>JAHTLZ010000129.1:41117906-41135763 GCA_023846285.1 Phrynocephalus versicolor
AAACCGAAAACGAAGTTTTTTTTCTGAGTCGTGCCCATCTCTATTGACCAGTAAAATTCATGAGACTGGATGGGCTGTTCCAGCAAGGCTGTTCTTCTTATGAGGGATTAGGATATCTCACAGGCAAACCCAGATGTTTTGAAACTTTACTGTATTTATTATTTGGAGGGAAATGGATATATATTATTTAGGCACATGTGCAACAAAATGCTGTAACCAATAGTTGGGGATACCTGGCTCAGTAATACTACAAGTAAGAAGGACCTTAGAGTTGTTTTAAAAAGCTGAATATGAGCTAGTAATGAGATATGGCTGCAAAAAAAGAGACAAATGTGATTATGAGGAAAGGCTGAAAGAACTAAGTATGTTTAGCCTTGAGATAGCACTTTTCAAATACCTGGAAGGTAGTCAAACAAAGGAGGGACAGGATCTGTTCTTAGCCATCCCAGAGGGCAGGACATATAACAATGGACTCAAGCTATAGAAAGGCAAAATTGAACTGAAAATCCCGGGAAAACATCTGAACTGTTAGAGCAGTACAGCAATGGAGTCAGTTACCTCAGAAGGTAGTGAGCCCTGCAACACTGGTGGCATTCAAGAGATCTTTCAGATTTGCATTGTTTTAGATTCCCGCCTTGAACAGGGGGGTAGGACTCATTAGCTTTATACATCCCTTGCCTTCATTCTATAACTACTCAAATTTTTGACAAAATTTGGTTGGAAATGGTAACATCTTCCATTTTACTGTTCCCCTTTCATTATTTCTGTTTATCCACTTGTTTCATTAGATACTAAGTACTCTTGTCACTTTCTATGCACAACCAGTGGTGTACCTCCCTGAAATATCAAGAAGACTGCTCATTAAAAAAAGGTGGCGGTCCCTACTATAACATGATTCTCCACAGCACTCCTTTGGAAGCTGTGGTTACCCTGCCCATGAGTTTTTGAAATTGCACAGGAAAGTGATGGAAAAAGCAGGAAAGAGTCATGCAGATTCTTTGGGAAATACTGTACTGTAATATTAAGTCTATAGGCTTGTACTGTTAACTGCCTGTTAAGTTCGGAGGGTCTTAGATAATGAGACTGCATCCTCGGTATAAATTCTGGGGTTTTGCAATAAATTAAAGGGGTATCTAATGGTACCAATATTTCCAAATTGTGGTGCTCTGATTGATACAAAATAGGAACTGATGAAATCTTCAGTGTAACATCATATTATTGACCTATAGTTTCACAATGGCATAAAAGCTTTGGGTTTATGACATGCTTGGTTTATTTATTTATTTATTTATTTATTTATTTATTTATTTATTTATTTTTATGCAGCCTGATATGAACACTATGTGTTGTGGATTTCATTTTTCAGAGCACTGCAGAAAGGGTAACCCTAAAATGCTATTAAAGCTATTGTTGGACTATATCAAACTGGTGAACTCATTGAATTTTCTTTTAAAAAAACATTTTCATGTAATTTGATATATTGTGCCAACAGAGAGAAACTTCCACGAAAATATAAGAGAATGTATCGAAATTGACAGGCTCTCCGGTTTTCTAAAGGGAGACTACAAAGAGATTTCCAAAAAAAAAGATGGCAGGAAGTAAACTTATTAGTATTGTGATAATATTTGGTGATTTGTTAATATGCTAAATTGTTATTTTTTGACTTGATATATTCAATGTAATTTTATAGTGTATCCCCCCTCCTCTCTTCCCCCACACTCCCTCCTTTCCCCCCAAAAAAACCAATAAAATTCTTTAAATGAAAAAAAACAAAGCAGCAGGATATCTTTCTAAAAGATGCTATAAATACAGTGGCTAGAACCCTTGCATATTTCAACAGATAAAAAATGCATAAGAAATATTTAATCTTAATTTCAAGTACCCTGAAAGGGCTTGAGGGGGGAGGTTTGGGGACTTTTAAAACCTGTTTATCATTCAATAAATTCTAAGAGTTTTCTTGGTAGGACTAATTCAGAAGTGGTTTCCCATTCTTTTCTCCTGGGAACATCGTTGACTGTAGCTTGCCCAAGGCTGCACAGGTTGACTCTTCTCCCTGGAGACATAGTGGGGAATCAAGCTTCCAATCCCTGGTTCCATGGACACCTAATGTACTGGGCTAGGACTTTATGAAATGCACATTGATTTCAAGTACTATATATATTTGAATATTGGATTTTCAATCTAATCTCATATTATCTATTTTTCTTTCTTTCTCACTTTACAGTTTTTGTGAACCTATCCTTCTTGCTTGTTCTTTATATTGGGAGCTCTGGAACAAGTAAATTTCCTTGATGTGGGATTAATAAAGATTTATCTTATCTTATCTTATCTTATCTTATCTTATAAAGCACAGCCACACTGTCACTGACACATTGTAGCCAGGTTTCAACAGTGGCTTTTGCATGAAAGCCATCAAGGAATGCTTAGCCATATGTATACAATGTGTATTGTTTCCTGTTGAATATGCATTTGTCCTAGGCTTGAATGGATGGTTGGGGGAAACCTTTGAAAGATGCTTTGGGAGGTGAATAATAGACCCTTGCATCCAAGGATCATGGGGCCAGCGCAGATCAAGAGTTTGTTCCTGATTCTAGAGGCTGGTCATGGAAGCATGGCTGGGAAAAGATGAGACCGCTGGAAACTTAAGGAAAGCTAGTATGGGAGAGAAATGGATGGGAGAAACAGAAGGTAAGACAGAGCAATGATGACATAGCAGAAAGGGAGGTTTTGAGTGCACTAAAGTGTAGAAAAAATTTGCAATCAGGAAACAGAGGCATGAAAGAGAAAGGAAAGAGTAAAAAAGATCTGTGGATACGAAAGGGAGAGAGAAAAGAAGTGGAAAAAGACTTTATAGGGAAAAGAACAGAAGAACACTGTGAGTTCCCACCAGGTGTAGAAAACATAGCAGGTAGAACTGCTAAGTGGTTTATAAGTAAATACACTAAGTAACTCCTGTAGTGTCAGAATACAACCCTTGTGATGTCTAGTCCTGTATCTGGACCATAAAGCCTCTTTGTCTTAGATGGCCATAGTCCAGTGGTGTCCAAACTTTGGCCCTCCAGATGTTTTGGACCACAGAATTCCAAGCCTAGATTGCCAGTGACAAAGGACTGTGGGAGTTGTGGTCCAAAACATCTGGAGGGCCAAAGTTTGGACACCTCTGCCATAGTCTGTCAAAGAGATGTTCAGCAGCTTCTGACTTCCAAACAGATAAGATGCCAGGAACTCTTCCCTCCATCCCCTGAAGGTTTTGTTAGTTGTATTTCATTGCAGAAATGATGGTCCAGAAAGTTCAGTAAATCTCTTCCCCTCCTTTGAGGTAGCAACAGACATTTAAAATGGCAACAATCAGAAAATCCCAGTAATTCATTGCACACAATTTTGTGCCCCCCCTCTTTTCTTCTTAAATGGGCTTAGTAAAGGTATCACTGTAATATGGGATTTAATTTGGGACTTTCTTTGATGGTCAGTGATTATGTAATAATTAACAAGGAACACTGGCCACGTTTAGAGTAAAATGATTTTGAAAATGTAAAGTGTAATCATAGACTATTTTAAAATGGGCTATTAGTCTTTCTGAAAAACAAGTCATTATAGTAAGTGAAAGGGTAAAAAACAAAAGGAATAATATTATAGAAGAATTATGCTGATAGCATGCATGTACTGCTTCATTTGCATGTGCTAGAAGTCTGATCCTGGATGCAGGGTTGCCAATCAATCATCAGTGGCCAACCTTTCATGTTCTCTACTTGATTTATCATATGAATTAGAGTGTGATTAACATTGTTTCACTCGAGTTGGATATTAGATTTTCAATTAATCTAATTCTGGGGAGCACTGAAGTGAAGGGAGGAGAAAGACAGCTTAGTCAAGGATGTGTGAAACCAACTATTCTATCTCTGTGGGCTTTTCTGTGTTATCAGCTTTGTGTCTTTTGACAGCCATGGGAAGTCGAGACAGTATCATATGTGTTTGCTTTACAGAACTTTTCTGGTGTGTTTAATTTCTGAAAGTCTTGCAAAAGAAGTAATAGAAATCTGTCTCCATGTTGACAGTTTACATAAGTAGATGAATTGCATTTTCAGAGGTTGCCTGTGCCATAATTTGCATTATCAGTTCTAAACTGCCTATTATTTAAGTCTGGTGCAAGGTCTGAAAAAAACAATGGCAGAATTTACAATACATTTCTTTATGTCTATAGCAAGAGTAGGAAGATCTCCAGTGCAAAAGATGGAACTGACAAAGTCATTCATTTCTTGTTACCATTCCTTTGTGCCACAATATCCTGAATTTTTATGTTGCTATTTCAACTGTATGTCATCTCTCTTTCAAAGTCTTCAACACATGTGTATGAGAAGTGTTGAGTTTAGTTGAGGGGTGTTGGATTGGGTTCAGGGCACTGTAACTACAAACTGCTTCCAAGAAACCCCAGTTTATACGTTCGGTAGAGTGCCCAAACCCTCTGTGTAGTACTTTCATGGGGACCTCCTATGTGAAGAAGGGCCCCAGGAATGTCAGTACAGTTGCAGGCACTGAATAAATAGCCTGGAATCCTTATCCACACCAGCAGAATCACAATAGGTACTTTGGAAATAAAAAACATAGTTTAGTGTGACATCTTGATGCTGAGTGCTGCTGCTGCTGCTGTTGTTTCAGTGTAAGTAAGGCTCCAGCATTCTCTGAAGATGCTGCTTTCATGACAGATGGAGGTGAACTGAGAGGGAACTCTTAGGGTGTCTCTGGTTATGTGCACTAATGCTGGAGGAGAAAACGCTTCTCATTAGGTTCTGGAAGGTTCCAAGGCTGCTTTCTGTGCAGGCATGTAACCCATATGTGTGAAATCACATGTTAGTACTCAAAGAACTACAGTTGTAGATAAGTAACATGCCCACTTACTGAGGTGGCACAGAGGGAAGGAGGGTTCCTAACTAAAGTCCAACTGAATTACAAACATCCTTACTCTTAACTTCTGCAGGTAGAGCAGAAACGGTAAAGATTTCTTGTATTAGTTACACTTGACTGTGGAAGGTCAAAGTAGATGCAGTTAAATCATACTTTGAATGGTATTACTCATAAATTAATTAATAAATCACAGTTCTCCTGCTTAGAAATAAGACTCATAAAAAGGTGCCTGTTCTACAGATCTCAGTCTGCTTTGCTTTTTCATAGGAATGCCTACTGTAGGTGAAGTTGTAATCAGTTCTGACATGAATACAGTGGTACTAAATATACAGTTACTACTCTACACAATTATCTTGTTCATAAGTCTGAGTGGTTCATCACATTTACAGTTAAAGATGCACAGTATAATCCATTTGAAACTTTTATGGTGGTGTCCATGAGCTCCTTCACATGAGTTAGCAGTCCACTGAGCTAAAAATGTTGCCCTTTCTCACATTTTAATTCTTATTGCAATTAGTTCTGCTCATTTCTACATGCTTGGACTTTCCTGGATTGAATTAATTCAGTCTGATGGAAAGCTTTTTTTCCTCTTTTAAAAATTTAGAACCATGATATAATTTTAAAAATATCATGGTTCTAAATGCATTCCTTCTTCTGTTTCCTTTCACTCCAAGAAGCCCAAAGGCCTACCATTTGAGAGACGTGTTCGGGTCTGATGCGAGCTTTCTTCAGAGCAGCAGATTTTGTTTCATAAAATTTCTGGGAAACTGGGGTTTAGGGGGCCAAACCTTAATGACCCCTTAGAGTAAGACCAACATTCCCTCCAATTTTCCACCAGCACTGAGCAGAAACCCTGCCCTTCCTACATAAAGTTCCAACCATGCCCAGAACCAAGTGACTGGCAACAATTACTGTGGATGCACCACACCATGCAGCTTAGAGGGGACCCTGGATAAAACAGCACTCATGGTACAGTGGTTAAATGGCTGTACTGCAGCCAAAACTGTGCTTACGAAACAGGGTTCTGTCACAGATACCTGTAGCTGGAACAAGGTTGACTCAGCCTTCTATCCTTCTGAGTTTGGTAAAATAAGTACCCAGCTCACCGGGGAACAGTGGCAGTGTGTAGCTTGCATAATTACAGTATTTTTCCATGCATAAGACTATATTTTTGTCTTAAATTGTTAGACTAAAACTGAGGGTTGTCTTAGACTCCAGGCATGTCCAAACTTTGGCCCTCCTGATGTTTTGGACCACAACTGCCAGAATTCTAAGCTTAGCTTGCCGTTGACAAAGGACTGTGGGAGTTGTGGTCCAAGACTCCTGGAGGGGTGAAGTTTGGACATGCCTGTTATACACAGAAGTAACTGAGGGAAGAACTGCATGCTAGCAAAACTGTAATTTGGGGTTGGAAAAGTAGGGGTTGTCTTATACATGGGAGCATCTTATAGACAGAAAAATACGGGTACTTGTAAATCACTAAGAGAGTGCTTTAAGCACTATAGGCCAGTATATAAGCAGTACACTTTGTATTTTGCTGTTACTTCCATGGTTTGACTGCTACCCCAACTCAATAGCTACATGTGTGTGTGTGTTGTGTCGTTACAGTTGTGACCGACTCTTCGTGACCCCATGTCCATGGAGTTTTCTTGGTAGGAACGCCTACAGCACCTGGTATTCCCTGGTGGTCTCCCATCCAAGTACTAACCAGGGCCAACCCTGCTTAGCTTCCGAAATCGGGCGAGATCGGATGTGCTTAGGGCATCTAGGCAGCTCATTGGGCTATGTAAATGATAGGAAAACCATTCATTCCCTGTATAATAAAAATGTGTAGGTGAATTTTGTGAAATACCTCCATGAAGACACTGTTTCCATCAGTTTCAAATTGGCTGCATGGCAACTAGACCAGAAGAGATTACAGTGTTTGTCCCTTGGCATGTGAAGAGTTATGTCTCAGCTGAGAGTCTCTTAATGTAATTAATGTTCAGGCTGACTTGGCTAATAGATTCTTATTTCTTTTGTCCTTACATTAGATATATTTGGAAACAGCAATATAGGACGAGTTAACCGGCATATAACTTATGGTTTGCACTAGGTATAGAAAAATGAAGAAGGGTTGTACTATATATCAAGTTCATTTATACAAGCATACATTTCCTGGGAACACAAGGTGCTAACAGTGAAAGTTTCCTCAGTTAAAATGAAAGCTGTGTAGAAGAACATAAAATATAGTATTAAACATGTCATGTCAGGTATCCATGCATTAATGGAAAGGTATCCAAAGGACCTCCAGTTTATAGGAAAGTGAGCACAAAGGGGTTTGCCATTGCATTGATGGCACATTTGAGATTAACAATATGTGAAGATGCAACTTGAACACTGCAGATAATTTATTTTCTGTTTGTTGCAACTTTTGAAGAAAAGAGACAATACAGTCATCTTCCGCCATTTCCCATTTCATATACTGCAGTCCTGGTATATTGCGAGACCACAGTACTGTATATGAAACAAAGGGCTCCTGGGGCCTATGCTGTCTGAAATAGACATGGGCACGACCAGAAAAAATGACGTTTTGAGTTTTCGTTTGTCGGAATGGGTCCGTTTCGGGTCGTTTCCGTTTGTCGCGAAATTTTTCAAAAATTTGTCATTTCGTCATTTCGTTTGATGTTTGTCGTTTCCACCACGATTTAGCGCGATTTGACGTCCCAATGTAATATATTTTTAAAATAAATCCACACCTCCTCCCAGTCGAACCTCCGCCTTTACCCAATATCAGAAAAGAAAAATCCTCACAAACTGCCAGAGGGGAAAAAAAGAATAAACTGCTATTCCCTTCAGAAGACAAAGCTGCAGAGAGATTATTTTCTAAATTCAATTCCCTCCCTGCCTGCCTAACTTAAATCTAAAGCCTCTAGCCTCCCTCCAATCAGGCAGCAGCCAGCCACACAGCCCTCCACCCTCCACATCCAAGACCCGACTGTGACTTCTGGAAGTTGCCTCGGCTTTTTATGCCCTCTGGCACATCCAGAAGTGTCAGTCAAAACCTGGCCATGCCATTGGTAGAATGGTTCAAAAAATTTGCATGGTCCCATCCCATGCCTAGCCCAAATGGGCAGGTCTAAAAAAATAAAAAAATAAAATAAAATCAATGCGACATTTTATTGCTATAAAAAACCCACTGCTGCTACTATTAAAAATCAGGCATTTAAAATAAATAAATTTCACATGTTTCTGTGGTGATTTGGTGTGCTTTTTGACCACGATTTCTAAAGAAAAATTGTGGTCGCCATTTTGGATCCCCCCCCACCGCATGGCATGCGAGACAGACAACGAAGATGATCCCCCCCCAGCCTGGTGCAAGTAGCCCGGGACAGGAGAGGGGGGAGGCTGGGGAACCCCCCCCCCCAGAAACCACCCCTCTGGTAGGTGTCCTCAGGCAGGCATATTTTCGCCTGCTTTTTTGGCCGGGAGTCGGGGGTTTTTTTTGTTTGTTTGTTTTTAGTTTTTAAAACTTTTTTTCTGTGCTGCTTGGCATTGCGTGATCGCAGCAATGCCATTAACGACAACAAAAACCCCGACCCAATTTTTCTTTTCTCGGGTCGGGTTCGAGCTGGAGCGGCGTAATTATCGTTACCATTTTCGTTACGTAACGGAAACAATAACCGAAAACGGAAACGACAATTTCGCTGCTCTGTGCCCATGTCTAGTCTGAAACAGTGTTTGTGTTTTTTGTCAATTCAGACTTTAGTTTTCCTTGGCAAGAATGTTTCCGAGTAGATTCTATTGGATATATGCTTCCTGGCTCTGTGTATTTATATGTAAGTGAGAAAAGAGTAGATATATGATATAACTGTTATAGAAGAATAACTCTAAGGGGAAAATATTATATAGCTTTATTAAATGATGCCAACAGAGCCAGTATTGCTTAAACATTTTTATCCTCAATGGAGGTATTGCTGCCTGTTTTGATGGGTTGACTTGCCTGCTTAAAACATTTTAGAACTTGAGAAGCTGCAGCCGTTCTTCTGGAAAGATCCGTTGCTAAAAATGCCCAAGCTAACTCCAAATGTTTCCATTGACTTTTCTGATCCACCAACCTGAGTTAAAAGCATCATTTTATTTAGCTGTCACTCAGTTTCACTTTTGTGAAAAATTTCAAGATGTGTAAGCTCCCTTAGGTGACAGATCCCACGTGATGCTGTCACTCCTCACTTGACCATATTGAATTCTGTCACTGATCAGGCAACAAAATGAAATGCACTGAGGTGTAAAATTTGACTTCTTGTTCTTTTTTATCAGTATCATGTCAGGCTATTAGTAGCTATTATTTCAAAAGTGGTATGCTTTACTCTTTCAGCATGCTTCACATGAGTTACATGAACCATTAAATAAAAAACGTCAACGTACTTGACATTGGGACCAAATAACTTTGCACGATTAAATTGCTTGGGAAGTAATGCACCTAAAATGACTGATTTCTTTAATGATGAAGAATTAGGAAGGATAACACTTAAATAGCTCTCCTGACTATTTTGCCATTTAAACGCATGCATTAAAATCTGCAGCATTGTTTGTTTGCTTTTTCTCTCCAATGCGTTTTCCATTATCAGTTTGCTTTTTGTTGTGCAGTTCCTGAGTGAACTGAATGTTTGTAAGCCATAAGATTAAATTTTAAGCCCACATTGTGATCAATAAGGCTTCAGAAGCCTTGATATTCTCCCTCCCTCCCTCCCTTGGCCCCACTTGTCAGATATACTCAGCTACCTGACTCAAGATGTAAATTATACCACACTGTAGCCCTCTTTATCATTTGATCTATGGAACAGAATAGAAGTTGACTGCAGAGGCAGCTGTTCATCTTTCTTCTTGATTGAGGGAAAAGTGTGAGACTCAATAAATGATAAAAAAAGAGAGGAAGAGCTTCAAGTGAAGAGTGATCATGGATATCTCCAATATCTCTTAACTGATAGGAGCCAAAAGGCCTCTTCATAGCCCAGAGCCCTCTTAAAATGAGTAGAGAACCTTTCTGTGCCACGGAGAGTAGCATTACTCACATTATAACAAGCTGCTATAAGGCAAGTATATTAATATACATAATAATTCATGGGCAGATTTCTGTCTCTCCATGGGATACATATTAATTTATGACCTCACTTTTATCTGACTTGCCAAGGCTGTATGTGTACTTTATTAGAATACTTTTATTTATTTATTTAGTGAGTTATTATTTCAACTTCTCTGGTGCCCCACTAGTGAAAACACTCTCAGGGCAGTTCACAAGCCATCAAGGCATAATTACAAATCGTATAGTGAAAAACCATAATATACACTAAATGAAATAAAACCATATTACGTGCTTAAATGATAAAATCTGAGTTTAAATACAGTTAAACAAATTTAAAATATCTCAGGTCTGTAGTTAATATACACTTGTAAATTGCTGTTAATAGGATTTTGACCGATACGTATAATTTTATGTTGGTATGAATTTTTGTAAAAAGGTTCAACTTTTATTTCACTTCTTTGTCTAAATTCTTTTCTTGTTCTTCATATGTTCTGTTCAATATAGCTATGGGAAGCAGACTACTGTATATTGTGCAAATTGCTTTCCATCTTTCTCATTTGGGCTGTTTTGGTGCAGAAAGTTGATTTATTTTTGTAAACATAGATTAGACTTGGCACTGGGCGTGACCATTTTAGCTGAGTACTCATGCATATGTAGAAATGTGGGAAATATGGATCCTATGATTACCTAATAGAAACTCTCACAGCTGATTTGCTGTTCCTCGGTTTAGAGAAACCAGGACAGGGCACTGTTGGTTTATGTCATTGCAGAAGGAGAATTCTGCAAGCATTGTGAAAGCATGTCTTTTCCTTCAGCAGCACCTTCTTTCCATGACTGATCATCCACTGGTTGTAGAATCAGTTAAGTGACATAACCAACTGCATGAAGGACAACTAACGGGGCAGGGGAACCACAAGGTGATGTATTTGTGGAGTTCCTATTATCATTCTGTCCTTGATGTAAGAATTAGGTGCAATATCTAGTCTACAGCAAACACTGTAATTGTGGGGTAAAAGATTGTTGCTTGGTATCATATGCCCATTGAATTGGTGGGAATTTGGTGATGTTTCCTCTTCAGAATGCATTTATTCAAATGGGCTTACTCTGATTGTGACTTACTTTAAGGTAGCAAAGAGGCAACTAGAGTAGGCCTAATTTGGATCAATGGAAGTCAAGGAGAGGTGGACTCACCAAATCCCCACTGATTCAGCTGGCCTACTGTAGTTCGGCTTATTAGAGATGGGCATGAACTGCTGGTTTTGTAGTTCAGTCCGGTTGGTTTACTACCACAACAGATGCCCAGCAGTTTGGTGCCGGCCCTTTCTACTGGGCGGCCACTTGGAGACAACATCCCGGTTTCCCTTTCCTGCATCCTCTGGTTGCTACCTCTGAGTGGGTGTCCACTCGATGAGGTGGAATGTCGAACCACTGAACACCCATTGTGGCAGTAAACAAACTGGGATGGGCCACAGACATAATATCATTCTGAACCCTGTTCTTCACCTTTTAAAAATGTCAAATTAAAACAAACAAAACAGAAGCTCCTATTGCAAAATTTTGTGAGATTTTGGCTTTGAACGATTTGACCTCACTGAATTTAATCATTTTGTATAATCCCATATACACCACGAATTAAAATATCAATGAACCAAAGTGCATTGTTTTGTAGATAACAGGGCAGAATCATCTCCTTGAAGAAGTTTCCATTTCCTTTTGAATGAAGAATTTATTTCCTGATTCTGTATGATACTGAGAACGTCTGGAAAAGTGCTGAACAAATTCAGTATTACAGATCATTTAAAATAAAAAAATTGTTTGCATATTCCTTTTGCTGATGGGGTCTTTTGAGATAAAAGTGAGTCATCGGAATTTAGGTCAGTGTTAATTATAAACTACTGAAATGTTTTTATAGATAGGAAAGTGTCAGTAGTCTTGTATTCCCTGTTGTAAAGAATAATTTAAAAAGTGTTGTTTGTTCAAAGGTAAAATGTTTGTTATATTCTAATTGATGAATAAAAGCTGCTTTTGAAAAGTTAGCTGTGAATTTAAAAATTATTCTGAAAAAGCTTCCTAGGAATCATAGGGTAGGGAGGTGTATAGTTTTTCTCTTTTTTAAAAAAATCTCATCCTGTTGTGGCATACTCCTGTGAGTTAAGCCAAAAGTAATAATAAATACAAAGAAAGCAGTTTCCTGTCCTTACAAAACGGTGTACCTGGGAGTTGAACTTAGATGTCTGCAGACACTTTGGACCTAAAAAGAGTGTCATGCTAGCACTTATCCTCAGAATCAAAAGGATTATAGCCTTCTTATGTTGGATATAAGAATATAAGAACATAGCATAAGAGCCATGTTGGATCAAGCCAAAGGCCCATCTAGTCCAGCTTCCTGTATCTCACAGTGGCCCCACCAGATGCATCTGGGAGTGCATGAGACTAGATATCTGTCTCCTGATACCACTCCCCTGCATCTGGTCCTTGAAGTACCCCAGTTTTAAGCCTGGTGATTACACATCTCCATCATGGTTTCTAACCTGTGATGGACTTTACCTCCAGGAATCTGTCCAATCCTCTTTTGAAGGCATCCAGGCCAGATGCCATCACCACATGTGGCAGGGAGTTCCACAGACTAACAACATGCTGGATAAAAAAAAAATTCTTTTGTCTTTTCTCACGCAGCCCAGTAATCATTGTAGTCGCTCTCCTTTGCACCTTTTCCAGTTCTACTATGCCTTTTTTGAGATGTGGATGTGGAGGAAGGTACTCCTTCATTTGTATAAGCATATCTCTCTCTCTCTCTCTCTCTCTCTGTGTGTGTGTGGGGGGGTCGAGAATAATGGTGATAGATATTTGGGGATACATGGATGTTCCCTTCTTAGTATTGATTTCCTCTTCACATCAGCTGATATTCTCAAAATGACTTCCTTTCTTAGCCACTCTTACATCCTCTTCTTTCTTTCCCAAGGATGTAATACTAGTTATGTTTGTTTGTTTAAAATATGTCTACCCTGCCTTTCTCCTTAAAAATAGACCAAGGCAGTTGACATCATTAAAATACAATATTAGAAGCTAAGCACAGTAATACTATGCTAGGCTTATTTTCATATTTCTAGTGATACATCTCATAAAAATGGTCTTTTCTTTTTATTCATAATGAAATTTGCTATGTATTTTAAGCATATGCCTTCCATGTGTATCCAACATTGTGGCCCTTGTTGCAGTAAAACTGGATTTGAAGTGTTTCCGGGGAGCTGTAGCAGGTGCAGTGTTAAACAGTGCAGTAGTTCAGAGCTGAAAGCACATACTGTATACTGTATATTTGTATATTGGATTTTTTATTTTATTTAATCTCTATTATCTTTTTTTCTCACTTTAAAATTTTTGTGCACTTACCCTTCTTTACTTGTTCTTTATATTGGGAGCTCTGTAACAAGGTAATTTCCCAGATGTGGGATTAATAAAAAATTATCTTATCTTGTTGGCCTCCCTCAAGAGGTTGTCATGCAGTGCGACCAATCGGATTCCGTACCATGGTGCGGCCCCAACCTCAACTGGAAAGGGTCAAGAGTGTTAGTTTCGTCCAGAAGTTCCTGGAGTTGATCTTCCACCACTCTTTCAAATACCTTGCTGATAAATGGTGGTGACAGGCCTATAATTGCAAATTTGGTCCACCGCCATATTTGTCTTTTTTGAATGGGTCTAATGAGTGTCTCCTTGAGGGCAGGGGAGACTCTGCCCTCCAAGAGAGATTCATTAATTATTGACCAAATTAAGTGTTCATGCTTATAAATTACATGAGGTGAGATAAAAAGTATTTCAATGAATGAACAGATTTGTTGGTGCAATTTTTCATCATGATTCCTTTGGAATATAAGGGGAGAGCCTTGTGGCCATTACAAAATACAAATGTAAAAAGCCCTTGTAGGCCACTAGTAAAAAAATAAAATAAAATTTCATGGATAAATCCCACTTCTTCAAAGTAAGTACCAAAAGTTCATGGCAAGTGAATTCCTTCAGCCATGTCTTTTTCTGCAAGGTGGCTTTTACCTGTTAGAAATAACTGTCCATGGCAGGTGGCTGGTACTCAGCAACATGGTTTACAGCTCTTCAGGTGACAACATACTTTGTGAATCTACAGCTGGAGAATTTCTGAAACTAAACATGACCCCTGGGGGATCAAAATGCCCCATTTGTCTTTGCCTGCCAGTACCATCATATAGTGAGGATCCAGTTCATAAACAATGAGTTCCTTTGTACTGTGAATTTATTTCCCATAAATTTCCATTGAGTTACTTATTGTGAGTTTTTAGGGCTGTTTGGATGTGTTCTAGAAGATTTTTCTTCCTGAGAACACAGAGAGAACCCCAAGTTCCCTGAGCTCCTTGCCGTCTGAAGATGCCAGCCGCAGAATCTGGCAAAACAACAGGAAGAAAAACTTTCAGAGCACAGGCAAACAGCCCAAAAAACTCACAACTATCAGATCCTGGCCATGAAAGTCTTTGATAACACATTCCATTGAGTTAATTCTCTTAGACTCTTAAAGTGTTACAAGATTTTTCATTTTTGCTTTTCTTTCCCTCCTTTACTTCTATACTGTTTGGTTAAAATTTTCATAGCCCTTCTCACCACCACTGCTGGCCAGTCACCTTCTTCGCTGCCAGTCTCTGCAGCCAGGCTGTGAGGGCAGTGGCAGAGGCAGTGGTGGCAGCAGTGGGGAGGGCTTAGGAATCGGTAAATTTCATTTTGTTTTCCCCTCCTTGCTGCTACAGTTGGTCTGCAGGGACTGGCATTGGTGGAGGTGAGGAGGGGTTGGAAAAAGAAAGCTTACTGATGCTGACCCCTCCTCACTGCATGCCGGCCACCCTCCGGAGGGGTGGACTGGGGAGGGGACTTAAGAAGATCTGCCTGGACAACCAGCCTTTGAACTTCCCGCTTGGGTCCCGGGCAGATGGCCGGAAGTTTGAGCTTGAGTGGGAAGTTCAAAACTTCTGGTCCTCTGCCCAGGATCCAAGTGGGAAGTTCAAAGGCTGGTTGGCCAGACAGGTCTTCTTAAGTCCATACCCCACCCCTCCGGATGTCGGCTGGTGTGCTGCGGCAATGGCCCGGACAGCTCAGCATCTGTAAGTTTTCTATTTGTTTCCTTTTCCCTCCTCACCACTGGGTTTGGACCTCCCCTACACCCACTGATCACCAGCTACAGAAAACTGAATCCGCACTGAATCAGCAGATGCAGGGGTCATATTGTACTTCCTGGAATATGTCTTTTTTAAAGAATTCTATTAATCAGGTTCGGTCACTCTGCTCCGCCCCTCCGCAAAATCTTGGAGCCGTGCAGGGTGGGGGGGGGGTTGGCGGCTGTCCCAAGACTTCTTGGACAGGCACACGATTGGCCCCCCGCCCCCAGGGCCCAACCCACCCGCTTCCGCATATCGCAGATTTTCATCCATTGTAGGTGGAGTGGGTCCCTAACCCCTGCGATTGGGGGGGTACTGCATCTGAAAAAAACCTTTAAAATGTAACTAACCTATTTTACATACCAAAACATTGCTTTATGTGTATGGATAATACATTGCATGAGTCATCAAATTTTGATAAGGTAGTAGCATAGAATAATACTACTGCATGTTTTTAGTGGTTTACCTAAAGCAGCAGGGTGGTTTGTTTGTTTGCTGACTTTCTTCAAAAACACAAAAGTTTCTAATATCTTCAATTTAATAAAGTTTTATATGTTTATGTTTTACAAAGAAAGGAAATACTTGTAAGTTTTTTTTCCAATGTGCGCAAAACTTTTAAAAATAATACCTATAAACAATGCTGTTTCTTTTGTTTTCTATAGACTCAATGTGCCTATGCAAACAGACATCATTAATAAGATAAAATTACACCAGACAAAACCAGTTGCAGTAAAGTCAGGGCTAGTTACAGGTTAACTTTAGTCTCTGAGAACAGTCTGCCCTAAATGGGATCATTTACTAAATGGCTGCAGCTAAACAATGCATGTTCTGCTTTATTGCTGTGTCTATTATCTTCTGCATGTGTGCCAAGAGTTTCTTCTGATTTCAATGCCCCTGATGTAATCGTGACCCCATTAATGTACACTTGAGAGCTCTAGTGTTAGCTAGTATACATTGAAATAGAGATACATATTGGATGTGATCCAACAAAAGTTGTAGCTGCAATTTTAAATTCTTCCCCCCACGCTCCCTTATCTCCCTGTGTATATTCTACAGAGAGGACCTGCAGTATAGAAGTCTGCCCCATCTCCTGAAAGACCTGTTTCTATTTTAGGCTTAATCTCTTTCAAAACAACAGAAATAACAGAAGAATATATATTTCCCACAATGCAAGGCCTTGCCTTCCAGTTCTGTACAGTAGTGGACATTATAAACCACCGAGAGGAAAGCTAGGGCCAAGTCTGATTCTTAGAGAGAAAACATTAAATCTGGATAACTTCTTGAGGTACTTATTTGCAGGGCCAGGACTCTCTGAGAGTCCAAAAAGTAAGGGTACCCTTTTTAACTGTACATCTCTTTTGAAAGATGCATAGGGAAACCTCACAGCCATCATCTTCCAATTAATATTGTCAAACAAAGACATTATTGTAACAAACAGAACAACCTCCCCAAGAGTCTTAGCAAAGTGCATCATGGCAAAGCAGCCACCAGTCAAGACAGAGAGACAGATTTAAAATGCAGGGAGCAATTAACTGCCAGATAGGTTTTTGATTGGGCATCATTAGCAAACCAGACATTTAGGGCTGGATTAGGAAATGAGCTGGATAAGGCTTCATTAATAAAGGACCCATTGATACTAGAAAAGCTTGGCTAGGGAACCAGTCTGGTAAGTTAAACCTCCCATCTTCAACAAGAGAATGTCACAACTTACTATAAGATGTTGGGAATGCAAGTAACACAATGTTCTATTCTCTCCTTTTCTCCCAGACACAGACATTTCTAGCAGAAATACAGTGGTACCTTGTATAAAGGAATTAATTTGTTCCAAATGAAATTATGTTAAGCAAATTTTCCTTTATACAAATTCCCATAGAAATGCATTGAAATTGGAGTAATCCCATTTTTATGTTGTATGGATTCTCCCCATAGGCAATTATGTTAAGCAAGTTTCCCCTATCTCCGGAATTTTTTATGTTGTACAGATTTTATGTCATACAAACTGTTTGTTATACAAGGGTCCACTGTAGAAGATTGTTCACTTGTAACATTCCCTTTAAAACCAAAACAAAACTCAGCAATGAATCAGAAGGGTTATAAAATATGAAAACTATACATACATTGCTAAAAATAAATAGAATTCAGATACTAGGCATGATAATCTGTTGAGTGTGTATGTTACTTGACTGCAATACCATTAGCTGCAGATCAATTTTTTAAAAAAACAGCTGTTACTTAGCTCTCATGCTTCCGGTTGTTAATTCTTTCCTGTCTAAGAATCCAGGTTCCACCCTTTATGAAATTATTCACTTTACAGTATAGAGGTTGTCCCTGAAAGTGAGTGAGTTTTTTTGGACAGAGTAAAACAATCTGTGTCTACTTTGCACATCCAATAGAAGGGTTTTTGAAACAAGATACTTCCAGGAAGTACTCATTAGGGAGTAATAGATAGCTGGCATTTGTCTGATGTGTGGGAGAGATTTGCTTGCCTCAAACTAAATATTGCTGGTTTAGCAGGTATACCAGTGATAAGCTTGCACTCTTCCTCTTCCAGAATTATAGTGGTCCCCCGCCCTTTCGCAGTTCGTATACTGTGGGCCTGCTATATTACAGGACCGCAGTACAGTGGTACCCTGAATGGTTTTTCTCCCCCACCCCAGTGCCAATCAGGTGGAGCTCAGGGCTTGGGGGAGGGGAAAAAGGTTTTAAAAGCCCAGGCTTT
>JAHTLZ010000129.1:41135803-41158749 GCA_023846285.1 Phrynocephalus versicolor
CGATAAACGGGGTAGGGTGTTACTGTATATTCTGTTACTTTGTAATGCTGGACTTTACATGATGATTCACAAGGAACTCAGCTTGAAGCAACACTGTCTGCTTTGCATCATTTCCCTGATAACTTTCCCCTGCTGTCTCTTCCAAGTATCAAACTTGTCAATACTTTGTGCCTCTATAATGTATAAGAAACTGCTGTATTTCATTATCTGAGTCTAATGATGCCATGGGACATCTGTACATAGTATGTCAGTCTTAGCACTGCACTGAAAACCTCACTCTTTCCCAGTCTGAAAGAGACAGTTGTTTTTCTCCACTCTTGCTCAAATATTAACTGCTATATTTCTGAGAAATTTCTTGAATGTAATACTGCATGAATTCAGTATTTACCTTAGTTTAACAAGGCAGTCAATTCGGAGAGTATTTTTTAATGCTTGGTGGGTCCTCTACCCTTCTGTTTTGCAGTCAGTCCTTCTTACTAGAAATCTTTTCATAACTTCCTAACCAGAAAGCTTGGGATTTTCCAGGGTCTCTGCCCACTGATGGTACTGCTTGTTAAAAAAAAAAAAGTAAAGAAGGGCAGAATAATTTTTAAAATTTTTTAAAAATTAAAAAAAAACACATCAAAACATCCATTTGGAAGGCATCCATCAGAAAGCAGCACTGAAAACCCATAAGCCCTCTAGCATACTTTCCCAGGAAGCCATAAAAGGTAGAGGGTAGAGATGGGCATGAACTGTTAGGTGGATGGTTGAACAGGTGTTCTGCAGTTCAGTGCCCTGCCCCTTGTAGCGGATGCCCACTCAGTGCCTGAAGGAGGTGGGGCAGGGAAGCTTAGACGCTGCTTCTGAGCGGGCAACTCACTGGAGGGTTGGAGCTCCAAACTGCAGAACACCTCTTCAGATTTCGGCTGAACCAGCACGAACTATCCTCTCTACTAGAGAACTTGGGAGAAGGGCATACACAATCCATTGCCCATCTCATTACAGTGACTGAAAAACTCAGAAGCCTTTCAGACTTCTGCTCTGACAAATGTCTTCATGTTTGGGGAGAGTGCAGTTTCTCTTTTCTCCTACCAGCAAACACTCAAAATAAAATATACATAAATTTTCCGGACAGCATTAATTAGCAGAGTGTGAGATAGACTGTCAGCATTATGCTGCTTGCAGTGCCATCCCAATAGTCTTATAATGGCATGGGAAATAAGCATGCAGGTAAAGTAAATGTTTATCATCATATTAATTAGAGGTACTGTATTACTGAGCCTTCTTAATGTCCATATTAAAAAAAATCCAAATACATTGGTTAAGGTATAGATAAATGTTTCCCTTAATCGAGTTTGGCTAAGCCACTATCAGAAGCATCTTTTCCTTTGGGCACATCACTGCCTTGTTATCTCAAAATTGTCTTCTGAGAGTGAGATTTGTATTAGCTTTTCATAATCCCTAAATAATTACACAGTACAAGGACTATTTGTAGAGACAAACTTGTCTAAGGAAAAGAGATTCACGGGATATTACAACCCCTATTAAATTCTTCAGGGCACCACAACCCTGCTTTTCTATGGAGTGACCTTCATTTTACACATGCAGATTTACTTTGAATCTTATATTTTAGGTGAGGCAAATTTAATGCAGGCTGTTAGGACTCGTGTTTTGTGTTCATCCTAGCATTTATCACTGACTCCTTTTATTCATAAAAAGTATTTCTGGTTCCATTTGTGAAAAAAAAAAAGAGGAAAGCTTAGGATCTGTGACAACCATTGCCCGTATTATTTCTTTCCAAAGGATTTGGGATTTATAGCTGTCATCTCTGCTTCCTCAAAATTCTTTGAGTTTGAAGAATTATTGATGATGCTACTCAAAGCAAATTTTGGACTCAGTGATAACTGTCAGTCACCTTTCCAATAAGTCTGGAACACCATCTCCCAAACTATTGCTCAGAAACACCAGAGCCAATGCATATGCCATTAAATTTGTGGAGGCTTACCTGATTTTTATTTTAAGAAGGAGTCAACAAATGCATTATTTGAGAGTTTAGTTTGTGTTCCACAATTTTTGCAAGTTTAATGTATATTCCACAAATACATTAAAATAAGTAAAATGAACTATTCATGAATAAATATTTCTGTGAGCTGCTCAGAGTACTGATGAAGGACTTGTATGAAATGGAAAATCTACAGTTCAGTTCTTACCTGAGTTATGAACTCACTAGGTAGTGTTAAATATGCCCAAAATAAAAAAGAATTTTATTGAAAACAATCGTACCACATTAAAAACTAACGAGTTAATTATGACACAGTGTGGCTGTAACCAATTCAGAGGAAATCTGAGGGATTTCCCTTCCCTCAGTGGAGAGCATCAGTGTGCATAAGTGTACATGTGTGTCAGAAAAAACTATTATGAATGGACTTTTATATGTTAATTCTATCTTGAATCTAAACACACTGAAATTCTCACTGTGGTTGGAAAATGCACTACAACTCACTCAAAAGAACTCTCCTACCCTCACCCAATGTTTGAGGGTTAATGCTTCTGGGACACAGCCCCAAGCCTGTTAGTGTATTTCACTACAAACCAGCATGTTATTTAGATTTAGCAGTGTAATTTTCTGATGTTGCAACTTGCCTATTTTATTTTTATGCTTATTTGTAAGCAAGGTGATTTATTAAGGCAGCTAAGCAAACAACTAAATGCATATAAGAAGTGGTAGTGGAAAGAATAATATGTCAACTCAATCTTTTTTTGTAAATTTTATTATTCCAACACAATACTTGCCACTCAGTTTCACAGAATCACAAAATAAGATGCAGATTGGCAAGGTCATTTAACTGCATTTAGTTTATTTACACTTAGTTTAAAATTGGAAGGAACTGATACCTTTTTTATGACATGGGGAAAGCTCTTGTTAAAGAGAAAAATAATCATAACTGACTTGTTCTCCAACTTTTGTTCCCAAAGGGATGTTGACAGAGGGGGGAGAAGATTCTTTGCTTCCCCCCCCCCCAAAAAAAGCTGAAATTACTTAAGGGACTACTTGAATGCCACTGGTGCAATTAGATTAATACAGACAAGATTCTGATTTATTTCTGGAGATTTTTTTTCTAGGTCAGTAATTCTAGTTTGGGAGAGGAAAGAACTGAAATAGAACATTTGAGTTAATTTTATTCTTGATCCCTACATTCACATTCAATTCCTTCTCTTTCATTCAATTTCTAAGAAGAGTAATTTATGTCAACAAAACATGTGAGAAAATGTACTATCACTGAAAATAATTAATAAGATGATGGATGAAGAGGTGATGGCCTTCAGTCATTAGGGGTATCAACATGTCTTGTCTTTTTCCGTCTTATCGCAAGGCATCCATAGAAGAGCATGAAAACAGTGGTTATTCCATCAGGATAATATTAGGAGTGGAAGATTATAGAGAAGAAGAAGATATATTGTCATTTTGATTATTAAACACACTTTATGCTAGATTCACTCCATCTAAGTTCAATATAACAACAAGTCTGAAGACTGAGTACTTATTTAGAGCAGAATATTGGCCAAACACCAGCAATATGTTGCAACCATGACATCAGTTGGGGTTTGGTGAGGCATTTCATTCCATTAATTAATTTTGTTTACATTAGGTGTTACTATTTGATTTCATGCAGAGTTTGGAAATGGTTATATGTGGATTACAAGTCTGTTGTACCTGTGAGGTTAAGAAAACATTTTATGTTTCCTGTGGTCAATAATAAACTGCTTTCAGAGCAAGAAAGGCATTTTGTTCCAGTAAGACATGTATCTGTAAATTTTAAAGTAAAGTTCAGACATTCAGTAAGTAGAAGTCAGCTAACTTATTGAGATACTAAATGTTGAATTCACTGCTTATTTTGATTTCTTTAGCAGTGATCAAAGGTTGGGAGTTTAATTTACCTTTTTAAAAATTGGTGATGTAGTCCACAGCTGATTCATCAGAAGTCTCTCACAAATACTATTCCAGTATAATTTTTTTGTTCTATATGTTGATATGCTTTTTATAAAGAGATATCTTTGCTTATTTAGCAAATGATAAACATGCTTTATGGTGATAGATATGCAGGTATGGTGAACAGTTATTTTGAAGTACACATTTTGTCTACTTTAGTGTTCATTAGCATATTTTCATAAACCTTTTTAATTGCTGGTAAAGTCAGCGGAGCATTGCTCTCTCATGAAGAATTAGATATTTAGTCATCGTGCATCCATTATATGAATCCCCCTCCCCATGTTTCCCATCTCCTGGAAATTAACAACATGAAACATGGAACACATAGGAAATGAAACCGTTTGTAATGAATAAAATGTTATTTTTCATCTTTGTAAGTACAAATAAAATTAGATAATCTTTATAGTATCTGGTAGCAGATATTTTATGTTCTAGAGGCAAACAGCTTGTTGCAGACTCTAGAGAACTTTTGGGGTGGTGATAATGGGGTTGTTGACACTTATTGCTGTACTGCTGTGACCTCTTAGGATGTTCACAATTGTTCTGAACAAGTAACACACACACAAAAACAATTTTTTCCTGTCTATTTGTTCATTGGAACAAGTGAAAAGTCACTTGATTTAGGAGTAAGATCCTAGTTATCTTATGGGCAGAAAGAGATTTCCCGAGAAATGGAACTAAACCTTGCCACAAACCTCGATGCCAACTCTGCCCACACATCTAATCTGGCAACAGAACCACAGGACCCAACAATGTCACATACAGTACCTATTACAAATCTACAGTATCTGTTACAAATCAAGAAATAGCTGAGATGAAATTCATATGCATGATGGACACACACAAGAATGGATTGAACATGTCAATTGAGTCATGATCAAATGTAGTACTACTATATTGCCACTTCAGGGAAGTTTATCTCCCAACAGTACTCTAAGGTAAAAAAAAAAATTACCATCCTCTCTGCCCTCTCTTCCAAGCTCTCCCCCTCCCCCTGCTCTGATCTGATGTCTGGTTTCCATCTCTTGAGGAATTTACCCACAGAGCCATAAAACAACACCTACCATATCAACAAACAACATGAAACTCTGGACAAATCCTACTCCCCATCATCTTTACAACCCCCCTACTCCTCTTCCTACTCCCCTATCCACTGTCTCTATAAGAACTTACTGTGATGTGCCCCTTACACACACTGGGTTTTCACTCACTGCCACCACCAGATTAATTGGACACCTGTATGTATTTGAGAGTCACACCAGGTTATATAGTTTTAAAACAAAACATGAAATGTTTATTAGTTTACAATTAGATGATCTGTATTTTGATAGCTTTAGCCGATGTTATTGTATTGCAATCATGAATTCTTATAATAATAATGTATTTCCTTTATAAACCAGACCTTTTTCAGTTGCAGGATCTCCCACTTGAACAACTGACATTCTAAACTGACTCTCAGCTCTCTTAACTGAACTGAACTCACTTCCTCCCAGCTCTAACACAAACTGAACTCATCAGCCATTAAGTTCCAATATATAACATTCTTAGCACTCCCACCAGCTTGGTGATTGGCTATTCAAAACACACTCATGAATATTTATCCCACCAGCTTGGCGATTAGCTATTCAAAACACTAATGAATATTTATTCTTGTTTTACCCTTTTCGCCACACTTACAACTGGGCTGACATACAAATACAAATCCTACAGCCAATGGATTTTTGGTATGAAATATATATCCCATCACATATTATATTGTACACCTCATTCTGCTGCTATATGTCTGAAGAAGTGGATGTGTAGTCCACGAAATGTTACATTAAAATATGAAAGTTAGTCTTTAATGTGCCACATGTTTTGTGTCTTTTGTTTTGTTTTGTTTTTCTTGGATTTTACCTGGAATTCTTGAAAAGACTAACATGGCTACCCTCTCCAAGAAAAACAATAGGTTGAGTAAGTCAGAGACTCCGGGAGGTAGGGGAAGCAGAGGAACGTTACTTCCAAACATGGGAAAGCTTAAAAGGGAACTGACATCCTGAAGGAGTGTATCGAAGAAACAGATGCCTGGTGAAAAGAGAGGAAGAAAAAAGAAGAAAGCAATCACTGGAGAAACCAGAAAAGCATATGTAGTAGAAGGTTACCAGTAGCCTAGGAAGCTTGAGATGTAATGTGTGCTGGAAAAACAGAGCTGTGTATTTGTGCAATAGAAAGAGGAAGTTGCTGTGAATCAGGCTGCTTGCAGGAAATAAGAATTACTAAGGGAGCATGCTGAGACATGGAGCTGAAGGCAGGGAAATTAAGAAAAATGTGGCAATGAGCAGGAAAAAGGCAAGGGCACTGTGGTCCCTGCCAGCAGGGAATCTCAGCTCCACATGACCATGGAGGATTTCCCTACAGCTAGCTTTCTGCTAGACATAGGGCAGGTTACATTATATCTATGGAACAGGGAGAAGAAACAAAAAGGAAGGAAAAGCCAGAGACAAGAAAGAAGGAAGAAGGGCCCCTAGGAGAGGGTGAAGGGAGAGTGGATTAGAGGGAGCAGGAGAGAAAAGACAGGAAGGTTCTAGAGAAAGAGAGACGGGAGAGGAAAATGAGAACAGGAAAAAAACACAAACAAGGAAATAGAAACTGAGGCATGCCAGGTTGACATAGGAGTCTTAAACATAATTGACTTTCAAGACGACTGGGAACATGTGGAAGGGGACGATCCCTAGACCAGTCAACAAGTCACTTTGAGAGTTGCCAAAGCAGAGGCTGAAGGGCTATGCCAGTCTATCTGACCAGCTTTGTAATCTTTCCTTCTGGAGTGAGAGGGAAAGGTGAGCACGACAATGAGAGCTGTGAAGGTGGGAGAAGAATGTTGTTGATGTTCCAGGTCAAGAAGTTAGTTCAAGTTTAATAAATCAGGTTGTTGCTAAGCACACTCCGTATCATGTGGTAGATTCAAATATGGATGGAAATTACAGGAGGAACCTTGAGGTGGCCAGGGACTTGTACAGGGGCTAAAGAAGTTTCTGCAGGTGTTGGGAATTCCATGAAGTCATGATTATGGACACTGCATTTGAACTTAACTGGCTTAGAGCTACTTAATATCCTCTTTTCCTATATTTAGCTGCTTAGGGTGATACTTTGTTATACTTTGGGACAGTGGTTATATAACAGTGTACCTTTTAGAGGGAAAACAAGCAATTTGTGATAACATTTGTACTTTTTTCATACAAGTACTATAATGCTTATTAGTTTTTCTGGTTGCTTTTGAGGAGCTAAAATCATTTCATGGGGTACTATTTGTGGATTTTATGTTTTAGTCCTGTTTCTCATTTTTGCTACTTTTTACATGGATTTTTCTTTCCAAACAAGGGCCCACAATGTCTTTTTTTTTTTTTTTTTGCAGAATTTCTAACATTAAGGGAAACAAATGGCTGAGGAAGGACAGCTTTCAAAATAAGTTGCATAATGAATATTTTTGGCAACTTGCCAAGCTCTAGTTGGCACCGTTTGAACCAGGACAAGCAAGGAAACCCTTAATTCAAGATGGATGTTTTTAAATCCTTATGGAACTATGTATGAATCTCATGTGCTATCTTGCACAATCATAGACCCTTAGTCATTTTAAGTCAGTTATTGTGTTTATTTCCAGCAGTAGCTTTCCCAGGGTTTGAGTAGTTATTTTATACTATGTTATGTTATGCTACTCTCCTGTGTTGTGTTGTGTTATGCTGAGCTGTTTTGTTATTTTTTCAAATTATATACTGCAGTTGTGACCTATAGCTTTATTGGCTGCAATATTTTATATTATTTTACATACTTAAAGTTTGCCTTTCCATTATTTTACGCTTAAAGCAGCTTACATAAAAACATTCCCATATCAATTATAGCAACAAAATAGTCATTAAAGCCCAGCCATACAGGTTCAGGCTATATAAAAGGTACACAGTCATGCCAGTAGGATCTGTCTCAGTATCTACTGTTCATAAGGGTTTGTCTGTCCTGCACCAGGATGACTTTGACATATGTTCTATTTGTTCAGAGTAGTCTTAGATTTCTCCAAGGATGCGTCTCAAAGGAAAAAGTGTCATTCATCCTGATATCTCTCCGCTCTTTTCTGCAAGAAATGGGCAAGTTAGCGTCTTGTGAGTGAGTCAAGGAGAGCAGTAAGCTGAGGAGGACACTTGGGTGTATTTAGTCTTTTACCACGTATTTCTCAACCAAGAAAAAACAACCTGAAGAAAAGAAACACACACACACACACACACACACACACACACACACACACACACACACACACACACACACATGCTTGCACGCATGTACGCGCGCGCACACACGCACACACACACTTATGCCCACCAGCATGTTAAATATATATGTTTATAATCATTGCATTAGGGAGTTACATAATTACTGTGTAGATAATCAACAATTAGGTTCCATTGAATGCATATAGACATGAGCAAAAAGGTCCTAGAAAAAGATTAAAAATGAAGCAAAACATACCATTTATATCATAGCAGGAGGACTAACTAAACAAAAGGGGATAATGATTGCCATTGATTAGTATAGCAGAAAAGAGCACTTAGGAAGTTCACATTAGGACCCTGGTAATTGGGAGTATTTAATAATAATTGCAGCCTCTATTTTTCATTGATTAAAAAGATCACTCCCAGTCCAACATATTGCAGCCATTTTGCATTCAGGTCTACTGGAAGAAACATGGAGATAATAGATGTAAGATTCCTCATTTACTTTGCAAGGTAGATATGCAAGGGAGGCAGACTGGATATTAAAGGTGGACAGTATTTAGCTATGCTTCTCACATTTATTTAGTTGTTCATGTACTAAAGGTCAGTTTGCATTTTGTTTCATTTTCTGCAGACAGGGCTGCAATGAGATTAATTTCTGTCAACAAGGTTTTTCTTTCTTCCCTTTAGCAGATCTGATTATTCATGTAAGGGTTCATCCACCCTGATACATATATATATGTTTGTATATGTGCGTGTGTGCTGTTACTCTACCATTGACAGTTGAAAACAACATAATAAAGCCAAAGTAAAAACAACCACCACCACCAAAACAGGAACAACACAAAATCTGAACACACTAAACACAAACAAAAACCCATGAACATATGCAAAATAAAATGGTGCTTGTTATCTAAAAAACACCATATTGTAGGCTCTGTATGTTTGCTTATATTATTTATATGCTACTACTGCTGTAAATACTTTATTTTTTCTTACCAAAGGCCTTTTGAATATGTAATACATAGAAAGCAAAAAGATTTCTTCTCCCCAACGGAATTTCTGCTTATGACCAGATGCTTAATAAAATTTAAGATGTCCTAAGCATTAAGACACACCTTCTGAACAGATTACTATCAGAAATGTATGTTATATAATGGCCAGATTCCTATTACTTATGCTCCCCCAGCATGTTAAATAGCCTAAATTGATAGAGTGAATGGCTGATAGTTAAACAGTCAGTGCTTGTATTTATCATTGAGTGCCAAATGATGTGACTAACAAATGAAAAGAAATGAAAACCTGGAGTTCTTAACTGGGATGAATTTGCAACAACAGTCTCCTCTTTTGGACTCAGGCTGGCTGGAGTAAAGTAGTCGGATTGTGGCCATCACATTCATTCCTTTCCACTTACGACTGTTCCATTGCAGCTTTGCTAGTCTACAGTATCACAAAGTAGAATTTAAGTATTATGAGTTGTAAATCCTTGCTGTGATCTTGAGCTTAGTAGTATTGATAGGTGAATTGCCCTCAGCTCAAGTCAAAATTGGTTCGGCAGTTACAAACATTATTGGAAAACATTTTTAAAGATCAATTTTATTTCCAGTTGCTTCATAATGTAACCTGTGCATTTCTATAGTGATTTTTTTCAGGACCCCCGGTCATGTGGAGAGGCTCTGTTTGTATCAAACACTGTCCATCTATGGGTAAAGAAAAGCAAGATGCAGGAGTGAAACTAGCATCCTTTCATTCCTCACTTGATCGGATCAACTCTTCCTTGAATGCCTAAGTAGATGCATTCTACAGCATCAACACAGAATGTGGTGGCAACAAGCTTCTGTACTGTTTTAGCTCACAGGTTGTCTGGGGATGAGAGAGAGGTTAAGGGGAAGAAAGATGTGAAAGTAGCAAATAGCATCCTTTCACATGTCTCCTCTACTTATATATTAAAAACACAGCAAAAACGTTACCTTCCTCCTGTCACTCAGTGGGAAGCAATGGTATAACCACACCAGAGTGCAGATTAATGCAAATAGGCGATAAGGCATCATGTCAAAGTAAGCTGTAACTGAGGGCTCATTTTGCAGACTAACAGAACTAAAAATGAGAAATATTTTCCTCTCTTTGGGACCAAAAAAGAAAGACCACTGAGTTGTCATTGTGTTGTTATACTCATATCTCTCAATAATATGTCATGTATTGGGAGGTTACACCTACTTTTCCTTCTTGTGTATTTGTTGTGTTTCTGCCTTTTCCATATACTTCTAAAAATGTTCTGGAATTCAGTTTCCGTGGGATTTTTGTTTATCATTAATGGGATGCCTTGAAAAATTATCAAAGAATGAAGGGAAGCAGAGTCTGCAGAGTCTGAATGTAGGTGATATTATCCTTTAGTTAGTTTATATTGACAACTCCAGTAGCAACCATGTAGACTGAAAGCATCTTGTGGAATGGGTACACCAGTGGTTGCAAGGATTCAAGAAAAGACAAAGGGTGAATTTAGACTAAGTTGATGATTGGATGGGTTCCTGATTGATTGATTGATTGAATCTTTTATCCCCCTCATGTAGTGACTAGGTCTCTACTCTGAGTGGCTTAAAATAACACAATGTAAACATGCAGTAAAACTACAGTACAGTGGTCTCTCGGACAATGAATTTAATTCGTTCTCTGAGTCATTTTGCTAACTGAAAAATTCATTTTCCAAAATACGGTTTCCCATTGAAATTAATGGGAAACTGATTAATCCATTCTGAAGGTCCGAAAAGAGGCAAAACAGCTGTTTCCTCCCCCCAGGCCTCCTTATAAAGTGCACTTTAAAGGTATGGGGTGCTGGAACACACACACCCAGAACAACCCCGCTGAAGTGCAATGCAAACATGAACAAAAGAAAGCAGCAAGACTATCCCCAGTCTGTACCCACCAAAAATGCAATGGGGAGATGCAAACAGAGAAACATAAGCAGTAAATGAAACACAGCCTGTTCTTGCCTGCAGAGAAATGGAAAATTTTGCAAACATGAACAAAAGAAAGCAGCGAATATGAATAAAAGCTAGCTCCAAAACAAATACCAGGTGATTCCTACCAAAAATGCAATCAAAACCAATGCAAAAACATAAAAGAAAGCAAGGAAGCCTCAACTCCCTACCTTTCCAAGTCCAAACGATCCAAATCCCTCAGCAAAAAATGTCCAGAATGGCTCCAAAACACCATGAAAAATGCTCTAACTTCCCCTCTCCATAAACTACAGGGATGTAATGCATCTTGGGTACACTTTTTTTTGCAAGGCATTATGAAAAATTCATTATCTGAGACAGTCCTATTCCTGGAAATTTTCATTTGCTATCCAAATTATTTGTTAACAGAGGCATTTGTTACCCAAGGTATTACTAACCAAATCTCTAAAATTAAAAGAACTGGTACAAAAAGTGCACACAAATGCACACTCACTTAAATTTCTGTTCAAAGATACAATAAATGGCAGCAAAACAGAGATATCCCAGTAGGCAAAGTAGCTGATTCCATATCTTATGAAGCAGCACTGATTTTTAGTCAAAAGCATGATTCTTACCCTTCTGTAAAACTACAGAAGGTGGTCAAAATGTGAATGTATTAAACTATGCTTGGGATACTCTTCTGCCCTTACACAAATGCAAGAGTAGGTGATACCTTTTAGCTGTCCTTGCAGCTAAATGGTATTTAATGAATGAATTAGAAAGTCTTATGTAGCCTCTAAAGCTGTTAGCTTTATTACATCATGAAGAACAACATTTTTCTTCTCAAAGCCTCATTGTTTTTTACTCACTATGAAAAGGAGCTAACATAAAACACTAATTTAAACACAAAGTTTAAGGTGGACAACACTGTTTACTGTCCCACTAAAAGTTCCAAGTTAGAAAGTCAAGTTGTTAAATGGTCCAGTTAAAAATATTGGAATTTGTTGTATCGTGTAGCTGGTTTTTGGGTTTGTTTGTTGTTGTTGTTGTTGTTGTTGTTGTTGTTGTTGTATTGCTGTAGATGTAGTTCCTGATTTTCACCTTTCCACATTCTTCTCTAAAGGAGTGTTGAATGTTAAGCTCGTATTTCAACTGTGCTAATAAAAGTATTGGGTAGCATATGGCTGTGTTATGTTTGCCCTCCCAGCCCAGAAATAAAGAGGCAAGACACGTTTGTGGGATTAAATTGGGCCATAATTTATTGATATAAAATTCACTCAATTCAAGTGTTAAACATCCCTTAAACAAGGGGACCTGAATGTAGTGCAAGCGGATCAGTTAATAATTCCTAATATTATTAGAAGGGTGCTGCCCAACTGTTCAGTGCCCTCCCAAAACCTGTGGTCTGGGCAGCCCTAATTCCTAATCTTTGAACCTATTACCTAACACCTAATGTTCCTAATTTTCTAATTCATTTCCTAATTCATATTGAGGGCTACCATTACACTAGGGAATCTTATCCAATAAATTTCACCTGACAAATTTTCCGTTTGTACTACCCACCAATTGTGACCAGTTATAACCCCCCTTTAGCCTTAAAGAAAATGGGGTGGGCAAAAACACACTGCCACTCCAGTCCAATTTCAGTAGTAGCCAAAAAAATTCCATCTGGCCCTTACACAACCAGTAAATCTCGTTCTCTGCTTTGGGGAGGAGGGTGGGAAGATGGCCATATCACAAAAGAGGATTCTCACTACGTGATGAGGCCTCATGAAGATTCTGGCCCTTGCTGGGCAGTCCCTAGCCTGCACAAATGTGATGCTAGCCAGGTGGGGGGCAAAGTGCTGATTGGAGCATCTATTAGAGGGAAAACTCACTGAATTCAGTGAGACTTCCTTTCATATAACTGAATGCTCTGCTAATTCTACAGGTAAATAGTAAGGCCCTTTCAAGGTATTATTTTCTCCCTTATCTTACCTATAGGATGTGAAGAAATGGGCTGATTCATTTTTTGTTGCTCCTTAATGTGCATATATTGGTTCCTTTTTAAAGGAAAAAGATGGGATAAAAATAATTTAAATAATTTAAACAAATTAATGCATTGGAATGTAAAATAAAATATAATCTATACATCTAAATCCTTTGAATTTTTACAAGATATATTCTACTGAACAGATGGGTATATGGAGAAAAAAGAAATATACAAAGTGCCGCTTAGTTGAGGTCATGGCAACAGTGCTTCAAAAGCATTTCTTTTATTGTGCTCACTTTTACAGAAAGAAAGCATAATGACAGTATTATAATAATAATTGAGGGGGTTAAGTCAGTTACATTCACCATATTCAAGGTAAATAAAAACTGGACATAGACAAGCATAATTTAAATGTAACTTTAAAACAAAAATGACTTATTTGAAGTATGCTGAATTAGGATATTCATGAATAAATACTTGGATAGAATCAGAGTTATATGCCTAGAAATTGACCTACTTAACATGCAGTATGCCTATGAATTCCCTAGCTAATATTGCAGCAGCCTAGCAAAGCAATGCTCTGTCTACAGTGATCTACATTCAAATGTTAAATTATTAAGCTGCTTTCTCACTCAAGCTTAGACATGGTCAGTTTTGCCCTAAAATGAGGAGAGGCAGGCAGAATGAATAATATGAGTTTCCATTATTTCTTATGGGGAAATTTGCTTTGATATACAAGTGCTTTGGTTTACAGGAATGTTTCCAGAATGAATTACAGTAGGACCCCCTTATGAACTGATTCATTAGCCACTGATTCTGTTATCCATGGTTGGCAGAGGGAAAAATAATTAAATAATTCAGCAGCTGCAAAGCAAGCTACTGTCACAAACAGCAGCTGTATCACAAGCTACTGTTGTAAAACAACAGCTGTAATGCAAGATGCTGTCACAAACAGCAGCTGTAAAGCAAGCTACTGCAACAAAACAGAAGTTATGTGGGGTTTTGGGCATTGTCATCCATGATTTTCGTTATCCACGGAAAGGCGAATACCGGGGTCCTACTGTATGCTTGTAAACCATGTTGTTAATATACTAATAAATCTTCTGATTTGCATTGAAAGGGGCTCTTAAGGAAACTCTACTTTTGCCAGATTCCATAGTCCAGAAAGCTAGTTACCAGGAAAGGCTAGCTTGTAAGTCCCACATCTGTTGTGCCCCTCTTCCCTATTGGCCCATTTAACACAAACAGACAGACACTGCTGTAGTCCAGTCTGTAGAAGAGAGCACTGCCCTCAGGAGTGGAGAAGCAGGCTTCAAGGGTTGATCACCTACAAAGGCTGACTGTCAAAAAATTTGGGCTAGGATTGATGAGGTGTCACAATATGTGAGTGGGTGACCTGTTTCTTCGTGGATATAAGCAGTGATGATCATCCAGGGCAGGAGCATAGGACACCCATTACTTTGACTTTGGACCAGCTTATAGTAACATGTTAGAAAGAAGTTTCTGATGACAAAGCTACATGGGATGGCTGGAAAGGGGTCACCTGGCTGTGGGTTTGAATCTCACAGATACATAAGTAAAAACTTGATTGCAGAATTCAAGGATGAATCTTGAATGGAAGGGGGAAGGACTGGAACAACTGTTGCTCTTTCATCATCAAGAATGCTTAGCCTCCTCCTATCCCCAACCAAAACATAACAATATTTTCTGAAAACGATAGAAATGGTTCCCCATCTTTACTTCCTAGAGCCTTTCACTCGTTCTTGGTCTTTGAACTGCTCTTCTTATGATTTAGTCACTCTGGGCAGATGTCTCTATGAGGGCATCAGGACTGGGAGAAGGACTTCCACAAAAGATCTTAAAACTTGGGAATTTTACAGGGCAGTGGATGAGGCCCTTCAGACAGTCTGAACAAAAGTAATTTGAGGTTTGGTGGATCTGTAAGGACTACTTCCTTTCCACCCCTGTGCTCAGACTCCATCCTTTGTTCTACATTCTTGTCAAATCTTGATTGCCTGTGGACTTCAGTCAAAAAGGAAATTGTGTATCCAAGCCACACATTATTGACAAACATATCTACCAACCACAATTTGAACAGTCACTGATTTACCATTTTAAATATTATGTATTATATCTACATGTCCGTGTTCCTCTTCTTCTTATTCTCTACATCTGATTTCTTTTTTTCTTGCTCTCTTTGATTAATAAATTGTAAGCACTTTATCCATAGACCTTGGTCAAAATTCTTAGTACACCCAAAGTCCTAAAAAAAACAAACTAAAACTTAATCTGAGTTCGTTTGTGTATTTTAATTAAATGGAGAACCTGTATTACACATCGAATATCCAGTTGGATGCTATACATTGTATAGTCTTTGAATATACAATATTGTATATATAATTTATGGCATATAATAACGGTCTCAATCCTTTGATCCCCCTTGCTCTCAATTTTTGTATTTCAAAGTTTTTTGTACAACAACCAAGTAATTTTGGACTGAATAATTCTCTTCTTTTTAAACTACTCCTTGTAAAACATAGGTCTCCTCTTTGTTTATAGAAGCCTCTTTCAAAATGCAGTTGTTTAAGACTCTCCCTCCCCTGCCTTTGTTTAGAACTCTGCTGATATAACTTGCGAAATAACGCAGCTGCTGAAAACCAAATGATTCTTACAGAGCTACATTAAGAAAGGGTGCACGAAGTCCTTCCTTTGGCCTTGGGAATGCTCTGTGATATATGGATGTCGTCCCCCCCCCTTTTATTAATGTTCAGTCCAAGGGTGAGTGCTGCCAGTAATTTATTTATTTATTTCACTTTGTTTTGTTTAACTGTCTCCTGCTGCCATTTTGACAATAGAAATGACAGTAGGGAGCAAAAATGAAAGGAACCAATTGAAAGAAGCACTTTGCCACTGTTGTAATTTTGAAATTGACAGCATTTCCCCCCCAGTCCAAAGTCTTATAGGGAAAATGCAGTTTTCCCCTTGGCCTCCTATGGTTCCTCCAGCAGGGAAAGACATTCTGTGAAGTTGAAGAGGCAGTGGGAGACCAAAATGAAAATAATTTCTTGTTTGAAACATCAGATTGCAAGAGGAAAGCAGTGCTTTTTGCTTACCACTGTGAACAGTTCTTAGTGTTCTCTGATTCCCCATTGGTAGATAAAAAGTGCTACATGATTGTAAGCCCATTTTTGAGGATCAATTTATTCACCCAATCTAAATTTTTCTTAAACTGTCTTGATCAGTGTTGTTTTAAAACATTTAAATAATTATGCGTGAAAAAAGTAGATGTGTTGTCTAGTAATAAATGCATTGCTGCTTTTATTGATGTATTTACTTGATACATCAATGTATTCACTTCTGTGTAACTCTATGCATTTTCTTTGCTGTTTTTGCCTTGCTTGGAACAATTAGCAACTATCTCCAGATAACCCCAACTGCTAAATGACTGCATATGTCACTAGAATTGTGTTTCAATATACGGAATTTAGCCTAGAGCCACAAAATGGGAATTGAACATGTGTCATCCCTTAAGTGACAGTGGTGATGATCCTTTGATGTTCAAGTAAAGGGAGCAGGTGTACACTTTATCTTAAGTGCACCTAAGACTGCCTCTTAAGTGCAAACTCCTTGTGTATGAGAGAGAGAGAGAGAGGCGGGAAGGGTTCAATCTACTGCCGTCACTTCTTATTTTGTACCATTAAGTTGCCTCCAGCTGCCTAGATGCCCTAAGCGCATCCGATCTCGCTTGATTTCAGAAGCTAAGCAGGGTCGGGCCTGGTTAGTACTTGGATGGGCGACCACCAGGGAATACCAGGTTCTGTAGGCGCCTGGAGTAGGAACTGGCAAGCCACTCCAGTACTCCTGCGAAGAAAACTCCATGGACATGGAGTCACGAAGAGTCGGTTACGACTGTAATGACACAACACACACACACACAAGTTGCTTCCAACTTATGGTGACACTGTGAATTAATGATCTCTGAAAGTTCTTGTCATTAACAGTCCTGGTCAGGTCTTGCAAACAAAAATGCTGCAGGTTGCTTTATAGAGTAAACCATGGCATATGAGATCTTCCTCTTTTCCTGTTGCCTTCTACTCTCCCAGCATTGCTGACTTTTCCAGTTTTGTGTTCTCTCATGGTATATCCAAGTACAACAGTTTCATTGTAGTTACTTCAGCTTCTTATGAGTTAAATACAGAAGAAACAATGTTTTTCTTCTCAGCTGCCTAGTCTCCTGCTATTATTGGTTATACCTTTAGTCAGTCTTAAGGTGTCCCCACGGCAGTGTTTCTGACCTTTGAAGTCACTGCATCCTTTTCTGAAGACGGAGAGTCAACAAAGTAATAGTAAAATCAGGAAGACGCTGTAGTAAATATGTTCAGGATCAGTGAGCAAACTCTCTTTGAAAACTGATTACCAGTACATAATTTCTATCAAATCTCCTAGCAGGTTGATTAGAATCAAGGAATTACAGTAAGTTGTTTAGAAATAAGCAGAAAATATTTTCTGAACTTTTCATCCAAAGAGGAAAGTGGGGAGCAGGTCTAAAAAGGTTCTTGAAAGTGTCCCTCTGTCAGACTTTTTTTCCCTGCTGGATCAACATTTTCCAAGTTTCTGGGATTGGCAGTTCTGCTTCTGCTTATCTGCTTATGCGTTGCTCATATTTTTGGTTGATGGCATCTGTTCTTCTTTTCTTCTTGAATGTCCCAGAATGTGAATTCTGTTTTCTTTCTTGATGGCACAGTAAAACTGTGGTGCTATCATGTTGCTTCTGAATTCTTAAAAATCTGTGTCCGTCTCTCATCATTTCTACATCAAAAGGTTAGCTGAAGTAGCCATTACAACATGTTCCATGGTACTTTCTAAGTTTAACTGCAAGGGCCTGTTAAACCTTTTCACTCTCATCATTTCCCAGCACAAAAACACTGGCTACATGCTGCTTCTGTGTTTGTGTGACAGAAATACCAAACTCTGTATCCCATCATGTTTGTCCACAGTTTTGAGCCATGAAACACTAGGAATGTTTTTCAATGATAGATCTGGGTTCTAATAAACACGAAGGGCATTTCCCTCTTAGCCTCCTCCCATCTTGGCATCAAGAACTCCATTTTCTTAATCATATGAACACTTAAGATTTTATTTCCGCCCAGAGTGGCCTTGTTGCTAGATGGTGCAGTATATAAATCAATCAATCAATCAATCAACCAACCAACCAACCAACCAATCAATCAATCAAATAAATAAATAAATAAATAAATAAATAAATAAATAAATAAATTTCTCAGGCAAACACTTAGGTAGAGAGAAGCCCTGCTATATATTCCTCTAAGTGGAGTTAGCAGTTACTTCTACATTGCCTGCTTCAGATGAGATGGCATGTTATAAACCTTTTCACTGTTAGGTTTCAAAACTGTTTTAATTAGTCCTGCAAATGTTTGACAAAACATAGTCCAGTATCAACACATGTTTAGAAACTGCTGAAGTGTTGCTATTTCTGGCTGTTACCATGTGCTGAGGAAAAAAATTTTTTTTTACCTTGAAAGGAGTGATTTTACTATTAGACAACAACAGTCAACCTTTTAGAACCCAGGTATTATCTATTATCTTCATTACACATTAGTTCTGACAAAATGGATTCAATCAGTATCTGCTCCTGTAGATTTCAATAGAATACAGTCTTTCATTGAAATTTAGTTAAAAGTTTAATCAAATGCAATTTATGCAGAAATCATCATCATCATCATCATCATCATCATCATCATCATCATCATCATCATCATCATCATCATCATCATCATCAAACCGCCCTGAGTCCCACTCGTGGTGAATAGGTGCGGTATATAAGTGTGAAAATAAATAAAATAAATATAAAAAATCATCATCAAATTACAGATCTGGAAGGGACCCTGTGGATCATTGAGTCATCCCAATATTGCCCCTTGCCTTAATCACAAATTTCCCTATTTTACTATTATTAATATCTTCATTAGCCATTAGTATAACTCAGGGGTGCCCAAACTTTTTGTAAGGAGGGCCAGATTTGGTGGCTGAGAATGTGTCAGGGGCCGGTTGCTCCCCGACCCTGCCACCCCACTGCAAGCCCCACCTACTTTCTTTTAAAAAGACATGGGGTGAAGGAGGGCGAGGGATGGGCAGGCCAGCCAGCCGCGGGCCACTCAGAATGGCCTGGCGGGCCGGATTTGCACCCCACCCCCGGGCCAGACTTTGGGCAGGCTTGGTATAACTCAAAAAAACAATGAAATTCATGCCTCACATTTTAACTATTGTTTGCTTAAAGACAGGTAAATATGCAGCCAAAGAAAACTACCAAAGGGAAAAAAAACAGATCTGCCATCACCTTGATGTATACAACTGATTTCCATCTGAAAGTTCTGTTACACATTGTGGGAGGCTTGATATAAAATGGCAGATTGCAAATAAACATGAAAATACTACTTTATTATGCCCTCAGCACTAGGAATTTTGCTATACGGAGGCATTTGAATACAGGACTGCTGTTGAAGTACTAATCATGTAAAGTGCTATAAAAAGCTCTCAACTGGAGTTTACTGTGAATGACAACGCTAAATAAAATGAAAGCACTACTGAGAAGATAATCTATATAAACTGATGGCACAGTTAAGGTGCCAGTATATCTGCACATAAAATTATGGGTAATTTTTTGAAATGGAACTCTGATAGAAATTCACCTAAGCTTTGGAGTCTTATTGAACACAAATTGTTAGCTTCTTCAAATCAGTGGGAGTTTGGCATTATTTTAAATGCAGGAATAGAGTGAGCTGTTATGTATTCTTCCAAATAAAGCTGACATCCATAGACATATATGCACATATAGTGTATAGCATTTTAGCAGAAAGGAATTTTCCAATGTTGACTTTGGAAGTGTTAGAAGGTCTCCTGAGAGCAACAAGTTGCTTTTTGTTGACATGTGGGAAGTGTTTACCTTGAATCTGAACCAGGTCCCAGTTACCTTCTGAAACAAGTGTATGGGCTATTTTAGAAGCCTTTGGGAAACTTTCAAGAAGGCTTCCCATGGTGAGAAGAAAAAGAATAAAACCAATATCCCATAAGAACATAAGAGCCATGCTCGATCAGGTCAAAGGCCCATCTAGTCCAGTTTCCTATATTTTGCAGCGGCCCCACCACATGCATCTGGGAGCGCATGAGACTAAATGCCTCTGGCATTTGAAGTAGAACTTAGAACTTATTCTTAATTTTAAAAAGTCATGTGATAAATCAGATGGCTGTTTTGCTTGCTTGCTTGTTTTAGGGCTCTTTGTTGATTGTTAGAATGCACTATTTTTAAGTATTTTTATTTTCATTTACAGAAAATATTTAAAACAAAAAATATTTAAGAGTGGTCTATATTCTACTCCTGCTCCCAAAGTGTTTGTTGTTGTTGTTCAGTTGTTCAGTCATGTCCAACTCTTCATTACCCAATGAACCAGAGCACACCAGGCCCTTCTGTCTTCCACTGCCTCCCGGAGTTTGGTCAAATCCATGTTGGTTGTATCCAACCATCTCATTCTCTGCCATCCTCTTTTCCTTTTGCCTTCAGTCTTTCCCAACATCAGGGACTTTTCCAAGGACTCCTCTCTCCTTGTGATGTGGACAAAGTACTGGAGCCTCAGCTTCAAAATCTGTCCTTCCATTGAACATTCAGGGTTGATTTCTTTCAGGGTGGATAGGTTTGATCTCCTTGCAGTCCAGGGGAATCTCAAGACTCTCCTCCAACACTCTAAAGCATCAGTTCTGAAGCAATCAGCCTTCTTTATAGTCCAGGTCTCACTTCCATACATCACTAATGAAAAGCCATAGCTTTGACTATCTGGACCTTAGTCGGCAAAGTGATGTCTCTGTTCTTTAAGATGCTGCCTATGTTTGTCATCACTTTCCTCCCAAGAAGCAGGTGTCTTTTAATTTCATTGCTGCAGTCACCATCTGCAGTGATAAAGGAGCCCAAGAAAATAAACTCTGTCATTGCCTCCATTTCTTCCCTTTCTATTTGCCAGGAGGTGATGGGACCGGTGGCCATGATCTTATTTTTTTTTTTAATGTTGAGATTCAGCCCATTTTTTTTCACTGTCCTCTTTCACCCTCATTAAGAGGTTCTTTAATTCCTCCTCACTTTCTGCTATCAGAGTAGTATCAGTTGTGTATCTGTGGTTGTTGATATTTCTTCTGCCAATCTTAATTCGGGCTTGTGATTCAACCAGTCCTGCCTTTCACATGATGTACTCTGCATATAAGTTTAAAAGGCAAGGTGACAGTATACAGCCTTGTCGTACTCCTATCCCAATTTTAAACCAGTTATTTCATATCCAATTCTGCCTGTTGCTGCTTGTCCCACATATAAATTTATTAGGAGACAGATAAGGTGGTCAGACACTCCCATTTCTATAGGAACTTGTCATAGGTTGTTGTGGTCCACACAGTCAAAGCTTTGGTCAATGAAGCAGATGTTTTTCTGAAACTCTGTAGCTTTCTCCATAACCCAGCGCATGTTGGCAATTTGATCTCTAGTTCCTCTGCTCCATCAAATTCCACCTTGCACTTCAGGGAGTTCTCTGTCCACATACTGCTGAAGCCTCCCTTGTAGAATATTGAACATAACCTTGCTAGCGTGTGGTATAAGTGCAATTGTGCGATAGTTGGAGCATTCTTTGGTGTTGCCCTTCTTTGGGATTGGGACATAGACCTATATTTTCCAGTCCTCTGGCCACTGCTGAGTTTTCCAAATTTGCTGGCATATTGCGTATAGCACCTTTACAGCATCCTCCTTTAAGATTTTAAATAGTTCAAGTGGAGTGCCATCACCTCCACTGTGTTGTTGTTTGCAATGCTTTCTAACACCCACTTGACTTCACTTTCCAGAATGTCTGGCTTGAGGTCAGCAACTACACTATCTTGGTTATCAGGGACAATCAGATCTTTCTGATATAAATCCTCTGTGTATTCTTTCCATCTCTTCTTGATGTCTTCTGCTTCTGTTAGGTCTCTAACATTTTTGTCCTTTATTATATCCATCGTTTCACAAAATTTTCTTGAATAGATCTCTGTTTTTCCTTTTCTATTTTTTTCCCTCTATTTCTTTGCACTGTTGATTCAGAATTACAGGGTCCCACTTTATTTCATAAAGATTTCTTGTTTAGCCCATTGTTTCCTCAAACAATAATAATATTTTTCAGGTCACATTGTTTGTTTGTTTGTTTAAATGTACCCCACCTTTCTCCTTAAAAAGGACCTGATGAGACTTGTATCTTGAAAAAGCATCATTTGGTACTAACATTTCCTCAAAGAGATAAAATTAAAAGATAGAATTAATATCTTGAGAGTTTCTGTATTCAACAACATCTCACTGAAAGATACAGGAAGTCTGACTGACATCCTTCGTTAAGAGAGATGGAGAAACAGCTGTTCAGGGCATCTTTGGGCTCCTCTAACAAATCTCACTTCCAGTTTATTTATTTATTTTAATTTATTTTTACAACTTATATACCACCCACTACCCAAAGGTCTAAGACCAAGTAGGATTTCCACCTCCTCCATTATTATTTTTTTATAATTTGTAAAAAAAAATATATATATACCAAGTCTTAGGACCAAACTGATATACATTGATAACAGCCTTGAATTTAATGTTTCACTTGTGAAATTCTATTGTATGGTAATTCATAACACCAATCTATTACCAACAACAGTAATACTTTAAAACCCTGTCATCATACTGCTTGCCATTGCAAAGATAGTCTATTTATTTATTTATTTATTTATTTATTTATTTATTTATTTATTTATTTATT
>JAHTLZ010000129.1:41168659-41193699 GCA_023846285.1 Phrynocephalus versicolor
CAACAACAACAACAACAACAACAACAACAACAACAACAACAACAACAGAAATAGCCTTGTGTGGGGTTGGGATTCTCAAATGCTGCTTGTACGATAGAGGGAGAGAGAGAGAGAGAGAGAGAGAGAGAGAGAATGGGGTGGGGAAAGGGGCAGGGGCAGTGGGGGGGAGGAAGGAGAGAAGGGGTCTTCCCTCCTGTAGTGGAAGGCAGTCCTCCCGGTCCGTCCATCCCTGCCACTGGTTTTCTCAGACATGTTGGGACCTCCAAATGAGCTGGGGCTTTTATGTCCCTTTAGAGCGGTCTTTTTTAAAAAACAAAACAAAAAACAATCCTAGCCTCTCTCCTTTTATCCAGTCTGTTTCTCCCCCGCATTTATGTTTAATGAGCCTGTCCCAGAGATTGTGTCAAACTCAATCTAAACCCATGCAAGGATAAACCAATAAGAAAGTGGGGTGTTGTCAAGGAGGGAGGTGTAAGACAGAAACAGAGAGAGAGGAAGGTAGCGCTGGGGGAAACTTCACCTGGTGGCCGCACGGGGATTGGTGGTGGCAGCGCTGGGTCCCACACCCAACAGTTTGTCACTGGGTGGCAACCCCTTTACAGTTGGAAAGAAGAGAAAGAGAGAGAAGGGAGGAAGGGAGGGACAAAAGCAACAGGCAGCCGAGTGTGCATGGGGTGGCCAGCCAGGCAAACTCTGTCCTGTGATGACAGCACATGCCCACAGAAAGGGCTTTGTGTGCCCTGTCTGGAATGCATGTCATAGATTGGCTACCACTGGTCTACAGGATAACCTTTTCTGCTCATTTCCACTCAAAAAGTGACACCAGGCAAGGGTAACTTGCAGGGCCGGCGCGTCCATTAAGGCGAACTAGGCAGTTTCCTAGGGCGCCAAAATGGAGAGGGGGCACCAAAATGGAGAGGGGGTGCCGCCGACCCACCGCCCCGCCACCGCCTAGGGCGCAAAAAAACCTAGCGCCGGCCCTGGTAACTTGCAGAAGCTGCTTCCGTTTTTAACTACTTCTTATCCAATCACAAAGCATTTGTCATAGCTATTCAACAATTGTGAACGGTCCAAACTCCTCCAAATTTGGCACAAAGAAAAGAGCAGATTATCTAGACCAAATTTGGTACTGTTCCAAAGTCCTTTTTCAAAGTTTGCTGTATGTATGGTTGTTTGTTTGTTTGGGCTGCTCCCATTTTTATAATTGCCTTGTACAATGCTGATATGCTCTGCTGCACAATAACACCAATGTACTTCCATGCAGTGATAATGCTATCATAGTCTGGACCTTTCTAAATCTTTGTGCACTGGTAAAGGATACTCTTTCCACTATGTGCTGTTGTCCTGTTGCAGCAGCAGCAGCAGCAATAACAACAGCAGCAAAAATAACTGTTACTAGATTATACAAGGAAATACAAGAATACACATTGATAATGCCTATATTGTTAGCTACAGTACGAACACACACTCAGGAATTGTCAACTTGAAGTGTTTGTGAATTAGATTTTATTTAGTACCAGACAAAATAATTGTGGCATGAATGTTTACACACACAAACTACATGTAGAATAGCCTCATGATGAAATCAAGCATTTCTGTACATCCAGATGTGATTTTGTTTGCCTGAGAGCTTAGTGTTGCGAATGTTGGTTTATTGCTCTTAGCACTCAGTAGTAACATCTGCCTCAGCATTTCCCTCTAGCATAATTTAAGCATTACTTACAGTTTTCTGATTCATCATCCATGTGCCATTAGTCTTTTATAAAATGTTATTTAAGAGTGAGAAGATACATCCATTTGATAAATCCTCTGTGGAGGTTCGGGGAAGAAGCTGGTGTGGTAGAAGTGAGTGGGAATTAGAATTCCTTCACATTTGTAGGGTGATCACAAAACAACAACAACAATAACAACATTTTAAGCTGTTGTTTTGTCCCTGAACATAAGGAAAACAGGATTGAGTTGATTTCTATTTGGTGAGCAAATAGGAACAGGAACATTGTAGTAATCCCATACCTCTTTTCTATTTGAACCTCCATACAACATGAAGCAGAATACAGAGCTGCACAACACTGATGGCATTGTTAATTCAGTTTTTGAATTATTGCTGGCTGAGGAATGACATTATAACAATACATGCCTCATAGTGAATATATTTTTTAAATTCAGATCTTGGTTGAAAATGGATATCTCTGGATAGCTGGACTAGGTTTGTGATGGTTGATATTTGTATTTCCTGAGGTTAATATGTGATTAAATTCCCTTATAAATGCATGTTTCAGCAATCAGATTTGCAAAACGTTTTTGTGTGTTAAAATTGTAAGCCACAAAACAAAGCACGTCTAAATGCTGGCTATTTAGGTGAGGGAAACCAAGTGGCATCTGCCATCACTTTTGCCTCTGGAAGGAGACACTGCTTCTAAATACGTTTACTTTTGAGCATGTTATATGGTTTGACCCTCAATTTGATTTCTCACCCCCTTTTTTACTTGCTGTCTCATGTTAGCTCATCATCCGTGGCATTTTCTAAACTATATATTTTGGGAGAAAATATATTTGGAGCAGTTTGGGAGAAAATTTCAGATACGACAAAATTCAAACCATTTTCAATTTTAGTCAATGATAGCACATGAGGCAGTCTCCATTTTGAAGAGTCTAGGTCTTCTGTATTGAAAGCCTGATTCTGATTGGCAATTTGGTTTTCTTCCTTTGTTCCTTCCTGATATTGAAGGAACAAATGAAAGAAGTTCTGCAATGTAGGGATATTTCATGGTTTAATTATGTACAATTAGAAAAATGGACTAATGAATGGATTAAAAAACATAATAAATGTAGAAAATATACAAAACATGAATAGTTCCTAGTGTTGTATGAATATATTCAGAAGGAAGATGTAGTGAAAGGCAGTGTGAGTAAAATATATAAGATACTTTTGGATTTAGAGGAAAATGAAAATGAGGGAACAAATAAGAAAAAGTACTTTTTTACCTGGAGGATCACTGGTTTGTGGAACTCCCTGCCAGAAGAAGTGGTGACTAGAGATGGGCATGAATAGAAAAAATGATGTTTTGGTTTTTCATTTTTGTTACAGGACCCATTTTGGTTCATTTTCGTTGGTCATGACATTTTTCAAAAAACTTTTTTGTTTGTTCATTTATTTGTGTTTCATTTTGTGTGTAGTGTAGTGTGTGTGTGTGTGTCTGGTGCTTGTGCAACTGTGGCTGGGGGAAAGAGTGGGCTTAATCTTCCCTCCAGCCACTGTGGCATGGGGGAAAGAGCTCCCCCAGCAAGCGGCTCTGAGCTGCTCTGCGCTGGCCCCAAGCCAGCGCCTCTCTGGTGCTCCACTGGCTTCCCTGCATTCCTGGAAATGAGGTGCAGGAAGCCAGCGAGGAGCAGCTGAAAGGTGGGGTGGGGAAGATAAGTTTCCCATAGGAGAGGGGAAGAATAGTTTAAAATGTCTCCTACCTGGTGCTGGTCCGGGTAGCGCTTGGTCAGCAATAAAAAAATAAAAAATAAAATAAAAATTAAAAGGAGCACCGACAGGGCGCCAGGGTTGGTCTGGTTGGCACCCTAATATCTTTAAAAACATAATTAAAAATCCCCAGCTCTGACAGGGCCCCAGGGGCCTTATGGTGGGCACTGAAAGAAAATAAAAAACAAACAAAAAAGCCCCACACTACAGAAACCAGGAAGTGAAAGAAGGGCCCGCCCAGCAGTAGGGGACACACAGTGGGTGCTTGAAAAAATTATGGGGCCCCAGGGGTGCCCTGGTCTGCACCCTAAAATCATGAAATAAATAAATAAATAAACCAAGTGCGGACGGGGCCCCAAGGTCCGAGCAGTTGCTTAAAAAAAAAAAAAAACACGTCCGCACTACAGCTGTCAGGCTCCGTGGTGGAGGGTGGCGAGAGGGGCTGGGATCTGGCTTCCACGCACTGAGACTGGATCACAGCCCCTTCCATCCCAACTCCGCCCACAGCCTGCAGCCCACAGGACTGTCAGGCTGTGGGGGGAGGGTGGCAAGAGGGGGCTCCCATCCTGCCTCCATGCACGGAGACCAGATCTCAGCCCCTTCCTTCCCAACTCTGCCACGGAGCCTGCAGCCCGGTGGGGGGCAGTGAGAGGGGCTGGGATCTGGCTTCCGCGCGCGGAGACCGGATCTCAGTCCCTTCCTTCCCGACTCCGCCCACAGCCTGCAGCCCACTGGGCTGTCAGGCTGTGGGGGGAGGGGGGCAAGAGGGGGCTCCGATCCGGCCTCCGCGCATGGAGACCGGATGGCAGCCCCTTCTCGACTCTGCCCCGGAAGCCGGAAGGCCGTCACTGGACCAGGAAGGCCAGCAGCAGCACCAGCAGGTAGAGGAGGACTTTCTTCTATTCATCGGGCGGCCAGGCCAGTAACGGAAACGAACAGAACCGAAGAAAATTTTCTTGGTTCTGTTCGGTTCGAGCCTGGCCCGTCCAAATTGTCGTTCTTCGTTCCGTTACATAATGGAATGACTAACGGTAACGGAAAATGCATCGTTTTGTGCCCATCTCTAGTGGTGACAGATGTCAGGCTTGACAGCTTTAAGAAAGGATTAGACAAGTTCATGGAGAACAACCTAAGAACAACCTCTGAGTTAAGAGAGATAGGCAGGATATCTCTCAATGCCATTTGCGGGGAAACATAAGATATCTGCTTGGGAATACTCTGAAGCAAACGGTGAGCCACTGTGTGAGATAAAATGCGGGACTGGATCGGCTATGGCCTGTTCCAGAAAGGCTATTCTTGTGTTCTTATGTTCTTATGTAGGGAAGAGGATTGAAGGTAGTATGGGAGCCAGATTTTAAAAAAGAAATAGAAGAGGAAGATTGGGCTAAGATATGGAGAACGAGAATACTTAGATCTATGTCAGTCAGAATTAAAGATTTTTTAAAAAGGTTTAAGATGGTATTTGACACCAGTGAAATTGAATAAAATAAATGCTATTTTTTCTAAGGTTTGTTGGAAATGTGGTAAGGATGTTGGTCCATATTTTCATATGAGGTGGGAATGGGGAAAGATAAAAAAAATTGGAGCTCCAGTTTTAGAGAATTAAGTGATATACAGTGGTACTTCAAATAACGAAACCTTTGACAACTGAAAAATTCGCCTTATGACAGAAATCATTGGAAATGGATTTCTGAAAAATCTTGAATTATGAAAGGATTTCAGTACAAAGCACCCTGAAAGCTGCTCTCTGCAGCCCTGACAGACCCTGTCAAAATCAGCTGTCTGGCAGTGTTCCAGAGAGCAGCTTTCCACTGCCTGTTCATTGAGGGGGATCAACCCTTCCTCCTTCTTCTCCTGGGTGCTTCAATCTATTTTGCTGAGAAATTACGCTCCAAAGGGGGTGCCCCTAGGAAGCTTTTTTTTCACACTGGAATTGGAAAAGCCAAGCTGTGTACTTTGGGTTGGAGCAGGGGAAAAGCTCTCCTCCCTTTGCTGGGTTGGGGGTAAAACCTCTGTTGGCGCCACGCAGCCAACAGCTTGGAGCTGTCAAAATCAGCTGTCTGTCAGCTGCAGGGGAACAGCCTTTGGCTGTCCATTGATTAAGTGGGGTTGGGACAGCCTTCCCATAGGAATGAATTGAAAACCTGTGAATCCGTTATCTTCGGAACGGATTAATTGGATTCTCAATGAATTCCTATGGGAAACAGCACTTCGCAAGACAAACTTTTCATAGAACTGATTGCCCCATAGAATGAATTAAATTCATCTTACGAGGTGCCACTGCATTATTGAATATTATTAGGTTGATTTGGACAAATTAGGTCAAAGGATCTCAGCTTAGTTTCTTACTGGTTATCACTAATTATTTTTCATAGCAGTAACATTCTTCCATACTGCAGTCCATAAAAGTATGCACATTTGAACAAGCTAAAGTCAAAAGTTTCTTATTCGTGTAAAGCATTTTGCTTTATAAAAATCATCACTAAATTACTTGATACTGTACATCATTTTGGAATAACAGCACCTAAAAGTGATGGCCATTTTAAAAATTGTGCAAGGGCCATGCTAATCTTCTCTGTATCGTTCAAATTTTAGTATATGTGCCGCCGAAGCGAGCACAAAAAATATGGAACGCTTCACGAATTTGCGTGTCATAGAGAGCATTCTCTCCGACCATTTTTACTCTCCCGGCCTTAAACAGTTTCTCCAAAGAATTACGGCTCTGGGCATTTCACCTGATCAACTGGGGGCACTACCTTTCATGCAGGCTTATAGGCTGTTAAAGCTTAGATTGCTAGACATTGAAAGGCAAGACCTTTTTGCAGCAGCCTCTAAAGCATGTTCTCCTCTCAGTCTCCAACTCCCACTACCTGTTGGCAAGCCGGCCAGCTACCTACATCTTTTAGAGAATCCACAGGAACGACGTGCTTTCACTCTAGCTAGATGTAATGTGCTCCCCTCTAATGTCCTATATGGGAGATTTGGCTCTCTACCACTGGAGACTCGGTTATGTCCCTGTAATTCAAGGACCATTGAGTCTCTGGTGCATATGATCCTATATTGTCCTCTATATAAGGACATCCACGCTTCCGACCTAGAGCCACAGCTTGCTAGATTCCCTGGTCACCAGGACGAGGTCATTTTGCATAATCTTTTGTCAGGCTTAGACAAAACCCACACTAGGCAGATTGCCACATTTATTAATTTGTTAATCCAGCGACGCAGGCCACAGTTACTCAATGGGCCTTTTGTTCCACACCTCCAAATATAGTCTGTTCATTCTGGATGGTCTGCAGTCAATTTTGGCTGGACAAATATAATGATACATGGAAACACCCTCTTGCTCTCGTCCTGTCACAATGTTCCTATATTTCCTCCACCCTTCCCTGTTTTTAATTGATACTGGTTTGGGTATGTACACTTTCTCAATTGTGCATTTTATTCTCTATTGTTCATTGTCTATTTTATTTATTTATTTATTTATGCCAATAAAGGTGTCTGACTGACTGACTGACTTTAAAAATTGCCTTTACTTTGGATAGAAGATCTAATGTTGCTGATTAAGTTTATGTGATCTTGAGTATGCTCTATCTTCTTCACAAAATAAATGTCCATGTAAACAAAGATGTACAGAAGATGGATTTCACTGTGCTTTTGAAAACAAAACATGGAAGAGAATGACAGAAAATCACAGTAGTTTCTGTTTCCCAGACCATTGTTGACCTTCTTGCACAGTTCTGTATGTTTCAAACCAAACTTTGGAAACATTACTTTTTGGGTTCGCTGGCTGGGGGATTTGGGATGTTTTGTTTAGTTAGCAAATAAGTAAGTTTCTTAGGTTCTGATTTAGGAAAACGGTATCTGCCAACAGTTGTGCTCAGACATTTCCCCCTTCCCACAACTTCCTAGGATCAAAACGAGGAAGGTCTGGAGCTGCAGTGATACTTGGAGATTAGAAACACCAGCAGCTGTGCTTAGCCAAAGAGGTAGCCAAGCCAGGAGTATTAAATTACTTTGTTGTGTGCTGTTTTGAGCTTGGCTTACTAGCATAATGGAAGCTGAGACTATGGTCCTAGAGTCTTAATACCCAGGGTAATCTAGTTCATGTATCTTGGCTGCTTCCAGGTACCAGATTTACTGGTACAACAGGACACTGGCATTAGCTATATATGCATTGTATGTCCTGGAAGACACAAAATTGGAGGGGTTTGAGAGTGTGCGGACCATGGGAACAACACTGATGTTTTTCATGCCATCTGTATACAAATATTGGAATTTGTTATGAAGAACCTACATCATCCCTGTGGTTAGAGAGACACAGTAAGGTCTCAGTCTCCCCTGCTCACTAGTGTTATTGAGACTAAGCCATGAGCATTCCACTTTAAATGCAGCTAACCACATTTTCTTAGAAAATAGCATCTTCAACACATATGGGTAATGTTTGTAGTTGTACTAAGATAACATATTATAAATGATCTAATAAATAATAATTAATGTGCAAAACAGTTTCTTTCCCAGACTGTAAATTGCATTCTGTGCTGTCCTGGAGTAAGTGACCTACCAGATAATAAACTTCCATTGTAAATCTCGTAGACTACTTTGGGGGCCCAGGGTACACAGGAAATCTATTAATAAATTCTTCAAATGAATGAGTAAATATATCAACCACTGATACATAAATTGGTTAACACATTTAGAAAAATAAGTGAATGCCTCTAGTATTAAACATGCTTGTAAGCATTTGTTCTGTAATATATTTATACAATTCTGTGTGGATTTCAAGGTTGCACCTCTCTCTCTTTTCAGGTCAGGATCGTAGCGAAGCCACTTTAATAAAAAGGTTTAAAGGGGACGGTGTTCGATACAAAGCGAAACTCATTGGGATAGACGAAGTTTCTGCAGCACGAGGCGACAAGTTATGTCAAGATTCCATGATGAAATTAAAGGTGCTGTCAAAACGTTTACATTTAAACATTGCTAGATATAAACAGAAACAATTTCTAACTTAGCTTTATAATATGGGATTGAATCAGATTACTATATAAATGGGTTGGTCCATTTTTTGATGTGAAAGGGGACCTTGGGTATGTCAAGGCATGAATGGAAATATGCTCCATGAGCAAATTTGGTACACCCGTTTGTTGGTGTTTCTAGGCCGGAATAACAGCTACTTTGTCAACTTGAAAAACAACCACCACAACACTTCATTTCTTTTTGACAGTGTAACTGTAACTGTACAGTAACTGTAAATGTGCAGAATGTTGTAATTTTTTTACAGACTAACAAATGTACCATAGGACAAGCTTGTGTGGACTATACTCCTCTTGCTCAGGTGTTTGAAGTGCTTTTCAGAATTTAGGTACATATGCAGTGCATGGGGATGACAGACAACATGATGAGAGTGAAATTAAGTGGGAAAAGACTGAAAAAAGGTGTATTAAATGATCTACAGTCTACTTGTGAATAATACTTGTTCCTGTTAGTAAAAGGTACGAGATTTTCCTAACTTTACAGTGTACAACCCTTGCTCTGCCCCCAAATTGTATGTACTCCCTGTGAATTTGCAAGTTGGGATTATGATTTATATGGTCAATTAAGTGATCTGTGAACCATCAAAGACTAAGCCTTAATAAATCTTAGTTTTTAACATGTCACAGGACTGTCTGATGTTTATTGCATAACCAGTTTATTGTAAAACTACCCATTCGGCTCTATATAGAGTACTTCCCAAAGAATTACAACTTGCAAGAAGCACCATGGCATTTTTTTAACACTGCCAACTGGAAGCAAAGGTATGCAGCCTCAGAGCCAGGCCTTTCTCCAGTGAGTGAAATTCTGTGGGCTAAAATACTCACAATTCTATCTGTGGACTCCTTGAAGAATTCTGAGAGGTGGGTCCAATAAATAAATAAATAAATGAGCACACCTCTACTGATGAGCAAGTCTTGAAACAATGAATGCCAGGTATCAGGAAGGATTTGTGCACTTTGGATCAATATGAACAAGTACATTCTGCAGTTTTCCCTGAGTTACTATAGATGGCTTTTTCTTGGCGTAGGGGAACCACTAAAAAGGTGAGAGGAGCTTGTTGAGTGTTTTTTTAAAAAATAATCCAAAGCATCTCAATTCAATTAAGTCCAATGATTTTCATTCCATTGACATCTTGATGTGAATATATAAAATTAGGAGGCTGTGCACATAACAGCCAGGAACAATGTGTGTTATGTGATTGATGAGCAAGTAGGACAACCAAAGTACTACTAGACTAGCACACTCTTCTCTTCAGCTCTCTTGCTGATTATTCAGCAACCTGTTATTTAGACCTATACACAGACTCACCTTTGGCCAATACCATCTTATCAAGTTTCTCTATTGCCATTGAATTGCCATCCTAGCCCTCTCTACTCCAGGGATGTGCAGCTTTTTTTGGACAGCCTGAGATACAATAAAGAGTGAAGAGTCTCAGATTGTGGAGGGCCTGAATTTAGCCAGAATTATTGTGGCATATCTAGCCTAGTCATGATACAAGAGAGAAAAGAAGTTAGCACATGTACTGCAGCTGCTCTCCTCACTTGCCACCTCATCCCATGCATTGAGAAGGATTGCCATCATTGAGATTAGAATCTTTTTTCTCTTTATGATCTCAGCTCTTAATGAGTTCTATGCTCAGTCTGTCTGGATTGTCCCACCATATGCCATCTCAACAAAATTATATGTACTTCATTCTCCACACCTTCATTTTCAAGGAAGATATTTCTATTTATCTGAATTTAAAAGCCACGCCTTTCATGAGCCTCCAAACCACAAATGGAAATCATCATTTGATCCTCATGGAACAGTTTTTTAAAACCATAGTTCTCTGTGTTCCATCTATTGGTAAGCAGTAGTATCTACAGATTTGTTACAGAGAGTGCAGGAAGTAATGAAAATGGAATAACATTTTGGCATGAGGCACATTCACATGACACGAAGACATTTGTGTCTCAACTCAGTGTAATTCCTAGAAAATACTTTAAGATAGTACTGGAAGCATAATCACTCATTATTTCTTTTGGAAGCACTGGGAAATTATAATTTAAATAAATTCTCTAAAAGTTCAAAATGGAAGCTAAAGATAGTGATGGTTAACCTGGAAAAAACAAAAGGAACATGGACCTTGGAGAACACTACCGACTGCCCAGTCAAGAAGTTGCAAATAAAACCTTTGAAAAATTTCAGAGACATGATGTAGTAGTAATGAAAGTTTTCTATTATCCTTATACTATTTGGAGGCAATTTTTTTTTTTTGCCAAATATGGCATTCCAAGAAATTTCTACCTTACGTTGATGATGATTTTGTCCTATATAGAGGAACAAACTACAGTAAATAAATTGCTGTCCTTGACTTGATTCTAATCAATAGAGATTACAAGGGAAACTTGAGGGGAAAGTGACCATGTTTTACTTGAGTTATGGATTTCAGAATATAAAGCAGAATATAGCCACATATGTATGCTGAATTTTAAAAAAGCCAGTTTTAATAATCTCAAAACAATGGTACATAGGGTCCCATGGCTGGAGATTCTGAAATGAGATTGAATCCAACATGGGTGGGAATTTCTGAAAAGGATATGCCAGCAAGAAAAAAGATGAAAGATGGGTTGGTTGGGGTGGGGGCGGAAAGTCCAACGTGGCTTCATAAAGGCTTAGAAAGGACCTGAAAATGATAATTAAGAAGAACACATATAGGATATGGAAGGAAGGCCAGGCCAGAAAGGAAGAATACAGGCACATAACAAACAATTGCAGGGATGGCATTAGGACGGCAAAAGCTGGGAATGAGCTGAGATTAGCAAGAGACACTAAAAGAAAAAAGAGGTGGAGTTATTTAGGTATATGTGTAGGAAAAGACAAAGTAAGGAAATGGTGCCTCATCTATTGAATGGGGATGGGGAAATGATTACAAATGACAAAGAAAAGTGAAAAGTGCTCAATTCCTACTTGAGCTTGGTATTAACCGAAAAGACAAGTTTTGGCCTGTCCATTAATTGGGTAGGGTTCAAGTTCAAACAAATGAAATAAATAAATAAAATAAACATGACCTTCAAGGCAACATAAAGTACAAGTGGAAGGGATAGGAGAGCAGCTTGAGACTGATAAACAAATATCTTATTACTCTGAAGGATTTCAACTCTCCAAAGGTGCACTAATAGCATCCAAGGAAATTGAAGGAAGTGGTTAAAAATCCCTAAAAACACTAAAATTTCCTTGAAATCATGAAGAATGGGCAAAGTGCCAGATTATTGGAAGAGGGATAATTTTGCCCCAGTAGTCAAAAAGCAGGGAGAAACAGGAACCTGGAGTTGACACACCAGTCAAACTGATATCAGTTATAGGGAAAATTGTGGAACAGGTTATAAAGTGGTCATTCTTCAAGTACCTCGAAAGTAATTCAGTAGAAACCAACACAGATTTGTCAAGAACAAATTAATTAATTTTAACTGAAATTGTAATTGGTTATCCTTATTGGCAGAGGGCAGGAATGCTTAAACATAATACTGTATATCTTGACTTCAGCAAAGTTTTTGACAAGAGTGCCCTATGGTATTCTGATTAGGAAGCTAACAATATAGGCTGGATAGAACTGCCAAGTGGATACACAATTGATTACAGAATTGTACTGAGAGAGTGATTTTTAGTGTCTCCTTCTCAAACCCGGAGGAGGTAATGTCAAGTACCAAAAGACTTAGACATGATCCCATTCTTCAATATTTTTATTAATAACTTGAAATGGGTGTGGGGCGAGGGCAGGACATGCTTATCAGATCGGCAGATGACACGACATGGGGTGGATTAGCCAATTCCTTGGAAGGAAGGAAGGAAGGAAGGAAGGAAGATAATTAAAAATAAATTGATAGGCTCAGAAACTGGGCTGAAAGCAACAAAAGGACATTTAAAATGGATAAGTACAAAGTTCTACATTGGGGTGGAATGGGGGGATCAAGCACATACTTGCAGGTATTTCAGTAATAGTACATGTGAGAAGGACCCTGGAGTTGTTCTAGATCAGAAGCTGAACTTGAGCCGCCAATGTTACATGAATGCAAAAAGGGAAATGCTATTTTAAGCTGTATTAATAAGAGTCTGGTCTCCAGATTTGGCACTGGTTAGACCCTGTCTTGATTACTTTCTCCAGTTCTGGTCATGACAATTTAAGAATGCTACAAACAAACTGGAAGAAGTTCAGAGAACAGGAAGGATGATTGGGCGACTGGAAACCATGCCCCATGAGGAAAGATTGAAAGAACTGGGCATGTTGAGTTCTGAAAAATGAAGACTGAGGGGAGATTTGATAGTCTTTTTCAAATTAAAAATGGTCATGTAGAGTAGGGGTAGGATCTATTCTTGATCAGCCCAGAGTGTAGGATGCATAATAATGGGCTAAAGTGTTAAGAAGCTAGATAATATATTGGAAAAATCAAGAAATGCTTGCTGTTAAAGTGGTACAACAGTGGAACCAATTACCTAAGCAGGCTGAGACCACTTCAGTGCAGGAGGGATTCAAGAGAAAATTAGACAACAACCTATCAGAACTGCTTTGATTTCGATTCCTACATTGGGCAGATGATTGGAGTCAATGGCCTTGTAGACACCTTCTAACTCCATTATTCTATGTTTATTTATCAACTCCAGTATTCAATTATCCTGACACGCACAGCTCCTGATACTTCTTGGCACCTGACTCCCATCAGCCACAAGAAGCATGGTTGACAATCAGGGATGTTGGGAACTACAACCCAGCATCACCTGAAGGCCCACAAGTTCACTTTGGCTTTATTTTAAGGAAAACAGGATGAGAATATTTTGAGCAGTGTCCAAATGCCATTAAAAAAACTTATTTTAAAACATAAGGCTTTAAATAGGCATTGTTTTAAGAAACTGAGAATTTGGGCAGTATATGGAGATAAAAGTGGTGATTGAGGAGTTTTGATGGGGATGCACATTCCACTTGAGGTTCTACTCATTAAATGTTGAAGCAACAAGTGCATAATGCTAATGGTAGGTGTTAGTGTGTTCCAGACATAATCTCTGATGTGAACAGTCACTTTTTCATTGCTGCATATTGATTCTACCATATGTTGTATATTCCTTCCCCCTCATAGTGTGTCTGTCAGTTAAGTAGAACATGCAGGTCTTGTGCTCCAGCCATGTTTTCTGTGCCCTGGTACAAAATAATGACGAGGGATTTAGAGTGTTCAGTAATTCAGTTTTAGAATACAGAATGTAGTTGTCTCTTGGGCAGCAGGTGCCTGGTACTGCCATAAGATTCATCTGTGTGCAGTTTGTTTCTCAATTCATGCATTTCTTCCATCTGCCAACAAGTGGTTTGGGAGGTTTGGGAATGTGAACAAGGCTAGGCTGGCCTTGTTGTCTCTTTCCCAGAGGGCTTCAACTTCCATACCTCCTTGAAAATGTTTAATTCTTTTTAGAATAATTGAGACTTGCCTGTTTAAGTTATGAGGTTATTAGAACCAGAAGAAACAGGTGGCTTCACAAATTCAAATTGCTGTTTGCTGCTACTCAGTAGGTTTTAACCATGGACTATGATATTGCTTATTTCTTTGTTAATATTCATGTCCTTCTGTTGAAGGCTTATCTATGATGGCATATTAATTTGGTAGCCTTGTCTAATCATCCACCTGTAAGTCATAGAACCTCAGGTACACATTTCATAAAGCAACTTGATCCCTTATATTTTGACAAAACTCTGATTCTTCCTTTAGCAAATGTGCATCATCTCATATGGCTATAGTATATTTCAGTTGGTGGACAGGTAATAATTTTAGATATTAGATAGAGAATAGTTTAGATAATTGTAGAGGTGCAAAAAGAATTTATCCATAAGAATCCCAAATCTTTCTTTTTACCATCATACAATTCTTGCTGTAGCAACAGGAGCCCCATCCCAAATCTGCATGCATAAGTTAAAACTCAGAGAAGACTCCTTAAAATTATCTGCTTCCACAAGTGTTTTTCTCCTCTCCAGATAAGGTGTTGGTAGCCAGGGAAGCTGCACAGTAGTGAATCATTAATTCAGTTTTACTGAGATTGATTGAAATAATCATTTTAAATTACTGTTTAAAAAAGTCATGTAAGTATACCCTTCCTTTCTAGTTTCATAACACAAAAATCCAGACCTGAGTTTGTCTACATAAGGTTATAGAGGGACAATAGCTAGAGTTTCCATCTCAAATGAACCAGTCATCACAAGAGATCTATAGAAAGCAATTGTGGAGATTTTAATAAGACGTTTCAGCATTATGAGGGGAAAGAAAACTAAGTTCAGTCAGAGTAAAAGGATATTGCTGATCAGTTTTTTTATTTTTCATCTCCATATTTTATTTATTTATTTTATTTATATTTCTATACAGTACCGCCACCTTAGTGCAAACTGCACTACCCGGGGCAGTTTGCAAATAAGTCATAAAATACCAATACTAAAAAGTAGAGCTATAAATAAAATACAATTAAAATGCAATTAATATAGTTAAAATTCAGTTAAAAGATCTTATAAAATGCATTTAAAACAGCCATTAAACACCTCATCCCAGTGGAATGTGGAATCAGGAATTTCATCACAATTTTCGCTATTCATTTTGTTACATAACGAAACAAATAACGAAAAACAGAACAATTTTTTTTCATTTCGTGCCCACCTCTACCCAAGAGCCTTTGAAATTTATTTACAAAAATTATTTTAAAAGATTGCATTAATACATTATCTAAGAGTGTTACATTATAATTTATAATCCCTCTTCCATAATAAGGTATTTGAGATTTAACCCATTCTAAATCAAAACAATTATTATGTAGGGGCTTTAGCCTAAATAAATAGATAGATAAAAGTTAACTGTTAAAAAAGTTAAAATCCAATTTAATTTTTTAAATTTACTATAATTGATTTAATTTAAAAAAATCAGTTTTAAAATAAAGATTGACTTCCATCCACTTTAAAGAGATGCGTAAAAGCACTTGCAGCAGTGTGGAATGAGTTACAATATTATAGTAAGAGAAATAGACCTACAAAGGACAACAAAAACAAACCAACCCACCCTGAGAATGGGAGAAAACAGAAACTATTTTTTTATAGGCCAATAAAACCTCTGCGATATTGGAAGGACAATTATGATGCACTACTTGAAAACGGTTTTCCTGGACCTGACACAATATTGCTGTCCCCTATGCATGCTACAAGGTTTACAAACAAGGAGTTGAATTATAAGCATCTTCTACATTATAGACAACATCTATCTGCTGTTTCCTCCTTTAAATGTAATGGTTAAATGCCCTGAGGAAGGCATTGGACTCTGAAAAAACGACACCTTGTGGTCAGTGAAACCTTATTGGAAGATATTTTTGAAGAAACATCTAAGATGTTTCACATTCTGAGTTGCTGATAGAATGCTGCCTTGCATTACCCCCTCTAAAATTACTCCCCTCTTTTTATGCCTCTTGCCTCACCACTAAAGCAAAAGCAAAGCAAAAGCAAAGTGTTCTGCTTATATACCGCCCCATACCACTACAAGTAGTCTCTGGGCGGTTTATAAAATATTTTTTTAATTACAGTGTGCAGGCTACACATTGCCCCCCCCCAGCAAGCTGGGTACTCATTTTACCGACCTCGGAAGGATGGAAGGCTGAGTGAACCTTGAGCCTGCTACCTGGGATTGAACCCAGGTCATGAACACAGTTTTACCTGCAGTACAGGCATTTAACCACTGTGCCACGAGGCTCATGTAACCGCCACAATACTTTTTAGCAGCACAAGACAAGTAAAATAGTGGTCAGGCTGACAACACAATTGCCATTGTTGCTGTTGGCAGTGGCAGTGCAAAAGAAAAAGAAAAATCCTTGGAGTTGAAAAATTAACAGTTAGGAAGAACTTCATGACAGTTAGAGCTGTTCGGCAATGGAATATGCTGCCACGGAGGTGACTGAGTCTCCTTATTTGGAGGTTTTTAAGCAGAAGCTGGATGGCCATCTGTCGGAAATATTGTGATGGGGTTCCTGCATGGCAGGGGGTTGGACTAGATGGCCCTTGAGGTCTCTTCCAACGCTATGATTCTATGATTCTATGATTCTATGAATTATGTGGTTTATCTTTTTTGGGGGGGGCATTTCTTCTTGCTTTTCTCTTTCTGTCTATAGAAATGTGTACTAAATGATGGTTGCATGACATACAGTATGTACAATACAACATATTTGATGGCATTAAAATGTGATAATGTATGATCTATTACAAATGCTGCTTCCGTGGTTAGTGAAGTGGCTAGACTCTGGAGCCTTCACCAGGAAGAACTTTGAGCCAGTCACTGCCTCTCAACCTCAGCTTTTTGGCATCCAGAGCTGTTTGGCAGAGTAGAGAAGCTGTGACTTGTATTCAGAGAAAGAACAGGGTGCACTGATGGCCTGCAAATGCCAGAGGGGGAACAGAAGAAGCAGTAGTGGGAGGATAGAGGCTATAAAGTGGAATGGAGCAAATATTTCTCTGTTGCCTTGAGCTGAAAAAATAATGCATGCATCACTTGGATAGTCTTGGAGGCAAGGTGTACAACTAATTGAATGTGTAAAACAGCTTGATTTAGAATGCTGCTTTGGACAGCTCCTCCTAACCGCAGTACTGGGATTAGTAATTTATAAGCAGATGCAGTATGAAAATGCTGCTTTCTTGGACAGATAACCAAAATATTGATGAATTCAAATCAAACCTAGATATTGAAATGGCCTGTTTCAGTTGCAAGGTGTCACTGGAAGGAGGAATTCGAAATAGCTGTTTCCATGGTACCCAATCACAATGCATACAGAAAATGTGTGAATCCATGCAAAGTCTTCATCCTTTGAAATCTAATTTAGTGGATATAAACAAGTAAAAGTAAAATATAGACTAAATGGGCAAGCAGGTCAAGTATGTGATCTGTATGGTATATATCACCACAGTTGGATTGCAGAAAGACTTTCATAGGGATTCCTTAAGCTCTCTTTCTCTTCTCTCTGTTTCTGATTTAGTCACCCTTAGATTGACAAGATTTCTTCCCAGGCATCAACCTACCCCATAAATGAATAATAAATGCTTAATTGCCACTTAAAGACCTACCAGTAAAAGAAAATATAACACTCATTCAGTTAGAAGTGTCTTTGCAGTAAATGAAGTCTACTGTCAAAGGCCTGCCTGAATTAAAAAGGATTTTGTCACAACATAGACAGGAGGAAGGCAGCTTGTTTTCCCTCGGTGAAGGGGTTCCAGAGTCTGGGGGTGACCACCATGAAAGTAGCTTTTTGCACCCCTATTAGAAATGGCACAGAAGACAATTCAGGTCATCTGGATTCAGTCACTTTATAACCAGTGTTTTTAATTCTCCTGAAAACAGGCTGGTACCTGGTGATTCGGGGAGGGCTGTGAGCTACATTCTCTTAATGTGTGAGGATACTCAGATAAAACAGAAAATAGAATGTCTTTGCATCTGAACCGTTTGTTCTCTCCCAACAGGGAATAGTTGCCACAGCTCGTTCCAAAGGAGAACACAAGCAGAAAATATTTCTCACCATCTCTTTTGGAGGAATCAAAATCTTTGATGAAAAGACGGGAGTAAGTAAAATAATGACTTGACACGAAGGATTGAATCTCTTTATGCTTACTGTATATTTGTAGATGCTTCCCCTGAGTGGCCAATGACACTGAATTGACACAAAGTCAAAGAAAACCACTGACAGGCTTCATACCTTACTACTGTATATCAAAGGAACAGTCTAGGTCAACTAAGATGCTGTCGCTCTTGTTGTTTAATACATTATAAAGAAAATCAGAATGGCTCGTTGGATTTGTTTACATTACTGGTGAGGCTTTGTTCATTCATCTAGAAGCAATATAAACTGGAGCAATTTGTACATTGTGCAAGAAACTATAATCTCATGTAAGATCTTCATTAAATGGAGTGAATGGGATCCTATAACAGGGTTCCATTGACTGGACTGGGTATCATCCTAAGTGCATGGTTGCTGTTATGACACATGAATTTATCATGCAATGATCATCCAAAGAAGAGCTGTATGACCTTGGAGGCTGGGATATAAAGGGGGAAAGGGGAAGTCTCTCTGAAACTGCTATTTGCATTTCAAGGGGAACCTCCACTGGCAACTTGCAAACAGCTTCATAGAGACAGTTTTTGTTGGGTTGTGGAAGGGTAAGAGAGAAAGAAGGGAAAAACATAATCCCGCTCTCCACACACCTCCATAGTTTGCCAAGCTGGCCATTCCCCTCTGCAGGTGCTATTTATTTAATAGAAAACAATGAAAGACCATTTTATTCACTTAATTCATATAATGTCTAGTTTGCACCTTTATTTATACAACTGCAGTCTATAGTTTTATTGAAGTTAGAAATGTTGTCTTGAAAACCTTGATTCCTAAACTTAGATATATTGAGATCAGTGTTTGTGACTCAGGAGCTAATCACACCTGCCTAAAGAACCCCTGTTATACTGATTCTTTCCATAACTCTGTTGTACTGATACATTTAGTGTTGTGGTCACATGGCATATATATCAGCAGGAGCATTCCCCACTGGTTTTAATAATACTGAATTCATTTCTTCCTATTTTAAATGTTACTGCCATCTTCACCATGGAATTGAATTTATTCCTATGATGTTTCCTTAGGTAGTGCTGCCCCTACTTTTGTTTATTTTTTTTTTTGTAAAATCCTAACTGATAACATCAATATGGTGGAGAGGGATTCCCATTTCTTTGGATAATCAGCCCCCTCTTGTCCGTTGTTGTTTTTTTAAAAATAGCAGAAGTGATACATCTACAGATAGAGAGGCTGGAGCCTCTCCTCCTCCCCTGTTCCCTTCCCTCCTTCGCTCAATCCCTTTAGAATTGAAATACATTGACAGCATGATACTTTCCAAGTCTGAGTTGGAAAGTCTGCAACATAAGTATAATTTTTGTTCTTTTTCATTGTTTTTAAACTTGCTTGTATTCAGCATATATTTATTTATTTATTTTTTGTGAAGTATTTTCAGGTGGCTTAAGTCATTGTCCCTCTTTGGTAGTTGAGGAAAAATATTAGGATATATACATGCAACAAATCAGATTTTGCTAGAATCTTTCAAAGCTACTGCTAATTCCTATTAACTGGTTTACCTGCATATTTATTTTTTAACCTTTCTGGTAAAAACAGAGCTTGAACTATTTGTGTGGTATTAAAATTTCCCATCACAGTAATATATATTAGTGGATGTTATTTTATATACAGTATTGTGTTGAGTATTCGACAGTCCCCAGATTTTGCTCCCTGGATTCAGACAACTTTTAGGCAGGATGTAAACAATAAAAAATAAACCTGATAGAACTGCAATGCCTGAAAATTAGGATGGATAGCAACTGATCCTTCCACTTTTGCATTTCAGCATGTTGAAACCCAAGTTGCCCTTTGTTCCTTCTTTATTTTGCCCATGTTGCTCTTCATATCTTGTCTGGGGTATTCCTGCTGCTGTATGGCTACCCTTTGTCTAACACTCCTTGCTGTCCGAGCCAACAATGCTCCTTTTAAAATGCTGTACTTTTGACTTTGAAATTGTTTCCTGGAGAAAGATTGTATGGAATTGTTTTAATATACTCTGTAAAACTACAGTTCATCAGTTTGTTAGACTAAATCTCTTCCTGTATTCCAAGAAAGAAAATAGATAGGTTTAATTTCTCAAGTTGAATGGTTTTCAATAACCATTTTGCAACCACAGCCCACTTCTAAAGTTCCACCTGTCACCTTTCCAATAACAATTGGCTCTTTAGTATCCTGATCCCTGATTGTTTCAGATACCTAGTTTGTCCTTATGTTTGGGGAATAAGAAGTATACTAGGATTCCTTTACATGCTCCGGACTGGAACACTACTCCTTCTTTTCCTCACCTTCTTAGATCTAGATGTATCTATGTTTGGAATCACAACAGTATTATTTAGGCATGCACTCTCATAGGATCCCAAATTTAAGTTGCTTATCATATATTTTAAATCAAGCTTTATAAGCTTCCCAGTGTTTTATGATTGTTTCCCCTTTGCTGGTCAGCCCATCTCTGTACAATGCCAGTATTATTTGATTGAATAGATTTCTCTACTACATTCCTCTTATCAGTATTTTTTCAGTTGAATTCACTTTGCTTCCAACAACTTTATCACCATCTAGATTATTAAAAGATTGTTAAAATTTGCACATGAACTTTTATTAGTGCCTTGGTTTTGCATAGAACAGTAATGCAGTGGTACCTTGGATAACGACTGCCCCGGATAACGAATTTTTCGGATAACAACTGCAAATTTCCGGGTATAGGACTGCCTCTGATAACGAATTTTCCCTGTGGGCTGCCTCGGATAACGAATTGCAATTCTAGGTATAGGTCTTCCTAGGATAACAAATTTTCTCTATGGGCTGCCTCGGATAACGAATTTTCCCTATGGACTGCCTCGGATAACAAATTTCCAGCATGCATCAGAAAAAGAGTTATCCCAGGTGGCATTGCATCTGTATCTTTTAAGTGCACTTTATAATGAGTTTTAAGCAAAAAACCAGGTGTCTGTGCCTTTTTCCTAGGCTCCAGAACGGATTAATAGGTTTCCCATTCATTCCTATGGGAAACCGCATTTCGGATAATGATGAGATTCGGATAACAAGTAACCTTGGAGAACGAATTACCGTCGTTATCCGAGGTACCACTGTTCCTAGTAAGACAAATGCCTCATAAGATGAAAAACTCGTAAGATGAATGTAATTTCCAGGGATAGGAAAAACTCCTGTAATGAAAAGATGAAACAGTGTTTCATATTTCATTTTTTGCCCATCTGTAGTTCTTCATTTAAATATTTTATATGTCCGTATTATTGCAAGAGTTTGTGTTCATAGGTACTGTGTTGGATGTACAGAAAAGCTAGTGGTTGCTCAGATTCTTTGGCAATCCCATTGCAGGAAGAGGTTCAGAAGTATCCCATATTCGAGTCATGATATTTCCCATCATGGTGTGCATGCTTTTTAAATTTAATTTTAACAGCCTTCTAAGGTAACTATAGTAAATGTAAGCAGGACACATTGAAAATCAGCTTTTGGCTTAACTCTTGTGATCTTCATACTGCCCTCTCTTGAATTTCAAAAGATTCGCAATTTTTTTATTTGAATGAACTATTTAGCATAATGCCAGAAATAAAACTTGACTTATGCCAGATAGAATTAGTTCTTTAAGTAACACTGCACTATGCTTAAAAGTATCATTATTTATAAGTAAATAATACATTGCCAATAATGAAGAGCTGTTGATGCATTGTTTGGCTGACTAAATGTGATGCCTTATGCAAGTGGTACGTTCTTACTGTAATGCAACAGTGTAGTAGATTTGGGTGCAGTAGTGAATTTTTTAACAGTGGAGGACTATGTGAGCTATGTCTGTCCTTACTGTGCTTGAAAGAGATTGTGTTAGCTTTGCAAAAATCATGGCAGAATGTATTATGTTTTGTAAGGCAGTCCCAAATTCCAGAGTATTATATGGCTTTAGGGTGGCTTTTCCCCTATAGATTTTTAGAAGGAAAATGATTTCATTTTGCATTGTTAGAAGAGGAAATCAGTATCATTGTAAAAAAAAAATGTCATTTGTAAATATATGGCAGTTGGGGAGAGATTGTTTTTATACTGCACTGTTTGATCCAGCCAACATATCTGAAAGGTAATCAAAGTCTTTCCATAACCACAGAGGAATGATGCTCCTCTGTTATCATTCCCATTTTAAGGGTCTTTGTAGAGCACATAGAGCAGTGGTTCCCAACCTTGGGTAATCCAGGTATTTTTGGATTTCAATTCCCTTAAGCCATTTCCAGTCATATGAACTCATTTCAACATAAATATGCTCTACCTATTTCTATAATTTCCGTTCTCTCTCTGTCATCCATTCAGATACCGTAATTCCTTTTGCTAAACAGTGTTTATGTCACTACCTTGCTTGGCTAAATAGCTGGCTAATGATTTTACAATGACTTCGTTAAACTGTTGTTCTCATTTTTAAAATTCTATGTAGGACTGTCTTTTCTACATTCTCTAAATTACTTGAACAATATATGAACACAACATTTCACATCTTGACAGCTCCAATTTAATAACTATTTTGCATGGTAACCTATTTCAGCTCAGCAAGTTATTCTTCATCTCGACGACCTCAAGTGCGTTCATTTGTTTCCTCGGCATGGCAAAGAATGCCTGGTTGTTGTGCAACTATATAAGTCCCTGCCTTAATTGCTGGCTTGCAATTGCACAGCTTTACCTCTCCTGTGTAAATGACTCATTTTGCAGAATATGTTTGCTAACAAATCCTCCTTTCAGGACCAGCATTACCTGTTCATAAACCTATTGCTGTTTTCAAGACTCTCAACAGCTGTGAATAAGTAATTTTCATTCTCTGAAATAAAAATTGTGGGATATGAGTGACTCCCCTTTGTGGAATATAATCCTCTCATGCTTAGATCCTACCACCCAATTTTGATAAGTTCATTGCCATTTAATCATTTGCCAATTTATTTCTTGTTCATGTAAAATTTCTCTACGTGATTTCACTCAATTCACATGTTTCTGAACTAATTTAAGAGAGACAAATGCTGATTTTTGTGTGCTTTGTATCTTGCTGCTTACATTGAAATTTAATTTATTTAAAGAAAAATCAAATTTCAGCCCCAAACCACAAAATTCTTTAAAACCCGGCATTGGCAGACCTGAGTTTTAGATGGATGGTTTTAGAAGAACTATTTTGTAATTAGAGATGAAACCCTATATGGGTTTCTATCAGTGATCTTTCTATTTTTTTTTCTTTTGTACTTTCTTGTGCTAGAATTTTAATATTCATGAAAAGGCATCAATTTTAATCTTCTTAAGACTTCATCTTTGTGCTTGTGCTCTAATTGGTAAGTTGGGGGGAAAATATCATTTGGGGCAAATGCCACCCGTAGATATGTGGACGAACTGCCAAAATGGCAGTTCATCATGGCTGGTGATTCATCAAGGTTAACCAACTACAAATCCCTGACCCTTGAACCGACAACAACCCCATACCCCTTCCAGCACCCCCTTACCTCACTACCTTAATAATTATCACCACCAGTGCCTGGGCCAAATGAAGACAAATAACAAAGGGAAATATTTGTCCCTTGATATTCATTAGGGTTCAATGTATTACTGATAACCCATCGTTATACATGTGTGTGTGTTGTGTCTTTACAGTCGTGACCGACTCTTTGTGACTCCATGTCCATGGAGTTTTCTTGGCAGGAATACTGGAGTGGCTTGCCAGTTCCTACTCCAGGCGCCTACAGCACCTGGTATTCCCTGGTGATTTCCCATCCAAGTACTAACCAGGGCTGACCCTGCTTAGCTTCTGAAATGAGGCGAGATTGGATGTGCTTAGGGCACCTAGGCAGCTTAAAAACATGTTAATGTTCAAAGTACATGATTCAGTACAAACCTTCATGCCTGGTAAATCAAACCAACAAATAAAGAGATACTTATCTCCTAAAGACTACTCACAAAACAAAGCAAACTGTGTGACAAGATCTGGGGAAACCATCTGCTGTGGCAATCAAATATTTTCCGTAACAAGGAATTTCCTTTTCTAATGGAGCCCTATCTTGAATGTGCAATACCTACTTCATTCCTTGTACTGCTAGTAATAGGTGAGCATTTTGTTCATTTCATTTCCCAGAATTTGCACATCTTTCTATAAACCTGACTGAAGCAACTTGAGATTTAGAAAGGAAGGAAATTAATACTTCTGCTGTTGGGATGATTGAGAGAGGGAACTCCCATCAGTGGAGTGCAGAAGGAAGGAGAATGATTTAATCGAGAAGACGACATGAAGGGATTGCTTCCTCCATGTTCGGTCCTCACAATACACATCTGCCACTCACCACAGCTCTTTGGCAGGTTGGTAAGACTCAATTTAAATGACAGGATAGTAGAGGAAGAGGAGATGAATACAAAGGAGGAAACCTTTGCTTTCAGCAGTGAAGTAAAGATGGCCTTCAGACCTCTGAGGACTTGTATCCCCGGGTAGGACATTTCCCTATCGCAGAAGGTCTCAAATACAGTATATTTGACCCAGTTTTCAGGAGACCAAGTGGTCCGCCGAAATAAAAGACACACATTTTATTTTTGCATAGCTGATTGTTTTTAATTCCATTTCACACTTGCTTTTGACACTGAACGTATGTATGGGGAGCCTTACTTTGTGGAAATAACTAACACATTGGTGCTGATTTTAATAATTCTGTCTAAAAGCTGATATAGAACATGTCACAAAATACCCACTTAATTCAAATGTCACTCTCTAATTGTGAATTACTACTGAATTTGTAAAACAAAATCCAGTGGTAAGTCACAATTAGAGAAGGCCATGTGAATTAAGTGGGGATTTGGTGAGTCAACTACTGTGTAAGTTCCATTAATTCAATGAAATTACTCGGGTTGTGACTTAATATTGGATTTTAGCCAATAGCTGCATTAAAAAAAA
>JAHTLZ010000129.1:41207091-41239382 GCA_023846285.1 Phrynocephalus versicolor
TATTTATTTATTTATTTATTTATTTATTTATTTATTTATTTATTTATGGCCAATGGCCAAACTAGACAGATATAGCAACAAAATGCATAGCATCAATGTGTATTCCATGATAGTATTTCAATTAGTACATAAAATTGGTAGATAAAATTGGTAAATAAAAAGTATGGGTTAAAATTTTAATTAATACATAAAATTGGTAGATAAAATTGGTAGATAAAAAGTACGGGTTAAAATTTAGCAGCCATTAAGACATGAGTATTATATTTCTTTATCTCCATTTATAATCTGATTTCGAACCCATAGTGCTACTGCACATAATTTGGCAACCTGCTTGGTTATTTGGTAACATTTATCAGAAAGGAGCAGACGCAAGTAAAAATCTATTGACCTCCCAGGGAATTTGCCTATAATAGGGGAAATAAGTTTTCTACGTAGGTCTTGATAATAAGTACAGAATAAAAGAACATGTTCCACAGTTTCCAGCTGATCATTAGTACATGGACAATTACGGTCTGTTAATGGTAAACCTTGATATCTCCCCTCCAAAAACTTGGAGGGAAGGACATTAAACCGCGCCAAGGTAAAAGCTCTCCTGGAGGAGGAGGATACAATCCTGTCCAGGTAAGGAAACACAGTGAATGCAGATTTCTTTAGGAAACCGAGTTTCTGAACCAGAGCAATATGATTCTGTAAAGCTATGTCTCTAATTCGTATCTTCACCTCGTTAATGGCTTTACAATAACCCATTGCTTGGAGGGCACAGGGGGAATATCCTATATTATTTATCACTTTTATTATTAGTATTTTCCATTGTGATTGGAATTTATCTAGCAAGATCAGAGGAGTTAGGCCATCCGAAAGGAAGGTAAGTTTGAGCCAGTGTTTGACCATCAAAAAGTTAGTTAATGCTACAATAGGAATAAGTCCAGCCTCTAGGCGGAGCAAAAAATTGGGCACACATAAGGGAACCCCCAATATAGCTCTTACAAAACTGGTTTGAATGATCTCCAGGGGTTTCAGGTTAGCATAACCAAACACCTTGAACCGTAGAGCATTTGGGTGATGATTTTTGCCCTAAAAACTTGTAAAGTTGAAGGAACATGTTTTCCTCCAGTCGTGTTGTGAAACTTTCTTATGACTTTAGCATTCCCTTATGCTCTTGTTGCTACATACTTGATGTGTGCAGACCAAGCACCGGATGACTGGAATGTTATGCCTAGGTACTTGTACTGCTGAAATTGTTCAATCTGATGAGCATTAAGAGACCATTTGTGCTTAATTCCTCTTCTACTGAAAACCATTATTTTGGTTTTGGCATAATTGGGTGGGCTCCCATTCTAGCTTCTCTGTTTACCTGGATTGATAGATCAGGCTGTATTCCAAAAGAACTGGGGACTAGCTATAGTGGTCCCAATTTATAAAAAAGGAAATAGGAAAGATCCTGCCAATTACCGTCCAATTAGTCTATTAAGCACCATCAGTAAATTATACGCCAGGCATTTGCTGGAAAAATTGCAGGATTGGTTACAGGTGGAAAATATTCTTGCAGATGAGCAAGTGGGATTCAGACAGGGAAAATCTACAATTGATCAGTGCCATGTTTTATATCATTTAGTTAGTAAGTACGCATCAAATAAAGGTGGGGCTGTTTATGCTCCCAGTAGGCTTATTTCACTTACTATTAAAAAATATTGAGCATTGGTAGTACACCTTTCCCCCCTCAAATTAAGTAAATTCTCATGAGCTAGGCTACATTGAACTTTAGTAGATACATCCAGGCCATTTGGTAAACCTCAAGCTCTTTGTGGAAAACGAAAACATAACAGATTCACTGATGGTGTTTTTTCATTGCATTTGCATCCAGGAAATATGTGAAGAGTAAGCAGAACCTTGCTATTTGCATATCCAGCCTTTCTGATTATTGCAGTTCTTTCAGCAATACACTGCATATGGTGGCACTGAAATGGGTAGACTGAGCTTGAAAGCAGGGGAATCTTTGTATGCAGTCAGTTGGCCACTGAGAATGAGACTCTGCAGGGGCAGTAATAGCTCACTCAGCATCTAGAGTGCCAACAGGCAACAACACACATGCTAACATTGTAACTTTGTGTCAGGATCTGGCCTACATGGCCCTGATTGCTTAGATGAGCGTTCATTTTCTCAGTTGATTTATATTAAAAATTCCATCAGTGCTACGCCAGTCTGGATACCTTATCTCTAATAAGTATGGAAACAAATGTGTTACATAAGATTAGAGATGGGCACGAAACTAACAAAAAGTTTGTTTTGTTATTTTTTATTCATTTCATCACATAACGAAATGAATAACGAAACTCAGAGTGAATTTAAAATGAAACAAAACCAAACAAAAAAATTGGTTTGGTTTGCTTCGGTTCGTTAATGGTGGCACCGGAGATGTCTCCTACCTGGTGCTGGTCCTTCCTGGAGGTTCGGTTTTCTTGGCTGCAGATTGGGGAGACCATGAAAAAAAGCCGACGTGGTCAGCAGTAATAAAAAATAAAATAAAATAAGTAAAAACAAACAAACAAATAAGGAGTGCCAGCCCAGCCCCAGGGGTGGCCAGGGTGGTGCCCTAAAATAAAGGAAAAAATATAAAAAGTAAAACCAGTGCTGACCTGGCCCCAGGGGCCGCATAGTTGGTGCTTGGGAAACAAAAGAGGTGCTGGCCCCAAGCCAGGACCTCAAAAAGCCCCTGCCACAGGGGCCAGGATCCCGCCGCTACTGCTGTCGCTGCCACTGCTGCCCAGTAAGGATGATGTGCTGATGATTGAAGAAGAGGATGATGATGGAGATGATGGGGATGAGGATGCTGCCAGTCCAGTTTGTGCAGTTGTTGTCAATGTCTGTTTTTTTTAATTTTTTAAAATGTTTTCCTGCCCACGTGCTGTCAAGTTGATTAAACAAATAATGAACAAAATGAACCAACAAAATGAATATTTGAAAAAAATTGTTAAAAACAAAATGAACCAAACCAAACCCTAAAACAAACCGAACCAAAATGAATCACCATTTTTTCGGTCCGTGCCCATCTCTTACATAAGATTAGTTTTGAGGATCTGATCAAAGTCTTTGCAATTTTAAAAGTAGGAAAAAACTTTTCAAATATAAATAAAATGGAAGTATACAAAAATAAACATTATTTTCCATCTTACTGTAAGTTTTGTTTAATTTTGATAAATAAAATTTTATTTTATGGTTTTTTATTGTTTATATTTTGAACTACATATATATATATGGGGGGCACAAAAATTGTTTACGTGCTTAGGGCCTCTAAGGGTCTTAATCCAGCCCTGCTGGGGCCTCTTGTCACTGCCATTGTTCCCTTGTCACTGCATCTGCTGGTGCTGCGGTGAGGGCCAGAGGCCTCAGTGGCCGCGGCAATGGCCAAAGTGAGGAGGAGGAGGAGATGAGCCATACTGTGAGGGAGGGAGGGACACCCCTGGCCCACGCTGCTATCACCTTCACTCTAATGCCTTGGCTGTAACACCCTTGCCGGCACAATAGCCATAGTGGCAGAGGATGGGGTGACATCAAAATGGTGCTCATTTTGCAAGACATTGCTCACAGAGCAGAGCAAAATTTTCTGGAAAAAATGTTCTGAAAAATTTGGCTCGTCTTGAAAATGCTCATAGACCAAGGTACAGCAGTGCCCCATTTATTGTGGGTGGTTAGGGTTCCTAACCTCCCATGATAAAGGAAAATCTGCAATATTCAAACACCGTGGTGAACTGACAGGTGGGGGCTCCTTCAACTTGGTGAGGTGGAGGAAGGTGAAAGCAGTGCCATGTAAGCACCCTGTCTTCGGCAGGAGCAGGCAGGAGCCCCACTAGTGGGTTTAACTTGGGGGGAGGTCAAAAATCCATGATATACCGGGACCAGAGTATATGAACAGCAATGTGGCAGAGGACTACTGTACTAGCAATCTGAGGTATTACTGTATACCTGAGGACTGGTTTGACTTTTATTTTTTTAGAAATATAGGTTTTAACAATAGTATTAGACTCTGTAGCAAATGCACAGGAGTTTAATTAGGACACATATACAATACTCAGCTGCTAAAACCTTGGACTGAAACCTCTTTCCCAAGAGATCTATCGTATAGCTTTATTGTTTAAAATCTTTTAGCCATTTTTTCCAACTTCCTAGGTGGCTTTTAGTGAATTATAGACAGAAAGTGAAAATACAATGTCATAAAACCACAAAGTAAAAAACATCAGATAAAACAATAGCAGCAGTACTCGAAAACTAAACTAGTAGAATGTATTTTAGGTGTATCCAAGAGCTTCCATATGTCCAGTGTAGCTTCTGACTTTTAACATTTCTATCACACAGAGAGAAATGAGCCCAAATTCTTTTTGAAAACCCACCATTATTCATGAGTGCCTTTTGTCTCTACTCTTATGGGCAAAGATCAGGATTCCAGTACTGATCTTATCTGTGAAGTAGCTTAAAAGGATGGAGAGAGAGAGTGCATTACGTCCTTCATCGTGTAGTCACATTTGGAGCAGATACCAGCTTCCATCACTTCTCACACTCCACTTAAATTCCCAGGGAAAATGTCACAAGATAACTTCTCCTGCAATGTTTTTTTCAAATGACCCAAGTGTGAGAAGCTTAAGTGTATGATAGGGAGATGTGAAGGGTGTGTGGGTGAGAAGGCAGTAGCCTCTACCATTCTACAGATCTAAAAGACCCCGGGAAATAGTCAGAAAAATGAAAGCTTGGAAATAAAGCGGGGAAAAGCCAAGGACAAACTATGGCAGGCACCTTTTTTCTGAAGCTAAATACTGTACATCAGGGACATGCTCTTTCATGCTTTTGGACTTCACATCCCAGAATTCCTGGTGAACTGCAGTCTGGAAACTCAAATCAGCACATCTGTAGGTCTGGTTCTCCACAGCAGAAGGCTTTTGAGTGATTTATCTTCACCACTAGCAACTCCAGTGTTCTTGTTATTGCATCCTCTTAGTGTATTTGTTGAAAAAGAAAAAAAAGGAAACTGCCGTGGTGCATCCTGGAAGTTATAGTCTTATTGCCTGTTAGGCTCTGTGGAGAGCCACAGAACATTGCTTCTCAAGGATGCATCAGGACAGCTTCTGTTTTGTTTTCTTTAACAAAGGAATAACAGGAAGCAAACAAGAAGACCAGAGGAACTGGTGTGTGTGTGTGTGTTTGACTGCAGGTGTGCTTATTGGGGTTTCTCACCTGTGATTCCTCAAATTCTTGGAGAAGTCCAAAAACACAAAGGAGCACACAACTACTCAACATTGGTTTCCTTCACACCTACTACAGGAATTATATCAGAAGAACTTTATTCTAAGCATCTGTGGTTGAGGTTAAATGTATCAACAGCAAGCCCTCAATAATGTTAATAAGGCCAGGGGAATGTATTAAAAATCCTGAAGAATAGCAATGTGTGCCATAATAAAAATTTCTTGGGAGACACGTCTTTGAGAAGTGATCTGGATTTTTTTTCAGTTTTTGACTCCTATGGAAGGCCATTTTGCAGATTTATTTTCAAAAATTCCTCATCATTTTTAATTAATTAATTAATTAATTTGCTGGCTGCCTCACCACCGCTATCTTTTGAACAATGCCAAGTTTGACTTAGATAGATGACACGTTGAAGAAAACGAAATGATTGATAGTGCAGCTGCCATTGCTGCCATTTCCCAACACATGTAAGAAAAATCCATTGGGAGCAACGCACAAAGCAGTGCTGAGTCTTCTGCAGATGTGGAGCCACACCTCTGCCAAAGAATTTCTGCCTCCACTGGAGGGAGAGGGTGATGCCAGGAATATTTCTTATCACAAATATGAGCGTGAAACATGAAAGGACAACTGTAGAAAGGAGAAATCTGGTGGATACCTGTGTTCATCTTTGGGACATGTGTTTGGGACACGGCCAGCACTGCCATGAAGTAGAGTGGGAACCCATGAAAGGGCCTTCTCGGCTGCTGCGCCCAAACTCTGGAACTCCCTCTCAGTGGAGGCCAGGACTGCCCCATCTCTACTGTCTTTTCGGAAACAGACCTTTCTGTTCAGGCAAGCTTTCCCTGAATGATGGTCTACTTGTGCCTTTTTATGAATCGACCATATATGTCTACACAGTATGTCTGAGGAGATTCTCAGTCATCCAGGTGAGTTTATCTGGAAGTTCAGTCATGGCTACACTGGGCTTCTTTTTCAGAGATATCTCTCAAAAAGAAGTCCAGTAGCCATGACTCAACTTCCAGATGGCTACACAGATTTTGTGTTTTACCACTTATAATTTTTTGTTTATATCTCTCCTTGTGTGATTGTTTTGACACTATGTTATCTACTGTTAGTTTAATGTTGCCTTCTAATGCTGTAAGATACCCCTCAGTTCCCTGTTGTAGTGGACTGTATATTGTCTCTCCTTACTGTAAGCTGCCTTGGGTCCTTTTCCAAGGAGAAAGGCAGGGTAAAAATATTCAAAAATTAAATAAATAGAGTGAGGTATTAGGCACACATAGCACAAACTGAGGAGCAGTGGAGTGGATAGACCTATATGGGCTAAGAAAAGATGCTGCCCAGATCATGTCATAACCAATGTACAAATGCAGAATGATTAAAGCTAGTGATAGTGAGAGGCATAACAACATGATTGAGAACTGGGAGGGAACGTTGGCAGACGTTATCACTCTGCTGTCAGCCTGTGTGACTAAGATGGAAATCTCGTATTGCCGTATATGCCCTACGGATAGATGGTACTTTGCTCCCTGGTGAATCTCTGTCTTACAAGGATTTTTGTTCCTTTAAAAAGACAGAAAATAAGATTAATACAAATTCATTATACTTCTGGAAACCATAGGTTTTAACCAATTCAAGCTTTTCCAAGATCTCAGTACATAGCCTTTATATGTATTCCTGAGAAAACGTGTGTGAAAGCCTTGATTCCCTACATTTCTATTGAATTATACCCAGGTTGTGCCAAGCTTTAAAGGTGAAATGTCATAAATGCCATTGTCTGTAATTCCTGCTTCATTTACCTATAGCAGGGCTATCCAACTTTGAACAGGTCGAGGTCTACTTTTTCTGGCCCAAAGTACCTGAGGGCTACTACACTAATACCTCTTCTTACAAAATTTGTCCATTCCAAGCACATGTTCTTAAGTAAAAAAAATTGTAAGTAGAGCAGCGGTTTCCCATAGGCATGCATTGAAATCCGTTCCCTTTGGAATGGATTGATTGTCAATGCATTGCTATGGAAAAGCTTCCCTTGCACCCACTCGATCATCAGGCCAGTGGGGGGGGGGTCATGCCATGGCCCTTGAATTGCCCCGCTCAGCTGAGACAGTGGGCTGGCAGACCCAGAGCTTTGCTGGGGCAGTGGTGGTCCTTGGGGTGGGGGAGGATGGGGTGGAGAACTTACCCTTCACTTTTTTATTGGTGGCTGGCAGGCTACTTTTGAACCCTTCGCGGGCTACCAGTAGCCCGCGGTCTACCTGTTGGGCAGGCCTGACCTATAGTATGGAATATCTGGGTTTTTCTCTGAATTTACTGTCAGGTTCTCTGCTTCTGCTTTGGGGTGAGTTTTGCTGTTTTAATCGTTTCCCTTTGCTCTAATTGTGACCTTAATAAGCTACAATGTTTCTACACTGCTGCAGTAGTACTACAGTAAATACATTTTCTTTCTATAATCAAGACTAGAGATGTGTTGCTGTGGCTGTCACAGAAACCAACCCTCACAGCGGAAGAGATGGCTGACCTACTAAGTATTTAATTGATTGATTTGACTGATAACACCAGGACTGGAGGCCAAATAAAAGAATAGGGGTTAGGATTAAAGGGAGGAATGACTTTATGACATACTCTTAACAGCTTGAGAGAAATGGGAAAATCAAGAGACCTAATTCCTCCAGGCTCATCTAGAGCCTCCGCTATAAGCGGGGACTAAAACAAAATTAATTGCTAAATGAAACCGTAAATGGAAACCTCTGTAAGTCCTGACATGATAAAAGACAGTAAAACAATCTGATGGTTTCATGGGAGAGACTGAAGAAATGATAACTGATAATTAAGACCGATCTAATCAATATTAATCTACTCATAATTAATCTGTAATAATAATTAAGGTGATTGCCGAGCTCCAGACATAAACATAGCTTCATTATTGTTATTTAAATATTAGTTTGTTGTTGCAGTTTTCTCCATGTGTTATAGCTTGAAAACATTAATAGGAGTTAAGATGCCATTTAAGATGGCAAGAGGGCTACAGTTGACTTCTCACAAGAGATGGCTAAGGAGGAGCTTCAAAATGCCAGTTCCAGATCCAACAGATGTACTTTTGCTTAGCACAATTAAGACAGTGTTGTTGGGCACTGACAAAAAAATGTAATTTAAATTAGTGTAAACCTTAATCTCCCTCACCCTTTTGCACAGGGGAAGCTTCAGAATGTGTGGGAGCTTTTGATATCAGAAGATTGTCATTAGATCACTTCTAGTAGGTTCACTCTGGTAGGAGAACTGCCAACAACAGTTTTCCAATATGAAAAGAAGGTTCACCCCATCCTAAGGTGCCCAAAGACTTCCCTAAGCCCTACAGAGGCTGAGAACCTGAAGTGGGAAATGGTAGTTTGGAAACCTTAATTTGAATTAAACATTTCCTAGCTGATGTCATCATTGTTGCACAGTGCAAATCTGTGCAGTGCGATTTCGGACATTATTTGATGTTTCATAGTACAATGAAATGACAGAGGAATGCTTAACTCCCCTATTGCCTCATTTTAAAGAATTTTGAGGTTAAAATCCTATTCAGAAAGATAAGATGAGGTCCTCTCTTCAGTAGTTTTGGCAGCTATAACAGGAAAGACAGACGAAGTAGAACAGCTGAAGGTCATAAATAGGGATGGGCACAAAATGGAAAAACGGTGTTTCATTTTGTTCCTTTTCATCCTCCCTGTATTTCATTTTGTTTCATTTCATACAATTTTTTACAAAAAAAATGTACAAAATGAAATGATAACTGAAATGCATCTTTACCCTGTGGGGGTCTGGCAGCATCTCAGGTGTGTGTGTGGGGGGGGGGGCTGGTCCCAGCCCGCTTACATTCTTGTTTTCATTGGTGGTGGCGCAGCAGAAAGGCCTCCCGCTGGGTCTGCTCACCCTTTTCAGCCATGGCTGTGGCTCTTTGGTGGCAGTGCAGCGGTAAGGCCTCCCACCGGGCCCGCTTGCTCTTTCCTCTTCGGCAGCAGCTGCGGCTCTTCAGCAGCAGTGTTGGTGTGGTAGCAAGGCCTCCAGCTTGCCCTGCTCATCCTCTTGTCTTCAGCGGTGGAGGCAAGGCCTCCATTGTACTATGAGCAACACTGATCTACTCAGAGATAGCAGATCCCAGGGAATGAAGCAAAGTCAGATTCTGAGCAAGAAAATGATGTACAGGTATTATTTTGTAAGAAACACATTTCCAAAATTTAAAATAGCATTACAGTATAAAAAACCCAAACATGAACATTTTCAGTGTCTTCTTCAGCAACTGTATTTGTGTGTATATTGTGGAAATATATTTTCTTTAACCCAGATGCTGATCTGTGCCACAGTTAAGAAATATTTTATCCTTTTGTTTTCAGTTGGATTAGGGCAAGCATGTCCAAACTTTGGCCCTCCAGATGTTTTGGACCACAGCTCCCATGGGCCTTTCTAAGTTTAGAATTCTGGGTGTTGTGATCCAAAACATCAGGAGGGCCGAAGTTTGGACATTCCTGGATTAGGGCCACCTAACCTGCAAAGGATTTAATTGTAAATTTGGATTCATTTTTTTTTAAAAAATGCTGGCTATTTCAGATCCAAGTTGAGAATTTTCATACTGAGTCAAGCTTCAGAAAGCCAGCAGTTGGGTGCTAAACCATAATCTGTTATCAATTATGATGTTGTGACATGTGCACATTCTAATGTAGGCATACTGGCCTTTCCTTGTGCTATCAAGAGTCCTGCTTTATCTGAAAAATATTATCAATCAATATAAAGTTTATTGTCTTGGCTACAAGCCATCACAATCAGAAAATACAAAGAGATAAATAGATAAAACAGTCATGGCATTAAAAGGAAAAGGTAAAGGAAGCCATATAAAGATAAAGTTTCTTAAGTTGACCTCTCTTATCAGACAGAAGGGTGTGAAAAGGAGCACTGATACCACCTCATATGAGGGAGTCCCCTACACAGCTCACTGCAATTGTGCTCAGAAAGTTTTTACTTCTTTTTGATATAATAATAAACAGTTAAGTGAACAGAGTGCACACTGAGTTAACGATGGAAATAAAATTAAATATTGTGGTGTCCACAACTACTCTCTGGGAAGTGTGAAATTTAATTATGTGGGTTAATCAATTTACATAGCTCAGAAGAATGAAACACTGAATCAACCTTGAGTTGACTACCTGAGTCCTTTGGGATTGAACTCAGGTCATAAGCAGAGGCTTGGTTGTGGTACTGTCCTTTAACCACTGCACCATGAGAAAGAGATATATTTGAGTGTGTTGTGTTTGAATGTTTATATGTATATAAATTTAAATATTAATGGATGCATATTCAGCTTATCTATAGTAATTAATGTCCAGCAATGATATTCCAAATCAACTTGAATCACATTTTCAACATACCAGTGTATGCAACATCATATTCCAAGTTGCCGCTTCTAGACAAAACATGTGGTACTTAATAAAGTCTACAATCCAAAAAAACAATCACTCAAACAAAAAACAACAACCTTGACAGACATCGTTCTAAGTATGACATAAATTAGTCATGACCAGGATTATGTCTATAGGAATGCCTAGCTTACTACTTAATAGCCTGCTTGAGTTTGCAACATAATACCTTAGCATCATCAGCTATTAGAGATATAATGATTTCTTCACAGTTAATGAGGGTTCTCCAATAAATTAAAAAATTTCCATCTGCTGTCTCAGCATCATAGGTTATATTTTCCCAGAGCACAATAATGTTTATGACTAATTCTACAAGTAAGGAGTCTGATTATATTGCAAGTTCTATGCAAACATTGCTTAGTGATCAATAATATAATGTCAAGGAACTTTGATGTAATAGGAGCCAGAGATAACATTCCTCAGAATATACATTTGAGCAGACATATTTTATTTTGAGATTAAAGAGAAAATATGCAACTTAAACACAGAGGGGGAAATCTAATAAATCAGTATAATTATATTATGTAAATAAGATCACACCATTAATACACTGGAGGACCTGTAATTCTCATGAAAAATGATTACTCTATACTCTAAAATTAACTTTCTCTAGCTGAAATTATTGGTAGTATGGCGTAATATACATTTTACAGGATGCAATTGAGTTTCTATAGATAATATGATATTACTGTGTTTGATTAGGCTCTGTGGTGCTAATAAGCAAGTTTTTACTCCTAGACATCCTCTTTGGTTGAAACAATTTGTACATTCCACTCTGATAAGTTGATATTACTTCTTTGGTATAAAAAAGTTCCATCAGTAAATTGATGTTACAGTATTTTTCCATGTATATGGCTATATTTTTGTCTAAAAATTTAGACTAAAAATTGGGGGTCGTCTTATACATGGAAGTAAGCTGAGGAGAGAACTGTGTGGTTACGAAACTGTAATTTTTGGTTGGAAAAGTGGGGGGTGTCTAATACATGGGGGCATCTTATAGATGGAAAATGTGATATGTTTCATGTGAATGATAGTTGGGGTGCTACTAGACAGGGAGGCTCTCCCTGTTGATTCAGATTGATTTATGGTATTTAGCTACTGCAGCTAAATCACTGTTGTCAATCACATGGAATGTGTAATTGTTCTGGGAAATTTTGAGGGCAAGAGTCCTCACCATACTCAAATTGCTACAATTCTTGTTGGAATCACAAATATCCCGCTTTCCTCTGTCATTAACACTGCACTCGTCTCGACCTGTTTTTAAAAAAATATGTATGACAAGTGACTGAGCACTGAATTATATAACAACTTGTAAAACTTATAGTACTTATTTGACATCGCACAATATTAGAAGCAATTATACATTTTCCTTTCCACTGACATAACTACACAACACAGTTTGGCCAATATGTAGATGATAAAAATGTTATTTTTAAAGAAATTGTCATCTGCTTTGTGACAGTATTCTCATGCCTGCAGATATTTTTGTCTCCTTAATTTTATGTTGCTGCATTTAGTTAAGAAAGCAATGGGATTAAAATATGTGTATACCAATGTTTATTTGCATCCTTGATAGAATGTAAGCCTTTTGAGATACCTGTCAATATGTGTTGAAGATTGTTGACTTTTTTTCTTGTCAGAACATTAAAAACGTGTTTTATGCAGGAAGCATTTTGTCAAATACATTGTATTTTTTCACCAAATACCTCCACCTGCTAAATGCAGATGTTTTGCACAAAGTATAAAGTTTCTGCATACATTTGGGACCATTTAGTAAAAAAGTAGTGAAGAGTGGAACTGTATTTTCCCAATGGGGCAAAAAGTTTTGAAAAAATTAATTCTCACCAGTGATCATGAAACAAGCAACGATTTACGTCTTTAGTATGGAGGGTTTTTTTTATTTTTTCACAACATTAATTACATACAGCTGGAAATGTATGTTATGAAAATAATGCATTTTTGCCTTGATATACAGTACAAGATAGGTACACAGTACTGGCAAAATAAAGTGGTGGTAGGAATCATGATCCCCAATTGCTAATTAAATAGTTGTGTCCAAAAGGGTTTACCCGCCCCTGGTTTTAGTTCTTCCATTTTCTTTTTAGTTTGTTTTGTTCTGCATGGCTAATCTGCCTGGCTTTGCTGCTGCCTGGGAGGAGGCTAGTTTGTCACGTGGATCTGGTGAAGGCACTGGCTTGCTGGATGTGCCTTCCCACTGTGTTTTCACTGTGCAGGTAGACCGGAGGGCGGCAGTGGCTTCCTCGCTTGGCTGGTTTGTGCAGCAGGTGTTTTGGTCTTCTTCCCTTCTGGGGGCCTGAGCAATGCTAGACAAGGTGGCTGATCTTGGATTTTCACCTGGCCAAGTTCCTGTGGTCCTGGTTAGGGTTCCTGTGATGCGGCAGTGATGGTGACAGCAACTCTACCCATTTCCATATTTCCCAGCCTTGCTGGATCTTCTGCTGGTGACCTCAAAGCGGGTGTTTGCTGGAGAGGTGGTGGTGGTGGTCAGAGGTTTGGCCACGTACCACATCTGTTGGCAACGGGTTGTCAATGTTGGCTCTTCTTTCTTCCTCAGCTTGGCTGGGGCCAGGTGTTATGGCGATGGCAGCGGTGTTCTTGTTGTTTGGATAGCTGGTGGCCTCTTTCCAGCTTCCTTCAGCGGTGAGCAGACTTGGTGCTGAGTTATCACTATGATGGTGTGGTGGCTGAATCTGCTGGCCTGTTGTGGTCAAAGATATCCCCATTCCAACTTGGCTGGAGGTTCTTTGCCCTATGTGACTTCTGGTTGGGGCCACGGTCTTCTTTAACCTTCCTTCCCTTTTATCGTTGTGGCAGCAGCACTGTTGGGTGGATCTACCTCCATTTTATTGTTATTGGATTTTGATTTGCATTGTTTCTTTAGTTATTTGTATTTTCATTTTATTTGGTTGTTAGTTTGGTTTATATTTTATTCTGTCATTGATATTGCTTTATTATTTTGCATTATTGTTACTGTATTATTGGGTTGTGTTTGCGGGGTTCTGTGTATTGTTTTGCTAGCTTGGTTGAGGTGTTGTGTTTGTTTTGTCATTCCCTAGCTAGGTGCTTTCATTTGCTGAGCAGGTAATATATTATGGCCATTAGAGCTGCCATGAACCTGCAGGCAGAACTTTTCTGTGTGCTTTATGACCTCACCAATTCTGGTCAGCTGGGGCTTCCTCCTAGTGATTTCATTAGTAGGTCTTTTGAAGCCCATTTTAGATCTAAAATTGAGGCCTCCCAATCGGATCTGGACTTTGGTTGTGGTAGCTCTGGTCTGGCTATCACCAGTGCAGCACCCCCTTGGTCTCCTCGGCTGGTTCAATTTGGGCCTGTAACATCAGAAGAGGCCTCCAGAGCTCTGGCATGTTGCAAACTGGACGCTTCTCCGTTCCACCCTTGCCCTTCCTGGTTAATCAAGACTTCAGGGGGGAACATGCTGGAATGGACTTCCTCAATTATTAATGACTCCTTCAGGGGTTCTCCCCGCCCATTTGAAGGAGACAGTTATGAAGCCCATTTTGGCACCGGACAATTTGTCCAACTATCATCCGATAGCCATTGTTCCTTTTGTGGGCAAGATATTGAGCGGGTCATTGCTGAATGGCTCCAGATGTTCCTGGAGGATTATAATGGCTTGTAACCATTGCAGTCTGGGTATAGGCCATGTTTCAGGACTGAAACAGCCTTGGTCACACTGCAAGATGACCTGTTGGGGAAGGCTGATATGGGGTGCTCTTCCTTATTGGTCCACCTTGATTTGCCAGTGGCTTTTGATACCGTCAGCCACAGTATCCTCCTGGATAGGCTCTCGGGGATTGGAATCAGTGTCTCAGCCTTGTACTGGCTACGATCATTCCTTGGGAGTCATGTTCAGTGAGTAAACCTGGGGGAGGAGCTGTTGACCCCTTGGACCCTCACTTGTGGAGTGCCCTGGGGGTTGGTGATCTCCCCCATGCTGTTTACCATCTATGTGAAGCTGCTGGGGGAGGTCATCTGGAGATTTGGGGTTAGCTGTCATCAGTACACTGATGACATGAAGCTCTATCTCTCCTTTCCCACCTCTGCAATGGAGGCTGTTCAGAACTTGGAGCATTGCCTGGCCACAGTCATGGAGTGGACCATGACCAATAGGCTCAGGTACAATTCTGGTAAGACTGAGGTTCTTTCTTTGGGGCTTTGCTGATGGATTTAGTGGCCCTCTCCCAATTTAGGTGGGTCTTCCCTCCAGCAGGCCAAGAGAGTGAGAAGCCTGGGTGTTGTATGGGATCTGACCCTGTTCTTGGAGTAACAGGTGGCAGCCATTTCCAAGTCAGCCTTTTACCAGCTTCAGCTGCTCACCCAGATTTGCCCGTTTCTTGATGAGGACTTCCTAAGGTCAGTTGTGCATGCATTGGTGATCTCTATGATTGACTTCTGCAATGCACTCGGGCTTCCCTTGGGACTGGTTAGGAGACTGCAGCAGGTGCAGAATGCGGCAGCCAGGTTTGTTGGTGGTGCAGGTAGGTATGCCTGCATTACTCCGATCCTGGTCCACCTGCATTGGTTGCCCATTACATTCCAAATTGGGTTGCAGGTATTGGTTTTGGTTTACAAAATCCTCCACTGCTTGGGTCCTGATTATCTCATGGGGCGTATCTCCCTCAGATCACTAAATGCCCATCCCACAAGGACTTCTCAGGTGCTCGAGCTTTCAGTGGCCACTCCCAGAGAGGCCCACAAATTTTCAATGTGAAATCAGACTTTCTCTGTGTCCACCCCATCGCTGTGGAATTTCATCCCTCTCGAGGGTTGCCTAGGTTAATTTCTGTCCACCTTTAAAGAAGCCTTGAAGTCCTCGCTTTTCCAGGAGGCCTTGGGATGATTCCTTTTGCTTTGTTGCTTGTATGGGTCGTTCGAATGCCAGTATCTTTGGGCCTGTTTATTGTTTGTTTACTCACTTCTGTTTATTCCTTTGTTTATTGTACGTGTTCTTTGTTAACTGCCATGAATTGTTTTTATACAAGCTGGCAATATACATGTCTCAGATAAAGTAAAATTAAAGTAAATGCCACTAATTAAATAGAAAAGCAGCACTGTTCTGCTGCCTTTTTATCCTAATGGAGAAGGAAACATTTGAGCGGAATGGACAGTGCTGGCAAAAGTAACCGTGTAGGTGCTGTTAATTCTTAAAGGTAGATTATTAAAGAAAAAAACAGAACTCGACCTGCCCTCAAGGTACTTTTTTACATGCCAGAAATCAAACAATGATGAAGGGAAGTTACCGCTTGATATGTAGCCAGGAAAGCATACTAGCAAAGAGAAATCTTGAAGTATAAATTGCAGATTTTGAGAACACAATGAATGTGTGGTTTACCTGGATGATGACTGGAAAGTGACTATGTAAAATGCTATGCATACTATGGTAGACACAAGGTGGCCATGGAGATTTGGATGAAATTCTGCAGCTCCTTCCCTTGGACCCTGATGAACACGCTTGCCATATGGTCACGGTGGTCAGCTAGGCTGGCAATCTGTGTTTGTTAATCCAGAGAGATTGCCTCAGGCATTCAATTGAAATTGGGGGCTTGTTGTTCCGTGCCTCCTCATTCTCAATATATATATATATACAGACTCAAAATATATTATTTTGTAGGGCACATTTTTCTAGAAAGATGAAGAAGAAGAAGTGGTGTTTAAGCTATGGGATATCAACAAGAATACGCAACTCATCATTGAAAGACCTGAAGTTGTTCTGTCATGACAACTCTGGAAGGCTCATTGAGTCACAAATAAGACACTGAAGAAAACAAATGAAAGCATGAAAATTACTGTAAAATGTGTTAAAAATTCATTGGAAATAGTCTTGAAGGGCATTTAGCAAGAGCATTGCTCTCTACTGTAACATTACCGTAGTTCAGATTTATTCCCGATAGAAACAAATCTTGTGTGTTCGAGTGAGTGCTTTGATTAAATATTCCCAATTCTTTCTTCTGCTTTTGTTTTTAACAAACAGCTACTACAGCACCACCATGCAGTTCATGAAATTTCATATATTGCAAAGGATATCACAGACCATCGAGCCTTTGGATATGTGTGTGGAAAGGAAGGGAATCATAGATTTGTGGCAATAAAAACAGCCCAGGCAGTAAGTATCAAGATTATTGTCATTTTCTGTAGTTTAACTCAATTTGATAGCTCTGTCTGAGAAAACTGCTGTTTTGAAAGAGCAACCTGCAAGCATTGTTTATGTGGTTTATAATCCTGTCAGAAGTGCCTGAATAAATGTTCTGAGACAGCAGTTTAGCAATACCGGTTTTTGAAAGAAAGGAATACAATAGCCCTTCTCAATTTTTTTCTTCATGCATTTCTTCTAATTAGTAATTATTTTCCTTTCTAATTAAACTGGTTACACTGGCTGAATACAAATAAGTTTACTTAGGCTGCTAGACTCATTTAACTAGGAAATGATGGAAAACAAATAACTACTTTGCATAGTCTACGCTCATTTCTTTGTATTAAAACCCACTAATAAATATAAGCACTGCCTTTTATGTTTATAATTATCATTATCATTAATCTGCAAATATAATTAGCTTATATAGAAATGAACCTTAGCCTAGTTAAAAATGTAAAGCCAGGCCAAAAGAGCAATGTGCAAATGAATTCACTGAGATGGTATGACTTTTGGCTTTGTTTCATTGCCTTTAAAATGTTTGGGGCTGCAATATAAAGCTGGAGCACAACTAGTGATGTGGATTCAGTCACATTGGTGTCAGGCTCTAGTCATGAAGAGCTCTGGTGTCACTAACATAGCCCACATTTTGATTCAATTTCACTCAAAATTCATAGATGCTCTTATCATTTAAACAAATGGAATAAGCATTGTTGATTCTTAATTAGAACCCTAATTATTGTACAGTAGGACCACTGTATCCACTAATTCATTAACCACTGAGTCAGTTAACCATGGTCAGCAGAGGAATAAATAAATAACTCAGCAGTTGCAAAGCAAGCTACTGTCACAAGGAGAGGCATAAAGCAAGCTACTGTTGCAAACAGCATCCGTAAAGCAAGCTAATGTCACAAAACAGGAGTGACACAAAGTTGCCACAAAGTTGGCATTCTTTCTTATCCACAGTATTTGGTATCCACAAGAAGGCCTGGAACCAATCCCCAGCAGATACCAGGGTCCTACTGTAACAGAAAATTTCCCTATTGAGAGGGATGAGCATTAGAAATGTGAAAGCCTTGAAGGGGGAGCTGTTTCCCCCTTGCTTCTTTCTAAGGGCTTTTGGGGGACTTTCTTCTGAAAACTTGGAGCAGCAGCAGCAATGAATTACGGAATATTTTAGGATGACAAATAAGATGTCCGTGGCAAGGTGTTTATATATTGCTGGTTACCAGAATGATTTCTAAGAATACTTTGGGCTTGACATTAGTAGAGAACTTTAAAATATTTCATGATCCAGAGCATGCTCTGGGAGTTAGTTCTTGAAAGCAGTCTTTGTTTTTGTTAAGCATATCTTTCCTGCAATATGCCTTGTTTGCTTCTTTCCTGCTTTTGAATAACTTGCCCACATATGGGAGTGGATTCTTGACTACTGCCAACACAAAGGCAGAATCTCATTTCAGATTCCACACCAAGGAAAAAAGACACAATGCTTCATAATACCAAACCTGACAAGTTGACTTACTGGACAAATCCAGTACTCTATCACTACTCTCATTTATTCTTCTTGAATGGCTTTCTCTCTAATGGGACTGTCCGTTCCACTGATTTCAGTGGAGCTATTAATAGTCATTTTGTTTAAGTTTGTTATCTAGACTTATCAGGGAATATCAGGCTTTTGTTCACTATCCTTTTGTTTCCCCTATTATGAAATAATTGGAATTTTTGCTTTCCCTATAGGCAGAGCCTGTAATTCTGGATTTGCGAGACCTCTTTCAACTTATTTATGAGCTGAAACAGAGGGAAGAACTGGAGAAGAAGGCACAGAAAGACAAGCAGTGTGAACAAGCAGTGTATCAGGTATCCTGATATTCTTAGCAGACTGATGAGCTTTATTTCCTTTTGTAGAACTGAATCAATTGAATCAACGTCGTAGATACCAATGAGTGGATTCAATGGTGGTAGAGAATTGCTAGTAGTTACAGATTTCTATGGTATAAATAAAATTAGTTTTGAACGATCTATTCCTAGTCGCAGAAGCAACTGTCACTGGTAATCCTGTGTTAAGATTTGACAAGGATTAAAAACATTATAGATTTTGATGAAACTATTATCATGTGAAATGGTCACATTTCCAATAAAATTGATCTTAAAATGTGTAATTTATTATAATTAACAATGGACCATTGTCACAGCAGATGCATTCTACTTAGTGGATACCTTCAGATATACTAAGATATACAGATATGCACACTGTTTGTTAAAGGGTAATCTGGAATAATGTATATGCTTGCTCTTAAATAGGATGCAATGTGTAGGTCCTTTGCTATCTGATACTTAAATTCAGCTCTTGAACATCTGCTGTTCACATTCCTTCCTTTTTGTTTCTTATCTTCTACTTTCTTTGCGATAGACAATTTTGGAAGAAGATGTAGAAGATCCTGTTTATCAGGTAATTTCCAAAATGAGATAAGAACAGTTTCAGAATTCCAAGATTTGAAGCTGATTTAAACTCTGATTAAGAGGAGACTTAGTTAGCATTAACCATGGTCATCACCAATGTATGTTTAACAGTATAATGCTAGATAATGGAAAAGTAAGAATATTCATATAAATGATATTTCAGAAGATATCAAAGATCCTATTGACCGCATAATTTCAGAAGCAATGTAAATAAAGTTTCAGAAACAGTTTGTGTCCTAAATAGCTTTAAGTTTTCACCAGTCACTTCAGTTACATGGAATAAAAACAGAATCCAGGCCCTTTAAAATAATGAATGTGACATTTTAAAAAGCTCTAAGCATATTCCTGAAACATGCAAGTGTTTAAAATATTGTTAATATTTGTTAGAAAGAAGCACAGTGCTTGGAAATTTCATGTTGGAAAAATGAGCATGAAGATCCTTGTGAAAAGTTATAAATAGTTTGGAGCCTGAGTTTTCCATACAACTTGCCAACATTTTCTCAACATTATTATTTCTAAAGAACTGTGTATTATATTATTTCCATATTAGTGATTCAAAAATAATGTGGAAAGCAGCAGCTTGTTGCACCATTGTAGTATATATTTAATTCATACCTTGTAGTCCAAATCCAGTTGCTAGACTCAGCTCAACTAAAGTTAGTGTCATTGATGTAACTGTGGACTTCTGGGATTACTTTAATACTCTATTGGAACTAATAATTGGATTTGCATTCATGTCTCTGTTTTTAAAAAGCACTCAGGGCAGCCTTATTTATACACTCAAAGCTGCATCATAACTCACTTACTTCATTGTCCATGTCCCCTAATTTCACTATTTTAAAGGTACAGTAATGATGTCACAGAAGTCCACAGGATAAAAGTTTACGTATTCCCAGTAGTGGGAACAAAAATGACCCTTTAGTTGTCTCTGTTAAGAAAACAGCAGGGAATGTGTCCAATGACAATTAGCAAAGTTCTGTCTCTCCTTTATTTCCTCTTTCATTAAAAAAAAAGCTGCATTTTATACCTTTCAGCAAAAGTCAGTTGCTCTGGTGCTTGCTTGTACTTTGAACCTGCTTCTGTACTGCTTGTCTATAGTAATTTCTTCTAAAGTTCCAAATTGCCTTTTTCTACTTTCTGTTTCATCTCTGACCTTTCTTCTTTGGCTGCTGATGTAATAGTACATTGTGTTTGAGGCTGGACATGAGCCAATTCGTGAGCCTGAAACAGAAGAAAACATTTATCAGGTATAGAATTGCTACATCTATGTTCTCATTGCCTCCAGCAGTCAGTAAAACATATTATACAAACCTCAGTTCCTTTTAAGTATTTTCATTTGTGCTATTAATATGCATACCATTTCATAGTCATGCAAATTAAAGCATGGTTTGTATACCATCATGGATCCACTAACTTGTTTTTTCCCCTCAACTTTTTTTTAAATGCACGAATTCATTCTTTGTACTAATTTAGATGAAGCCAAAATGGTGTGTTGCAAGAGGTCAAAAATTATGTCTGAGTTTAGTAGTTAAAATTTAATCTACTTGTCAACAGAAGTGTATCTAACTTGCTTCTGAATACATGAAAAATGCTTCCCCTTTCCATCCGGTATGTGCCAGCCTCAGTAAATTACTCTCATAGAATGAGGAATAAGGTGTTGTAGCAAATTTATTTATTTATTTATTTATTTATTTATTTATTTATTTATTTGCTCCCTTCCTCCCAGGACTGGGGCCCAAGGATGCAGTTAGTTACAACAAATATTGAAGCATAAATAAACCCATTATAGTATTAAAATGCAATTAAAGTTTATGCATTTTAAAGGATCTCAAAATGCTAGTGATACTTTTGCTACAATCCTGCCCCTCACCAGGATAAAGGTGGCCTGTAAATGTAACCAATACATATAAAATCTAATAACTACACCTATGGATGGCTAATGATGTCATCAACTGGGGTGATTTTCAGTAATTAAAAACCTCTGACTTCTGTCCTATGGCTTTTGTGTCTCCAGTGTAAACCATTCCATTGTGTGACAACATCAAGACAGTAGGAGGAAGTCTTTATTTAGTAAGTAATGCTTCCTGCTGTCCAGCAGCAGGGACTTTGGATAATTGAATCCTCATTCCATCCTGTGGTTTCCACAGCTTTTATGCAATGAAAGGTGTTCACGGGTCAGAAAAGCTGATAGATAGCAATGGGAGGTTTTTAATTACCCAATATCACATCCATTGATGATGTCATCAGTCTACCAGAAGTATCAAAGTGCACAGGCATATACAGCAGGATTTCGGTCTGTGCCTTAAAAATAAAAAAATAAAAAGAAATCTATTGTGTCGAGTGAAAACCTTTTCTCCACTCAATCACCTGCTTGTTTAGAAATGCCTATCCTGCCTCTTGATGGAAGGGCACCAGAAGGTAGCCATTCTGACCTCATATGGCAAAGTTCCAAAGCCTGAGAGTGACCACTTTAAAGACCTTATGTCACATCTTTGCCAACTGAGAGTTGGCAGGTAATAAGAAAATGGGCTTTTCTGTGGATCTCAAGCTCCAAACAGGCAGGTTCTCCTTAATAGGAGAAAATGGTGTTTCAGGTGGCCTGCTCCCAGACGCCATGAATCATGACCAGTGCTTTGAATTGTGCCCAGTGAAACTTTTGTAGGGAAAGAAGTACACATTTCCGTCACTAGACTGTCTGCATTGCTATTAGTTTCCAAATATTCTTCAAAGCTGTTCCCAAGGTAGTTCTATCACAGCAATCTAGCTTGTTTCAGGGTGTGTTCAGCTACTGCTGATTTTTCAGTTTGTTTTCATCTGTTCTTTGATTCTGGTCTGGATGCTGAAACAAACTGTACATGAAATCCTCTTCCAGGACACAGAGGTACTGGACAACACTACCAATCACTATGTCAGACTAGACAGGGAAGCCACTGAAATCCACAAGCATAAGCACAGTTTCACAAAAAAAGAAGACAGTCTAAAAATTAACAAAGCCTGGCTTCCAGTACTAAAAGCTGTAGAGTTCAAAAAGTCAAAGCTCATTGATTCCCCACACAGCCACAAAGGTGATCAGTTCACACAATAGAAAAGCTAACAACAACCTCTAGGATCTTTGCTACCCCTGATTGCATTGAAACTTCATAATCCCTTCATCACAATACAATGACTAACACCTATTTTCCTGCATAGGACAAATTTTCTCAACTTTAATAACCCCAGTGTCACTTAGTTTATAACCCAGAGCACAGAGAGAACTCCTAGTTCCCTGAGGTCCTTGCCCTCTGAAGATGCCAGCCACAGAGTCTGGCGAAACATCAGGAAGAAAAACTTCCAGAACACAGCCAAACAGCCTGGAAAACTCACAACAACTATCCCGGCAGTAAAAGCCTTCAAGAATTCAAAGTGATTAATGTCTGCAAACCTGAATTAATACTGAGACATGAATCTGATATTTTCCCCCTATTGGCTAACAAGTAGCGATGGGGATCAATAAAAACATGAATCATCATATTCAACTAATATCATTGATTTGTTTAATATTCATCCCTTCATATGTGTAAGGTCTGGAGACCCCAACAAATACAAAAGGAACAAATGTTTCCCTTTTTATTTGTCCCAATTTATCTCATTTTTAAAAGTCAATGGCTGTCTTTATATTTTAAAAAGTTCTCCATCCCCTCCAAAGGGCCACCATAACAACCACCATCTTAGCAAAAATGGCTGCCATTTTCCCCTTTGGCTCTAATGGAAGCTGTCTTGCCCTTTGCAAAGATGGTGCTGGCGGCTTCAGCTAGAACAAAAGGAAGCCACCACCATCATCTCTGAAAAAAAGTCAGGGATCTTTTTTGTCAGGCATCACCCAGGACAAAAGGCTTGTGCTTAACAAATGAAGTCAAACCAGGCTGAGTCCTTAAGTCTGGAATAGATGAGGGAGGGATCTTAGTTTAGTTTCTCAATTTAAAGAGAAAGTCTTCTTTCTGGGCCCTTAGAAGAGAAGGGTTGCTTATATAAGATGTGATGGCCAGATGAGGGGCATCCCTAGCCAAAGGGCGGCCTGCTACTTCCATCCATCTGTGCAAATTCCTGTTGGTGTCAATAAAAGCTGCTGAAATTTTGGAAAAAACGTCATTGTGTGCCCTAAGGTCTAAGGTCAGTTCTTAGACCCTAATTGTCTAAGGCCAGTTTCCTTAAGGATCCCTTAGGGACTAAGGCAGGCATGTCCAAACTTCAGCCCTCCTGATGTTTTGGACCACAACTCCCAGAATTCCAAGCCTGTATTTCCAATGGAAAAGGACTGTTGGAGTTGTGATCTAAAACATCTGGACTACGGGAACCAATAATGCCTGTTGCTAGGACAACATTGGTGGTTTGGCTTTGCCCTAAGTGAAGCCACCAGTGATATATTTGCAAACAGCAAGTCAACTTTCCTTGGAGCTTAAGGAAAACCCAGTGGCTATCTTTGCAAAGATGGTAGCAGCAAGAGTTGCCCAGCATCAGTGGTGGTGCCAGTTAATGCAGGGGAGTGGCAGGGGGCTGTGGAGGGGGAGGGGGCCTTTGGAGAGCTGAGGGGGGCTTTTAAATATTACTGTTTTGAGGCTGCCACAGTTTGTTGGTTCATGGCTGAGAGATTTGTGGTATATCTAGTATGACAGATGATGAACCATGATGAATTGACATTTTGGTGGTTCATCCCCATCTCTACTAACAAACCCAAAAGAATGACTGCAGAAGTACTTGAGACCATTATAGGTCTTGGAATGTCACATGGGGATGGAAGTTTGTTTTCCCTAGAAAACTGTCTGCTATTGCTACAGGTAATATAGACTTTTAAAAGCACAACACGCAGCTACCTATTTTGCTATCTTTCCATACCTGAAAAAAAAAAAACAAAAAAAAAAAACACTGGGGCTGGGGCATTATTATTTTTTCATTTACTTTATTGCATTTGGTTGTGAAGCACTTTGCATGGATTATTGAATAGCTGGTAACATGTATTTGGCTTGGTAGATTATAAATTTTGCAAGCATGTATTATAACTTTTCTTTAGTCTCACTGAAAGAGCAGTATCCTTAGGCTTATGAGAAGATCCTTGATTAGAGTTTTAATAAGGGAGAAAATGTGTGATGAGGTGAAAGTGTGGAAAGAGTTTCAGCCATAATGGTCAACAGATAAGAATGAAGTAGAGCTTGAATGTAACCATGCAAATGGCTGTTATTTGAAGACCTGTACCATTGACAGAAGCAAGAACAAAAAGAAACAGCAAAATTATGGGCAGACACGAGGAATAACACAAAGGATGGAGAGGGCACATTTGTTCTTACAGATGGAAGAAAGAAATGAGTAACCAGGTAGCAGGTAAAGAAGAAAGAGAAATCAAAAGGTGACATTGGTATGACTGATTGATAGGAAGCCATTGAGGTTAATGGAATGTAAAATGGAAAAATCACTGTCTCTTTAACATAGGATACAGAAAGAACCAATCATAAATCAGATGGTAGTGAATGTTTAAGGTATATTGAGATGGCAATGTATAGTATATTCAGTGATGAAAACTCATTATTCCTGTACATTTGTTCTCCTTTAAGAAAATGAATAGATTTTGATTTATTTTCATTGAAATACCTGATCCACTGAAGGAGGTTTATATAGCAATGATCCATGCAAGTTTTTTTGGCTATTTCTATGATGCTGAAAGATACTGAAGCAATATGCCAAACATATTGGACTTCTACTATGAATGCAGTTAATCACATTACAGACTCTGCCTTCCTGCTTTTGCTATGAGTTTAGTTTGATGCTGCTTAAGTTTTCAGGAGAGGTAAACTGCTCTGTTTTGACTAACGGAAGAGTAAGGAAAAATAGATCAGAAAAGAAGGGCAGAATTTCTCCTTAATCTTAGCTGATTTTTTTAAAATTCATTTCTGCAGGTTCCTACCAGCCAAAAGAAGGAAGGTGTTTATGATGTGCCAAAAAGCCAACCTGTAAGTGTAAGTACATAGCAGGAATAAGATTAGTTTTTGAAAGGGGGAAAAAGCAGTTCTTCAACGCTCATGCATGAGAAATACTGGGAGGCTTAGTAGTTTAGTTTTCTGGCTGTGGAGACCAAGGCTGGAAATTTGGTCCTCCACTGTGCCTCCTTGACCGGGGTTGGACTCAATGATCCATCGTTAGGTCCCTTCCAGCTCTGCCGTTCTAAGAGGATGGAGATGATTTGCATAGCCAAGCATTGCAGTAAATCACCATCAAACACATTCAGAATATCTCCTTGTTTTCATTATCTAAATTTTTGGAGCAGGAACCACATAAATTACACAAATTGAGTTCTATACATAGCAGTTCATAATTCATCTCAACTATGTTATATGCCACTATCATTTTACTATACTGTATGGGCAAATTGCAGAATTGCTTCATATAATTGTTGGAATAGTGAATGTCAAATGAGATCAAGAAATGGGAGTATGTGAAATGAATTTTTTGACCTCTTCCTCTTTCAATTTGATGGTCTGGATCCACAGTTAGAGTGCAGTTTGATTAATGCAAGAGTAGGTAACTTCCAGAGGTCACCTTGGAATCTTAGATTGCCACCTTATTGTTACACTTCTTAGGCGGTGCAATTGGCCATAATTGGGGTATAGAGACTGTAACCTGTCTCTATATTTTACCCAGATATATAGTGTATTCCATTAAGTTCAATGAGACCGTTTCCTTATAAATGTGTGTGAGATATACACACATGTGTGTATCTTGCACCCTAACTATAACTCAACCCCAACTCATGCTCAGCATTGGCCCATAGACATCAATGGATTTCAAATAAATGGTGGCAAAATTGTCACATTGATTTCACTTTTAATCCAAGCATAAATAAAGCTGAAGCCAACCTACTGCTAGTCAACATCAACATCATGCTATTCATCCATATAAATTGTGATATAAGGAATAGGAATACTATTTTTAAAAATTAAAAAGCAAAAGATGAGCAACATAAATACTAAGCTTTGCAGATGTAGTTTTGTCTTTGTATGAATTTTCTTTTTGTGGGACAAGATGGATGTACACATTAATACATATATTTTATTGGTTGTATTATTCTCCCCACCCGCACCCCCTCATATCCAGGTTTCTATCTCTTTAAGATAGTTGCTTTCATACTTTCCAATTTACTGCTTTCTCTATTAGATAATCCTCTCAAATTCAGTTTCGTTGTTCGACTTGACTCTATCTGCTTTAGATGTCCAATGACACTATTAAATAGTAGATTTTGCCCTTTTGGATCTCTAAATGGCATTGGCTGAATGGCTTAAACAATACAGAATTGTTTCATTGTTTTGTCCTTCTGGGTCTGCTTACATATTACAGCTGATATAAGATGGTATTCATGGTCATTTGTAGGAAGGTTAACCGTGTCAAGGCTCTTTTTCTTTTCTGCTATTCTGTATGAATATTGGGAAGATAAGGGCAGATAAGGCAGAAAGGGGAGAGTTAAAATAATGTGCAAGAGCTGCACACATTTGTACACTACAAAATTAAATTGGTGCCTGCGCTGAGTTTATGGCATCATGTTTGTTTGATGTGCATATTAAGTCTGGACATTTTTCTTGCCCTATTATGCTTCCAACTACTTCCTCCTTATTTTTGTAATAACAACAATCTATTCCTAGTGCTATTTTGACCACCAGTTCCAATCCAGGCTTGCCACTATAAGTTTAATGGAATACATATAAGCAAAGTCAAGGAAAACAGATTTAACTATAGTGATGTATCTTCAGCGACTTGTGCTTCTTAGAACTCTGCAGTTCTCTTGACACACAAAATTAAACCTTGTCAAAATATGAGCATCTTAATGAGTTCTCCCCACCCCCACTCCATATATTTTCCCCAAAGACTTCCCATTATATACACATGTCAGGTTTTGCTTGTCATGATGTTTTTAGCGACAGGAGGCAAACCATAAATATCCTTCACTATGCCTGTCACTCAAGTCACAATAAAACCTAATCTTCCCATCAACATATCCAAACTATCTGTTTACAATGTTATGAAGGCTTTCAAACAACTCATCACAGTGCTGTATAAAAATGTATCCCTCCCCCATTTTTCCCCGATTACCCATTGCCTGCAGTGGATTAGTCATGTATCCCTGGGCAGAGAAGGTGGTATCTGTTCGCAAATCAGGATATTTGGATTCTGTCCACAGTGGTTAAGATTTCTATGGGCATAGGTCCTTTGGAGTTTTATGCCAGATGAACTGGGGTATCATTGCATTGTCATACAGTAATTGTCACTATGTTAGCTATTCACATTTGTATTTGCATGGATGGATGTAGGTGACCGAAGGGTTGTACAGGGCTGCAAGGCACAGAATATTTTACTAATTTTGCCACTGAAACCTTATGCACCATCACAGAGGCAGCTTGGGTCCCAAAGGTCATGGAGGAAAACTGACTGTGCTTAGAAAGGCATCAATTCCACATCTTGACTTGTTACCGTTTGTTTCACTGTCAACAGATGAGAATTTGTAAATACTAGGATAAGTGTTTGCAATATTATTTATAACATCCAGTTGAAACATACTAAACTTCAGTATCTCATATTGCAAATACTATAGAACTAATAATGTTTTGAAACCCTGATGATGATCAGCTCACATCTAATTCTAAGCAACACTAAATGCCAATAAAGTGCTTCTTTGCAAAGGGTTGTTGAAATTTGCATCTGAAAAGTACGAGTCAAATCACTGAATTTAATCATATGTGTGTAAGTAGGTCCAACCCTAAGCAACTCCTTTGGGTATGAATTTACTTAGAAGTACAGCAGAATTTTTTTTCTGCCAACACCAGATAGAAACAAATGAATGAACACCCCTTATTTAGGATTTTAAATAGGTTTGTTTGTTTGTTTGTTTGTTTGTTTGTTTGTTTGTTTGTTTGTTTGTTTGTTTGTTTGTTTGTTTGTTTGTTTGTTTGTTTATACAATTTATATACCTCCCACTACCCAAAGGTCTCTGGGCGGCTTACAATAGAAATACAATATAATCTGAGCAGCTTGCAATAGAATCATCAGCAGCAATGATTTGTCAGAGCACATTCTTGAACATCTATCTATCCAGGTCAGGATTTTTTGTATTGCTTGAATGTTTCTGTCGTCTAAAAGCTGACTTGAAAATGTCAATATTTTTAAAGAATAAATGAATGCATGAAGACTCACCTTCCTTCTCTCACTTTCTCTCTCACACACACACTCAAGAACCCACACTTGAGTTTGTGTGGGAAAGTATAGCTCCTAGTATCCTTCAGTCTGAAAAAGTTTTATTTTTTCCCCAAAAATGGAGTTCAAGGCCTTTGTACAAAACCTCATGCCAGTTCCAATGGATTCAAATAGATAACTTATTTTACCTCCTTCCAAGGCTGGTAAAATAAGTACCCAGCTCTATTGCTGGGTACTTTTTGCCATTCTTTTTTTTTCTGGGAATAAAGTCACTGGGTGTGGGAGAACTGATTATTTGCCCAGCAAATATAGAATAGATAGTATCCTATGGGTTCATGTGTGTGACTGATATCATGGTTTATTCATTTTTTCCTCATTTTTTGTTCCCTCATTTATTTGAATTCTTTCTTTTATGCCTCCCCACAAAACAACAAGGATTACCTATACTAATCCCATTTACTAGAGGAATCCTGGTTATTTTAAATGGCAAATCTCAACGGGAAGAAAGAGTTGCTTGTCCATTAATGGTTCAATGCAAAATGAGCCATGATTAAAACATTGCCATGTTAACATGGATATTTGGTAGCCAGTCAAGATACAGCTATTGCTATCTCCTTTGCAGTCTATGCTATCAATGTTGGGTCATGCTCTATATATTTTTATAGAATGTTGCTAGGTGATGTCTCGCAACATACATCTCACTGCTGTTTGCATTTTGACGACCTATGATCTCTTGTCATTTTGTGAGTTTACCTTGGTCTGTTTGTCTTGTAGCTTCAAAAGTACATCCCATATGGCATTCTGGGTAGCATCTGCATGTACTGCCTCCAGCAATGTGTGCAGCTTGCTTAAGCAAGCATTAATAGTTTTGTAGCATTGGCTTCTTCACTTTTATGAATTTCTACAGCTAAAGCTTAATGTCACATTTAATCACTTCAGCAAAGTTTATCATACATTTTCACATTGTTTATAGAATTGTTGTAGTTGCTTGGTTTTGTTGTGGTGTGTGTTGTGCTATTGCACTACACTTGTAACTCATTTTGGTTGGGGTCTACTAAGATATCAAGCTCCTTTCCATACATGCTGCTGCCAAACTGTCACCCATCCTATACTTGTGTCTAAATGTGCAACTTTACATTTTCTGATGAAATTCATTTTATTCCTTTTTGTCCACTTCCCCATTCTTAGGTCATTTTGAATGTTGGTTCTGTCTTCCGAGGCTTGAGCTCAAGTTTGATATCTATATATTTGATAAACATTCCCACTAATACTTCATTGGTATCATTTAGAAAGATGCTGAACAAAACCAAGCCCAGAACAGAATCCTGTATCACGCCACTTGCTACTTCTTTACAGCATGTTGGTTAATACTCTCTGACTGTATGCACACTGTTGTCCACCCACAAATACAACTGCTAGCAGCAGCATCTGGGTCAATATTTTACAAGCCTCTGCCCAAGAATACAATGCTGGCCTCTGTTGAAAGTCTTGCTGAAATCAAGCAATCAATTCTGTAAAAACAGAGATAAGGTTAGTCTGACATGATTTCTATTTAAGAAACCCATGCCATGTCTTAATAATTGCCAGTCTTTTCTAAGGGCTTAGAGACCAATTGCTTCCCAATTCATTCTAGAATCTTTCTTGGTATTTCTTGGAATACTTCTGACCATGGGATCTCATAGAAAGTTTCTTTAGTTTTTCTAAAATTGGCTTTCCTAAAGTCCATGCTATGTACTTTACTTCTTTTCTTTCTTTTCTTTCTTTTTTAATATTATAACTTCCCTGTAATCAGTCTCATCCTACTGGATTCAGCCATGCTTATTAAATTTGGTTTGACTTCTTGAGATAAGAGTTTGAGCTCAGTTTATGTTTCTCATGTTCTACGTATTGGTATGGAGAGATAGGAAATCATGGGCTTTTCCCTCCGGCTGCTTCCTTACTATTTTACTTCCACGTTTCACAACTGACTTTTTGTCCCATGTACATTGTGTTCTTTGGAATACTGTCTACCTCCTGGCAGAATTTGAGTTAAAAGCCAAGCAAGAGTGAGTTTTACCACATGAAGTGCAGGCGGAGAAACATAGAGCATGAAGCAATACGGGTACATATAGTCCTTGTGCAGGTGGAAGCCCCTCTCAGAGCTATTGCCTGTGTTTCTTTGTTTCTTTGTTTGTTTCTTTCTTTCTTTGTTTACTGCCAGATTTTCCCAGATGGGAACAAGGTATAGCATACAACAATTCCATTGTATTTATAATTTTCATATATAATGTTTATATAAAATATAAGATAAAAAGTTTTTATATATAATTACTTTGATAGTAGCCCCATATTATAGTAATATATTATTTGACTCTGTAGTACCACTTCCTCTTCGTAGTACAGTTGTCCCCCACCCTTTCGCAGTTCATATACTGAGGTCCCAGTATATCACGGGTCCGCAGTATATGAAAAAAAGGCCCCCTGGGGTAAGGAGGAAAGGTTTTCCCAGGCCTGTCGGAGGCCCCAAAGGTGCTTCCCTGCAAACTGAACGTGACTTCCGGTAAACCAGAAATGACCTCCAGATCACTAGAAAGCACTTTTGGTGCCTCTAGGGGACTGGAAAGCCCCTTGCAGGCCCGTTTGGGGCAGCACCGGGCCTGGGGTAAGTACAAGAGCCCCCGGAGAGCACCCCCCCAGTCCCAACCTGACCCAGCATCCACATATTTCGGATTTTCAATTATTGCGGGTTGGGTCGGGTCGGGTCCCTAACCCCTGCAATAGGTGGGGGTTTACTGTACTGGTAAACTATTGATAATTACCTTCTAATAATAATCCCTTCTGTTCAGCAGATCCATATCTAGTGTACCAATAACATGTGGAACCCTGCCTATCCATATGGATTCCCTATCCCTCTCTTATTTTGACATCAGTCAGTCAAAGGGCTTTTCTATTTAGGGTCATTTTAAATTACCCAAACATCATGGAGCACAACAGATAAGCCATAAGTTTTACCATGTTCGCACACATGTACAGGCATTTAAATCAAAGCTGGAGAAAATGTGGAGATGTGGAAAGATGTGTAGAAGGGAATATTTCCCAATGGATGGACTTTCCCAAATAAAATGTGTGATATGCTGCCAGTAGTTGAAACTCATAACACCCAAATCTTCTCAGCTACTGTGAAGAGAATGCAGACAAGCCAACAGACATGCCTCTCTTCTAGTTTGGTTCTAGGAAAAATTTAGAAGAGAGATGTGTTAGTGTTAGTCTGTCAAAGTTCAGATGCCAGATATAATGTTACATCCTCGAAACATGAAGAGCAGCTTAATAAATATGCAATCTTGGTTCATACAGATGGATTTAGAAAATATATTGCCGAGAATTGCCTCAAGTAAGCCAAGTAAGAATAAATGTACCTGCTAAAGAAATGTTTTCTTCCTTCATTGGAGTAAATGGATGTGACCATAATGTCCCATCCTTTTACAAGTACACGTGGCACTGTGCATCAAGGCTCTCACTCAGTTTCACAAAAAGGCAAAAGTTATATAAACTATGTACATTTATGATGCATCTACTTCTACATTGCCAGGATCAGCTGGCAATCCCACTTCTACCGTGGGATTGTACTGCCTAGACTGAATTTTTAAGAAATGGGCTTTAATCATAAACCAGTGTGTTTGGCCTATTATCCATTATGTCATAAGTTCTGCTCATCCAGTTTACATCTTCACTGTGAGCAAAGGAATGGTGGGTGTGTCTCTGGTTGCTCTCTCTCTCTCTCT
>JAHTLZ010000129.1:41239392-41252087 GCA_023846285.1 Phrynocephalus versicolor
CTCTCTCTCTCTCTCTGCTTATTAAGAAAACTTTAAAGCACTAAACACAACATTAATCCTTATTTTATCTTAAAAGAATAAGATAATAAGATTTGGCAAAATTTTAAATGGGAGAAAATATATAATGTCAGGGATTCATAAAATGTTATATATCTTATCAATGTGGCACATTTCTGGATCATAAAGTAGCATTTAGCTTGCTTAACTCCAGGTTTTTTAGAAATTATTTTCTCCCTGAAAAGGAGGAAAAGAAATTCTACAAGCTGCTAGTTTTTGCAGAGGAATGTTACTTTGCCAGAAATGGCTGTAATAGGTATTTAAGTTAAGAACTTATATTAGCAGTTATGCATGCAGAATAGCTGTACTGTAGTTATATAGATACCCCTTTGCCTTGTCACAGAGGAAATTGACATGGACACCGTCTACCCTGGAAGCTCTACAGTGCTTAGAAATGCTGCCTTTTCTTTAAATGGCTCTGTTCAGTGGTGGTGTCTTGGCAGGAGAACTTTCCAGTGGATTGTGTGAGTTGTAATTATGATGATGGAAAGGTCAGCGCCTGAATAAGATCAATAGATTTCATTGATAGAAAAGACAAAATGAATACAAGTACAATACACTTACTGTATTCCTGGGAATGAGGGAACATCTAAGACCAGTGCTTTAAAACAGCTGGAAATAACTATTTTATATTGTTTGTCAGACTGGCATCCATAGACATATTTTGACTTTTACTGGCATGTTCCTAGCTGTGGTATATTCTTCACCCATGCCACTCACGCACTGTTAGAAGGTCTTGGCAAGATGGACTGCCCCAACATTGCCTAGTATTGTCTTGTTAAAAGTGTAGTGCAATAGCAAAAAAGATATAAATGTAAGAAGACCATGACAAACTTGATATTTTCAGATTTTGGAATCTAAGCAGAGTCAGGCATGATTAGTACCTGAACGTGATACCACAAGAGGATACCAGAAATCTTAGGTGTAGGGAAAATGTTTATCAAACGCTGGGGAGCCATTGCTGCCAGTCATAGAGCAATGACAATACAGCGGTAGATGGATCAACGGAGTGACTGATGTTCTCATGTTCCAGTAAGATAAACTGTTTGGCTCTTTCCTTGAAAATCCTAGTCCAGGATTCTGTTGGGTCCTTACAATGCCTTAGTAGGTATCAGTGATTCCCTTCTATTAGCCTCCATGTATTCTGGAGGGCTGGGAAATCCTCCCGAACAGGGTTTTGAGTGCAATTGGGAGGTAGAAAGAGGAAGAGAAGTGCTCTACTGTGGGTGTCCATAGGCTATTATCCTTCCTCTTCTGCTTTTCTTCCAGTCTCCACTCTAAATGAAGGCAACACAATACTGTCTCTCACAGTGATTTATTATATGAGCTGTTATTAGTTCAGTGGTGCCAAACTTTAGCCCTCCAGATGTTTTGTACTACAACTCCCTCAGTCCTTTGTCATTGACAATATAGGCATGGGATTCTGAAGCCGTGGTCCAAAACATCTGGAGGGCCAAAGTTTGGACAACCCTCCAGAATACACTGAGGTTGTTTAGCCTCTCATTGAGATTATGGACATTTGGCTAGTCTTCCCCAGCCTTTGCTTAGACTACCGGCTAGCCTTGTAATAATTGTATATGTGTTTGGAGAAGCTAGTTGAGAATACATCCCAGTTCCTTGGAACAAACAGAGAAAACAAATACCTAGCAACAGAAAAGCAGCACAACAACAGGTCAGATACTATATTTAAAAAGATAGGGGCGTTCCTAACATAGATACCTGAACATACTGAAGTTAGACCAATTGGCATAGGAAATGATTTATAAAAGTCAAACTATAGATGATAGATGTAAAAACAATTGGGGCATTTTATCAGTAAGAGCAGGAAAAAAAAGAGATTCAATATGTAAAACCATCTGGTTTCAGTCTCCCCCCCACACACACACACACTTTAGCATTTCATTTCTTTTTACATTCCATACCCAGCTGCCTTTTTTCTTCTCTGCCTTCCCTTCTGCTTCTTTCCTTCTGCACCACATTTCTTTAACACTATACTGGAAATCTACAATGAGCAAAGTTCATTTCAATTGCTGACATAATGTGAAAAGCATGATCATAGAAGTACATGAGGAAAAGAATGTACTTGAAATTTGAAATTTGGGGGGGAGGGGGAGAAGAATCTGAACACTGCAGGAACATTTTTTAAAAAAACAGGACTTTTAACCTGACTTCACCCTCTGTGCTATTTGCAGTACACCTTGCAACTAGAGAAATGGTGTTTCGCTTCATTTCATTTCATTTCGTCCCCACCTGCATTTCATTTTGTTCCATTTTGTATGATTTTTTTTAAATTCCAGGGGCTTATACTCACCCCCTCCTCCTGGGCTCTGGAAGTGCTCCAGTGGTGGAGGCGTAGGCTCCCGCCAGCATCGCTCACACTTCCTGGTGGAACCTGCCACTTGTCCCGCTACACCTCTGATTAGTGGGGGAGAAGCAGCAGGTTATTTTTTTTTTATTACAGAAGCAAATGCTGATGGTTACCATCAACACTTGCTTCGGTAGCAAAAAAAAAAAATGTTTTTTGGGGCAGAGAAGCAGTGGGTTTTTAAAAACTTTTTTTGCCACCCAAAGCCCTGTACACCAGTTGATTGGCTCTTGGGGTGGCAAAAAAAGTTTTTAAAACCATGTGCTTTCCCTGCACCCAATTGGGTGGTGGAAACCACGGGTTTTAAAACGTTTTTTGCCACCCCAAGCACCAATCAACTGGTGCACAGGGCTTCGGGTGGCAAAAAAAAGTTTTAAAAACCCACAGTTTCCCCCACACGTTGGGGGGATGACCTCAGGCTTTTCCCCATAGGAATGCATTGCTTCAATGCATTCCTTTGTGAAAACGAAAAACAAAAAACAAAATAAAAATTCATTTCATCCCATCTCTACTTGCAGCATGGTGCAATGCACATGCATGGTGTGATATTACATTGTGTAATTCCTTCCTTCTTCATCTCTTAGCTGATTATCACTGATGAGGGTAGGAAACACACTGTACCATGACATAATGAAATTGAAATGTGATGCTTCACATTACAAAGATAGTAACCAGATCTCATCACAGAGCTTCAGTATTTCATAAGTGATGTTGGAGCTCCTAATTACCTATTTTGGAATGTGAATTTTTCAGCTCACGCATCATCCCACTTCAATATATTTCAGGTTTTAGAATTCTGTCTTTTCCAGCCGTACCAGATGCCTGGGATTTTTCTCTCACTCAAAGCACATCCAGGACCACTACCTCCTCTTTGCAATTTAATAAGTTTGAAAAGGAAGAGAGAGAAAGCAGGCTGAAGAATGGCTCCCCTCAAACCATTTAGGAGCCATTCAACAAAAAAGTAAACAAAGAATAATCTTAGGTTGGCTCATAATGTCATGGGAATTTGGGAACCAAATTCAGGAACTTATTATTTAATAGCCCGTCCATTACAAAATCCACTCTCAATGCCAATTGTAGTTAGTTGGGCTGACAGAGTGCTGTCCAAGACTGTTCCCTCTGCACCTCTTGAGTAAGAAGTGGTTTGCTATCAAGGCAACATAGTCACAGTTACGTTCTTTTGAAAACAAATTATTATTATTTTTTTAAAAAAATGCCACTACTACCCTTGCCCAAACTGTTGCAAATGCTAAGCTGTTCTCAGTGCTGTTCCCTAGTAATTATGAACATAATGGCCCCAGGAATAATACTAACTCACAAACTGTTTTTTTTAATAGAACACAGGAATAATTTCCTACTCAAAATGTGCTTTCATGTCTGCACCTAAAGGAGTGGCAGGTATTTATTTCTTAGTGGAAAGTCAAAACATTAAACTTTTTGGATCCTTAGCCTTTTGGAATATAAAAGAAGGTGAATCAAAGGAAAGCCTCCTCCTATTAAAGGCCATTAAATAGTTGTTGGGGCTGAGTTCGGGGCAAAATTCATCTCAGAGGGAGCCTTTGCACCCATGCTGTTTTATAAAGTAGTGTTGCTCTTTTACAAGTTTGGGACGACTTTGTTTTGTTTGTTTTTCTTCAGAACCTTTATAAACCTGTCCTGTTGAAAAAGCTTTGATTTATGCATAAAATATGTGGCTATATCATGCCCACTGCACTTTTCATTATCTTCTTTCTCTTCCCTGTGTTTCTTGTAAAAACAAATACAAAACATCTTGCTCAGCTACATTGCTAGATGAGAACATGTTTATTGCCGATGCAGCTTGAAAGAGAGAGAACAACTCCATTGTTAGTACAGTACATCTTAAATATCAATTGCACTGGCAGACAGTCTGAGGTAGGTCTCACGGACAGGAGTAATGTGGTTCATCTTTGCCGGAGACATGTCTGTTCTCATTAGCCAGTGAGCTGTCCCCAAAGGGAGAGAGAAACATCTAAACTCTTAATTCATTTTCTTATTGTTTCCTTTCATGGCTATCTTGACTTGATATACAGTACTCCAGGTTCCAGAAAATATATTTGTTTCATCCAAACTAGTCTTCAAGGCTCTTCTAGCAGTAAGTTGTTTTTCCTTTCCCTTAATTCTGTTAGTGTTCTATGCAGCCACTGAAAATGAGACCAAAATGAAAGGTTTGAGAAAACTCTTCTCATCCAAGTATTCTTAATAATGTCTTCCCTTACTGTGTCTCACATTTCTATTGAAACATTTTTATTCTTTTCTCCTTGCAGTTTCCCCTGCATTTGCATTTTCTCCATTCAGATTAAGCTTCCTGTTTTATACACTTACATGGTTGTGACCACAGATAAGTTGCTAAATTGGCTGCCATCCATCGAGGAGTTACTCCATAGTTAAGGAGCAGGCTTTAAAAACACAAATGTTAATGTACTCATTTCAGTGGACAATAAACTGTTTGAAATCACAAAGCAAGCTGGCCAGTAATGAAGGGCACAGAAAAGCTTAGATTGCTCAATAAGCCTTGGGAGAAGTCAAAAAAAGGTACTGTAAATATTTTAGTGTGTTTCCTGTTTAGTTTAATGGAATAATTTCTTCATTTTGGATCATACAGTTCAATGAGATTCCTATTTAAAGGTAAATAGCCACATCACAAAATTAACTTGACTATACATCATGTTGGGTAGAATAGATTTAAATGGATCAGTTCACATTGATTATCTAAGCAAGTATTTCTTTTGAAACAAGTCAACAAGAGAGCAGAAATGTTTAATGTTCCTTTAACAGCTTGTGCTTAGCATCAACAGATTTTAACCTAGTCACTGCTTCTGAAAGCCATTTCTTCACAATTCAGAAATAATTGGCAATAGTTAGGTAACATAACTTGGGCAATCATCTGGAAGCAATGAATGCATCCACTTTGAGAGTTAAGGAAAGAAGTTAAGAATACTTTAGGATAATATATTGTAACATTTATTTATTTACTTATTTGAAAATGCATTAACAAAATGCTTGTATGTAGAAATGGGCATGAATGGCAAAAATGGCAATTTGCAATTTGTCATCATTGAAAAATTATGAATGATGAATTTACAGATTTTTTTTTTATTCATCAGCTCATCCCACCCTAAAACATCCCCCTTGATGTCTTTCCAGCCTAAAAACCCCACAGTGAAAACTGGACCATAAAATTAAATGCTCATCCATACAAAAGCAAAGCAAAGCAAAAAGCAAATGAAACCAACAAAATTTTAAAATGATAAAAAAAAAATTGCTTCAAATTCATTGGGGTCATGACTTCCAACAAATACAAAGCAATGCATCTTTGATGAATCAGCAGTTTTTAACAAACACCTGTACTGTATTGCTATTCATTTTTGATGCATGCTAATTTCTGCTTATATGTAATATGACTGATTAAAATGTATTGCAGTTAATTAGTAACTGAGTATGGATATGTTTGGTGTGTGCTGCTGTTACTTGCCAAGAGCAAAGGTGTGTTTTTAATCCCTCTTTAGATTTAATCCCTCTTTTCTTAGAATATACATTCCATGTGATGAAGTAAGGTAGACCATCCAAAATGGATAGATAAACACAAAGGGCACTTTTACATGACCCCTAAAATCTGAGGCATAGGGCTCCCAGATGAGGAGCTTAAAATTGTTTTCATACCAGCTGCACACTTTTAAAAAATTAAGTATGACCATGCCCACGTAAGCGCGCCTCAGCACATTTTAAAAGTACCTGGTCTCCGGAGGTAAAAAAAATTCTGATGCGGATTGTAAAGCAGTGAGTGCCGGGATGCCTCGCCTTCTGTTTGGTTTTTTGCCCCCCACCCCTTTAAGAGACTGGAATGCTTCCGAGGCTGCTCTGACGGCAGAGCAGAGGTGAGCCTGCATTCTTTTCTCCCTTTTTTTCTCCCTCCCCTCACCGCAGACAGGAGCAATGGTGTGCGGAAGGGTGGGAACACAGCAAGAGGAGCAAACCCCCATGATCTCTGGTCCGAATTTAAGTTGCCAGCAGATCTTAGGGGTTGTGTAAAAGCACCCAAAGTTATCAGTGGCTATAAACACAATGTCCATGTAATCATGCATGGTAGATTCATACAGAGACACATAAGAGGTAGTCCAACATTCAGGGAAAGCTTGTTTGAAGAGAAAGATCTTTGCCTGTTTCTGAAATGACAGCAGAAATTGGCTAGTCCTGGCCTTTAGTGGATGGGAGTTCCAGAGTCTGGGTGCAACAGCCAAGAAGGCCCTTTCATGTTTTCCCATGAGAAGTAACTGTGAGGGTGGCAGGATGGAGAAAAAATCCTCTCCTAATGACCTTAACACCTTAGCCAGTTCATACTGTGAGAGTCAATCTTTGAGGTAGCTAGGACCCAGGTCGTACAGTGCTTTGTAGGTTAAGGTCATCTCTTTGAATTGTGCCCAATAGATGATTGGTACCCAGTGGAGCTGCTTTAATAGGGATGTAATGTGATCTCTGTATCTCGCCCCAGTCAGCAATCTGGCTGTTGCATTTTGGACCCATTGAAGTTTCCTGAGACTTTTCATTGGTAGTCCCACATAGAGCGCATTACAGTAGTCTAGCCGGGATGTCACCAGGGCATGTGTCACTGTAGCCTTTCTCAAGAAAGGGGCATAACATGCGTACTAGCTTTAATTGTGCAAATGTGCTCCTGGCCACATCCAAGCTCAAGGATGAGTCCAAGAGCATCCCCAAGCCGTGTACCTGATTTTTCAATTGGAGGGTGATCCAATCCAGAACAGGTTGCATCCCTATCCCTTGTTCTCCCTTTTGACAGACCAGGACCGCCTCTGACTTTTCTGGGTTTAGTTTTATTTTGTTCACCCTCATCCAGTTCATTACTGCAGCTAAACACTCATGTAAAGTTAAAACAGTAGCTCCCTTAGAATCTGGAGGTGACAAGAGGTAGAGCTGGGTGTCATCAGCATATTGGTGGCACTTAACCCCAAAATTCCTGATAACCTTCCCCAATGGTTTCCATATAGATGTTGAATAACATAGGAGACAGATCAGAACCCTGGTGGACTCCACAGGTCAGCAGCCATGGTCTAATCCCAGATAGCCACTTCAAGGATTACTCAGCCTTCTATCCTTCCAAGGTCGGTAAATCAAGTACTCAATCTGCTGGGGGTTGGGGGGGGGGCAATGTGTAACCAGCATAATTAAATTTTAAACTGCCCCAAGAGTGCTTTAAGCCCTATGTGGAATTATATAAGCAGCACACTTTGCTTTGCTTTAGCAAATCATTAGAAAGGGAGCTCCCTTAAGAGGTTGGATTCAAACCCAATGCTAGGCTTCATTTATGGTGAATCATTTTGCATTTGTTTTGTGGATGATCCTTGTAGACCTAAGCACAGGCTTTGTTTTTTCATATGCATAGTAATTCCGAAAAGTAGGAAGAATCACATTTGACATGTGTTATCCCCTTTCAATTTGACATGTGTTCATGCCCTCTGTTTCTCTGTAGCCCAGCCGCCCGTGGAACTGATTGGCTGGAAGAGATTAGTTGAAATGTAGTGGGGAATGACATTGTCAGTAGGAGCAAACTGTCCTGATTATTTATTTATTTTAAATATTTCTATCCTGCCTTTTCCCCCAAAAGAACCCAAGGCTGCTAATTAAAAGCACGTTACCACTAATTAAAACAGTGTTGATGTGCATGTGACTCATATAAGTATAATGAGGTCACAGCCATGCTTTTAAACAGCTGAGGCTTGCAAGTGGTGATGGCATCATTACTGTTGTACATGGTGAGCTCTACAATGTCTAGATCTAATGATGAAGCACAATTAATGAAAACTATGGTTCACTAATAACTTGAAATCATGGCTTGGTGTCCTGATTTGTTTTCACCAAACAAATCACAGTTACTGGGGCTGAATGGATTCAGGAGTATAATTAGGACATTGATGTTTATATCCTGATAACCAAGTTGGTTCCATTAAAATCCTGCCCATGTTTCCCTAAGCCCTTTGAGACACCCCATATGGGAGTGAACACAGTTTCAAATTTCCCCTCTCTCCATTCTATATTTAGCTCTGCATAATAGGCTGAAACAATTTTGTTCTCAGTTTCTAGAATTCGCATTTGTGAGATGTGTCAGTTTTAAGAAGGCATTTTAATAATGCATTATTGAGTTGAGAGACAGAGCAATTAACTACTTTATTAGATTTTTGAAGTGGTGTCTCTATCCATTAGGTCAAGATAGTGATATTTTTATGATTTGCACAAATGTTTCCTACTGCAAAGATCTTAAGACTTAAAAACTTCATTAATTGCCTAATAAACTATTCTGATGCTTGGAGGCCTCTGACAGCATTTGCTAATATTAACAGTAGCTGCATGAAGGATATTAAAAAGGCCTCAAATGATAGATTTCAGGTATAGACATATCTCTCCCAAGAGCTCTGAATATCCAGATGTAATCAGCACAACCAATTCTGGAGAAGCTTCATTGAAATAAATGAGACTTCTTCAATGTTGGATTATAAAGGCAACAAAAAGTTTGACAGGGTTTGTGACAGCAAGAATTCAAAAGCAAATGGCTACCTAGAGTTGAAAGATAACCATTTTCCAAGCTCTCTTGTTTCATTATCAAATATGAACATGATAATCCTTCTGGCAAATGCCCAGAATATATTCCTCATCATTCATTCTAAAATTCAGGATCTACCAACATAGTTAGAGGAGGACAGCAATCCACACCTCTTCCCTCATCACTTTGTTCCCAGGAGCAGCAACAAATGAGGATGTGTGTGTGTGTGTGTGTGTGTTTGCTCACATGGACAGCCAACTTGAGTCAACAATCCTTCCTCTTCAGACCTGATTCCAGGAATAAATTTATAATGACAGGGTCAGGCGAACTACTCACTTCTAGCCATAATGATGATCCTGGATTAGCAAATGACTGGGTGGGATTATGTAAGTAGTTTACTTTCTGATCTTTTTTTTTTAAATGAAGATACATTGTTCTAAAATATGTTCCTGATCTGCATCACTTGTAGAGCCCCTGATACGTACATAAGTTATTTCAAGAAGAAATAGCTGTGTTAGTGTGTTGCAGCACAAAAAACAAAAGAGTCCTGAACCAGTTTTGTTTAGCGTGAGCTTTCATGGACTGCATTGCACTACTTCAGATGCATGGAGCATTGCCTCAGTAGACAAGATGTTTATACTGTGACAGAGTGGATAGAAGGTGGAATGTCAGTAACATGCAAGTGGTCTGTTATGGGGATCCATTGGTGGCTATTAAGGCTCATTGATAGTTCTTGGGGATGACAGACGGAGGTTTAAATGTTGGTTCTTAAAAGTTAATCATTGGCCAATGGTGAGTGACAGTATAGATAATCAGACTAACACATCAGAGGAAGGAAAAAGTCTTGACTTCTGTTCAGTGTAATAGAAATGTACACCCTGCAGTTCAGTGGGTTCATAGGCACACTGGTTCAATTGTAAGTTTAAAACAAATTGAAATAAAATTGACCAGAAGAGTAATAGCACCTACAAAGTTGTATGAATGACTTGATTAATGTATATATAATGAAGTAAGAAGCTCCCATTTTTTATTTAACCCAAGCGACGTAGAGTTGAAACTTCTGACATATTCTTGTTCTCCCTTTTCCCTGAGAGTCTTTGAAGTTCTTTTAAGGACATTTAACCTTCAAGACAGAGACAGAGTATCCAGGGAGACTCCAGACATCCCTGACTGCTGTTGTTTATAATGTCAGATTTGTGTCCATTTATTCTTTTGTTTCAAGATTGGCCCATTTTTTAAAATGTTGTAAAATGCTGAGCTCAACAGACAGTATATATAAGACTGGAAGATGAGCAAATGTGTGAGTTGCTCAGTTGTGATATTTGTTTGTCAGAAATAATTTGTTGTTGTGAGTTACTCAGCTTAATATACATTTGTGTAGATTACTAACAGAATCCTGTTTTTTTGCCTTTAAAAAGATTTATAACCTGTCCTTTGTATGCTAAATTAGTGGTGTATAACTTTTGTGGCAAGGATTAATACCTTCCTAATAGAAGGATGAATTCTCTAACTACAGCTTACTTCAGGTAGTTGCTTTGGGACTTTTCATTGACTATGCTGTGTAGTGTGCATGTATTTTGATCTAAAATGTGACAGTCTTTGGGGTAATTAAATGCAACCTTTATTTCACACAGAGAAATCACAAAGATTGCAATTCGACAGAAGGCTCAAGAAATCTAGTATCTCTGCAAATGTCTGTCTGTTTCATGTAGCACACAGGGGAAAGGGGATAGAAGATGTTAACTCTAATAACGGAAGAAGCCTTTTATATTGAAATGTCTAAGAAAAGGCAGACATATGGGGCCAAATATTTGCTCCCAGTTAGTGCCATGTAGCCCTGTGAAGTCTTTGTTGAAGACTTTTCCACAGTCTAATAGACACTAATGGTTCACCCTTAGGAAGCATCTCTGCAGCAGCAAGTGATGCGGAACAGGAACTGATGAAGGATGCAGCTGAAGTGCTCCATGATAATTGGACACTTGGGACATGCAGTGACATTGTAGTAGGAAGCTGATTTCTGGAAGGTCCTGCTGTTGTATAGTCATGTTGCTACTAATAGTCTGCTGAATGCCACGCTCATGTTTTCACCATGTTAGGTGGTTGTTGTTGCTCCAGACAGCTTCATAAAAGCAATCAGTACTGTTCACTAAGAGAGTTTAGGGTGCACTGTGACTTGATATGACAAAGGCAAAGAACTTTGTAGGACAACTGAAGTTCGATTTTGAGAATGTGCATGACTTGTGTCAATTTATTAGTGCTTGCTTGATTGCATATTTCCTTGAAATCAAGAATTAGTTTTCATTTCTTATATCAGTGCACAAAAATCTGCAGCAGGAGAAACTGACATTCTACAAGGCAATTCCAAAAATGTGGACCGTGAAAAAAAAAGATTATTGGACTTCAGAACTGCACTAAATTTGGCAGATATAGCATATACTGTGCCAAATTCAGGGACAGTTGGGCAAAGGGTAATCAGGTTACAATTTTTTAAAATAAAACAGTTTTACCCCCCCCCCCCCCCAGTGGGGGAACAAGTGATGTTAAATATCCTCAGATTTAAAACAGATGAAATAATTCCTAGTCCCCTGAACTTCTTGCCCTCTGAAGATGCCGGCCACAGAGTCTGGCAGAAAGAAAAACTCCCAGAACATGGCCAAACAGCCCAAAAAACTCACAACAGCTTTCAGATGAAATAACATTGCTTAACTTGAAAGAAAATTGTTGGCCCCATCCACTTTTTTTATTTGGAAGAAGTCCAACTGCAGAGGCTGAAATGGTAATCCTTCAAAAAGGCCTTTCACCAAGGAAAAACAGCAGCTTCATGGTCCGGGATGGGAGATGTTTGGAGAAGTCTTTGATAAGTCAAAATCTTGCTTTAAAGAAAGTAACGTAATGACAGTCTTTCAGAAGTACGTAACTTTCAGAAGCAAAATTCATAAATCATGTGAACAGTTACACTTTTAAACCAAAATTTACATGTACAGTATTTGCTTATTAAGGGATTTCTTTGGCAATTTCAAGGTGCAGGTGAATTTGTTCCTTTGTGTTTCAGTTGTGTGTACCCTGATATTGCCCATAACCAATGATGATTACATGTGTGGAGCTGTGAAAAAGGATTTCAACCACTGTGTCCAGCATCATCTTTTGTCGGTTTTTAAATAGATCTGATACAATAAAGCCTGCCAACCCAGGTGAAATGTAGTGGAGCAATAGCTGTATTTATTTAAGAATGAACCCTCTGCCTATGCCAAGTCATTGAACTGTGCTTAACTTCAGGAGATGCGGTTAAATATGTTGCTTATCACCATGGATAGTTCTTATTGGATGGCTCTGTAACAGTATATATGATAACTTCAATGGAGCTACGTCTAGCCAGACCCAGCATGATGGAATGATTTATTGAATACCAATTAGATTTTCTCAGGAGGAGTATGTGGAGATGGAAGCCCCACATTTTGAAGGGAGGATGCAGTGTATTGCTTTGAATGCTGTACAAATGCATAGTGCCACCCAATGTAATATTGTTGCTCCAAAGCTTTACCACCCATCTCCGGGTAGAAAGTAGTATTCCCTTATGTGTTGTACATTATTATTTTTCTTCATTTGTGAGTTTATATATATATATGTTTTCGTAGATTTTCACGGGTATAGGTATGCATGTTAGGGTGGATTCGGGTTTCTTCCCGTGTAGAAATCTGG
>JAHTLZ010000129.1:41252127-41298673 GCA_023846285.1 Phrynocephalus versicolor
CCAGATTTCTACACGGGAAGAAACCCGAATCCACCCTAACATGCATATATATATATATATATATATATATATGAAGAGAAGGAAATGGCTGCATTTGAAGGACACAAATTGGATGGAGGTAAATCTTCTCAGGTAACCATAATGGTCACTTCCCTTACCATCACAACAGTGTTGCATTGTGTAATCCATTTACTCAACTGATAGGACTCAAGGGAAACCATTGAGAACTGCTGTGTTCCTTCTCATTCCCACCCACTGCAGATGTGCATCTTCATTTCCCATACACAAGATTTGTGGAGAAATAAAACATAATGAATGAATATTTACATATAGAGTATATTGATGAATTTGAGCTTAGATCCACTTGTCTTGTACCTGGGCATTGAAACAATCCCATGCATCCAACATGATTAGATTATATCACCAAGGTAAGCAAAAACATCTTACTAAGATACTACGGAACAGCTCTTTTCCTGAAGTAAAATCAATAATTGTTGAAGTCATCATTGTTGTACTCAGCAGTACATCTCATTTTCATAAATCGTTCACTTTCATTTTCATCAATCATGCATTACAGCTGGAGAATGGAAGCCTATTGTTGGACATAGATGAAAATCTTGGTAGAGTCAATCAGGTAAGCTAATTCCCTGTAGACATAGATGAACTGAACAGAAGGGGGGGGCATGAGTGTATAAACTGGATGAATAGATGTCAACTCAGTTGGTATGAGTTCCACAATGGTTTCAGAAATGCAAATACTTATTGTCCTATTTCCTAAGACCTGGGTACTATTCATGGTTTGATTATTGTCATTTCACTTTGAAATGAAAGTCCAAAACTCCTAGGAATGGACTGTTGAATTCTGAACTGCAATTCAAAAATATATCATGGATGAAAACAGGAAATTGTCAATGATATAATGAAAGCAACATTTTAGGAATAATGCATTAAACTAAAATTACCATATTTTATATGGAATTACATTGATAATTCATGCCATTTGTTAACCCCAAAATCTTGTTTTTAAATTTTGTTTTGTTTTCATTTTATTTTTTTACAGATGGCATTGTCTGCTTTAATAGCCAGGATCCTGTTGGTGTTTGTGTAAACTTTGCGCAAGTTGTCGACTATCTCAAATTGACAAACTGCTGGGATCTGTCTTGGTTTCATGTTTGTGTGTCCAAGTACTCAGTTGAGATTCATTATAGCACTTAAGCGGCTGGCCACAGCAAGTTGTTCAAAGCTTATGCAAACACCATTGGGAGTTGAGCAGTGTGTTTAATGTTGCTTCCAAGCTGGAAGCTGGGTCACAGACTGTGACAAACGGTTTGTCAATAAAATACACTTTCTGAGATTGTTGGCTTATTCATTAAAGCAAATTTGGTTCATAACTTTGCTTTGTTTGTTCAATATAATGTTTTATCTATAGACAAAATGTAAAACATTTATATTGTTTTTATAACACCACAGTGATTCTGGACAAACAAATAAAGCTATGAACTAAATTTGCTTATCTAGTTATTCTACTATAGCACAATGTTAGTAACTTCTGGATATGAAGTCCATCAGTTTAAGAAATTTCCATAGGCATTATGAGTTATTGACTGAGTTTCTTAAATTGTGACAAATTTTCTACCAGTGCTACACTATTTCCATAGCTGTGCAAAAGGATTTTGGCCATTTAATATGATCTAAAATACAGGGGCGGGGGAATCCCATTGTCTAATAGGTCTTCATGTTTTTGTACTGTTGTAAGAGTACAATCTGTAACATGAACAAAAATATCAGACCTCTGTCTCAGAAAGATTGCTTACACTAGCAAGTGGGAGACCACTGTGGTTTAGTAGGTTAGAACTCAAGTGGTGAACAGAGTGGTGAACCCTTTAGTATCCTAATCAGTATCCAGTACTAGTCTGCTGGGCTGTATCAAGAAGATACAAACAAAAGACCTAGAAATGAAGTCATGTGCGCATGTGTTCAGTCCAATGTTGGCCAAACTTCAGCACTCCAGATGTTTTGGACTACAACTCCCACAGTCCTGTCATTCGCCTTGGAATTCTGGGAGTTGTGGTCCAAAACATCTGGTGTGCCAAAGTTTGACCACCACTGGCTCAAGAAAGCTCCAAGCTATTTTTGAAGTTATTTCCTTTAAAAGAGAAGGATAAATAAGGAATATGTCTGATTTGTATATTTATGCAATACTCCCTTTCTCACGACTTCCAGAATCAGGTAGGGAGTGACTCCTAGAATGAATGACTGCAAAAAATCATATAAAGACTTTTTTCCTGTCATATAAAGACTTTTTTCCTGCACATAACTTCATGAATAATTACAGATATCACTGGAATATTTTCCATTAAATCTAGTTCAAAGTGGAGTACAAAATATATTAATATACACTTATTTCAGATAAAATATGCTTTGACCAACAAAATTATCGATTTCTAAAATGCCCATTTCTTTCTATTAGTCAAGTTATATTTAGCAGGTTTATTTTGTGCATGGTAATGCAGCTCTTCAAATTGCTCATCATTATCATCCTGTTATGTGCTTCATTCATGTTTTTCCTGTTACATTCCATTAAATATCTAACAGATGGAACTGTAATGTTGTCCTTGTAGATTTTGCATAATTTGCCACTTCTAATTGTAACTAATTGAGAAGGTGCCGAAGCACATCTTGTTTGCACAATCAGGCATGTGACCAGGCACACAACTGAGATGTACCACATCATCTAATCAATTAGCCACAGAAAGTAACACAAACTTTATGTGAACTCAACTACAGATTTCTGTTCAATGATTTACTCTTCAGTTGCAATGATAGTTTAATCAGGAGCACCACAATTGTAAATACAGTTGAAAGGAATTCTGGGAGTCTGAGACTTGTGTAGTTTGTCGCCAAAACCTGGAAAGATACACACTTCAACCTCACTGTGCCAAACTGCTTGGCCTCCACATTATTGCTGGATGTTGTAGTTGTAACCAAGATTAATCAAATGTCTCTTGAAATTCTATTGCATTCCAGACCTAAATCATACATTTGTATATTTACTACTGTTTAACAATTTTAATAGTAACATGTTGTACTTGAATTGTAAGGATCCTTGTGTGCTTGTGTGATTGTATTTGCCCAACACAGGATCATTCTGTAACTGCTGGATTTTCTTGAAACAACAACAAGAAGAAGATTAATGAGAAGCACCGCTTTATCAGAGCACCCTTGGCTTTCAGAGGATGAAAAATAATCTCTTCCGTGACATTAAGGAAAAACATTTCCCCATGCAATATCTTTTAAAAAGTGGATTTGTAACTCTTCCTGGATGCATTAGAAATCTGGCCCTTAAAATAGGTGCCATATAATTCAGTGATTAAATTTATAGGACCAAGCACCACCTTTCAACTCTCTCATGTTCACCTTTTATGTATGGAATAACTATACACTTTCCCTCCAAATTATGACCATGAGTTTTTTTTTCTTATAGTTGAACTCCTAGTTCCCTGAGCTCCTTGCCCTCTGAATATGCCAGCCACAGAGTCTGGCAAAACGTCAGGAAGAAAAACTTCCAGAACATGGCCAAACTGCCTGAAAAACTCACAACAACTATCAAATTGAAAGCCTCCAAGAATACATTTTTTATTCCTTTAAATGACTTGTTCTTTTAAAAAGGATGAGCCTAAATTATTTGTCATTTTGAGTACCGTATCTTTAATTGAAGTTACACCAAGATAAAATGCATCCTCTCTCTACAGTCAGTGCATTAGGAGATAGAGGTCTCCAAGCTTGGAAGGCACCGTGCAGACTTCCTTGGAAATTTTGCCTTGCACTTTCTGCCCTGTGATCAGATCCATTTTCAACTTTAAAGCTTTATTTTGGTCTTTGAATATTGATTAGAAATGTACGGGCCTGTGAAGGACATGAGAGACCCAAGAGCAAAATAGCAGGGTCGTATGTCATAAATATTTCAAAAGTAATTAACTTTCAATGATGGAATGGTTTTGACTATCGCTGCTGCTTTCCCAGTGGAAGCAACAGACCTACCTCTGGAGCTTCTGCCCTATAGATGGCATACCATCTTCCTGTCATCAGTGTTCTTACTTCTTAGCACTCTGTGAGCCTTTTTGAAGACAAGATGTGTACAATCAAAGTACGCTGCAGACAGTTCTGTTAAAAACGACAAACTAGTCAGACCTGCAACAACCGCAAACTGTAGATAACTCAGAATAGGTCCTGGCTACTCTTCTTTCTTCTAGTAGAGAACCTTTGAAGGTCTGCTTGTGCAAAACCTCAGTTAAATAGTGTGGCATACAATCAATGAACCTGAAGTTAACAATGATGGCTATTTTTTTCCAGGATTATTTCCTTGGGCAATTTGGACTGTGTTTATATACTGGCAAGATGAATGGGAGCTTGTTTTGATCTATTACAGTTTATTTCACAATCAGTGATCTCAGGGTGGCTGTAGATTGATTCAGTAATTCAGTGTTCACACTTAATGCAATGCAATACACATTTTAGCCCACAGCTCTTCCTTCTTAACTCTGCCAATCCTTTCATAGTCAAATTGCATAGTTTTGAAAGAGTTGTAGTTGTAGAAAAGGTGGCCAAATGTGTGCAGAACTACCACCTACCCTCAAAAATCTTTTATTTCATCTGGGAGCAGGGTTAGTTTTTTTAAAAAATCTAGGATATAAAGATGGTGATCTAGCACTAATCTCATGTATATAAAATAACAAAAAAAAAAAATCAGAGGACGAGGGAAGGGGAGGAAGAATGTGGGGACATCACACACCAACTACCTATGAAACTCCACCCATAAGAACAAATCAACTGATCACATGGGGAAAGGTCATTTGAACTATTATGACTTGAAAAAAGGACCCCGCCCCAAGTAGCAGAGGAAAAGGGCTGCACAAAAGGGCCTGGATCAATATGAATTGGCCCTTGCATCACGTGATCATGGGGGGGGGAGTTTTCCAAATCAACCTGGACTATAACTGCAGCAGTATTTGATTATGCAGTGACATCTTTAATCTTTGGGCAAAGGGTTATATGCAATGTCATCATTTCCCAGTTTTTCCAAAGGCACGTCCTAAGCAGTTTCTGGCTGCCCTCACCCCTTTTTCCCCGTTAGCAGTTTTAAGAATGACAAATCTGTAAGATTTGCCTTATAGAAGTAGTTTTTTAAAAAAAAAAAGCTGATATAGTATTATTAATTAATTAATTAATACTTTTTGAGATGTTGCCCTTGTTTTCCTTTACACAATTGCATTCCGTGCTGCCCTGTGGATAAGAGAGGACTTCCAACTGACTTGTCTCTTTTCTGGAATTCTTTGTAGGCTGTTCCCCAACTAGAGCTGTTTGGGGATATGTCCACTCCTCCTGATGTAACCTCTCCCCCTGTAAGTAGAAGTTTCTTATACAGTGTTTTCAGCCAACCTATTTTAGCACTATAACACATGTAGTATTCATGAAGAACAATGCCACATACTGAAGCGGAAAGAGTTTCTGAAAGGTTTGCAATCATATTACACAGTATGAATTTTTCCCTCTGTAAAATTGCTCATTACCTGACTACTTTTTCAGCACTAATTGCTTACACTGATCCCCTGTGAAGCCATTAAAATTACACAACCTTAGACCTTTATGAAGAAACAGGTGCTGTTGTGATTTGCATATGCTTTAGGAGTTGGTTGAAAAACCTTTCAATTCACTGAATACATTACAAATTGTGTGTGATTTTCCTCATACAGTTGCTCATCCTCTTTCTTGCTGCTGCTGCTGCTTTCTCCTGCTGCTTTCTCACATCTACATCTACTCTCTTATTACCCCACATATCATTCTCCCCATGCTTTCTCATTCTCTGTTTCTCATGCTAGCTCTTTTAATTAGGAAAGATGATGTGGCACTAGTTCTTGGCAGCAAAAGCAGCAACTGAGACTTTGCCAACTTACATAGATCAGTACTTTCTAATCTTGCCTTGTTTTACAGACCCCTGCAACTCCAGGTGATGCCTTTATCCCATCTTCATCCCAATCACTTCCTGCTGGTGCAGAAGTATTTAGTTCTGTACCATATAGTACTGCTGCCGTACCCTCAGGTGAGTTATCCACATCAAGCGATGAGAACTTGAAAGATCCATCTAGGTATATCAGACATTAATGGGAACAAACAGTTTTATTCTGTTACCTATCAGAATACCTGTAACCTTGGAGAACAAATCCAGTTCAGTTTATAATACTAGTAACTAGGTGCCAATTAGCAAGTATAGTGAATAAGCTAAGCTGTTTTCTTTGCTTTATGTTCATTAATTCCCACCCCACCCCATCCGCAGTTGAAGATCGCTTAGGTGTTCAGCTGGTAATCTGTTTGTCACACATTTGATGAGAAGCACTAAGATCATTTTGTATTAATGAGAATGTATCAGGACAACGTCTTTCTCAGTCTGTTTGGTGTTAAAGGTTTTTCTCTTTTTTAATTATCCTGAAGTTTCAGTGGCTAGAAATGTCAAAGGAGTGATATACACCGTTCAGGGCCTGAAATGTTTGTGATGTTAGTTTTAACATTTTGCCTCAGTTTTGAAGCTTGGGGTGTTTTATAGGCAATGTCATAAATCCAATTTTATGCAAGTAGATATCTAATCATGTGGAAAGACTTTCCTCTCACTTCCTCTGCCCTCCACACATCTGTGCCACCCCATAGCTTCTCTGGGGCATTTCCCAGCTATTTAGAGCCAGTTGAATTTCCATCTCCTGGTTCCATTAACAGAAAAGAAGCATTGTGGAGGACTTGAAGGGAGATGAAAGACAAGATACAAATGAAAACATTATAATAGCCCAGCATATGACACTCCTTTAGAATTGAACCTGCTAAGCCTAAGGAACTGCACAGAAGGTGTGCCAGAGTAGTTGAAAGCCATTCTGCCTCCTAGGCAACCTTTTGATCAGCACTGAACAATTTCATCCTAACCTCCATAGGAAGACTGGTTTATGGCTAGGGTGTGACAAGACTAAGGAAAGGATGAGGGTTTCACAGCCTGCCAGCCTGGAGACAGGCAAGTGATCATATGGAAGGCTTGTTTGAAGAGCGCACCAAGAATGGAATCTCTGGCAAGACAAAATCTGATTACAGGCACTCTCTGCAGCACCTCCTCCTTGTGGAGTTTGTTGGGGAGTCCATTTTCCAGGATACATGAATTCAGCATCGACTCCAGTCTAATATACAGTGGTACCTCTTAAGACAGGCATGTCCAATCTTCAGCCCTCCTGATGTTTTGGACCACAACTCCCAGAATTCCAAGCTTAGATTGCCAATGGCAAAGGACTGTGGGAGTTGCTGTCCAAAACATCTGGAGGGCAAAAGTTTGGACATGCCTGTCTTAAGACAAATGCCTCATAAGACAAAAAAACTCATAGGAGGAAAAAGAATTCCGGGAATAGGCAGGCTTCACATGACAAAAAAATTCCTCATGGGATGTTTCCCAAGATGAAAAATCATTTGCATGTACCTGGGGTGGGAGAAATAGTTATTTTTGTCTTTATTCTCACCTCTGGAATGGATTAATCCATTCCCAATGCATTCCTATGGGAACTGGCATTTCATAAGACAAAATTGACCCATAAAATGAATTAAATTCTTTTAAAGTGGTACCACTATACTTGCTCTCTATGGATGCCTTTTGATTGTTTAATGGTTTCTTCCATGCATTCAAGGAAATGGATTTGTTTTGTTTTAATATTTTAAATTACCAGACCATCATAGTAACGCTAAGTGCAAATGAGGCAAATCTGTATGTAGACTACATCAGATTTCCAGTTCTTGCTTTCAGCTAGATTGCATTTTGCAAACTGAATGACTTGCATTAAAAATACATATGTTGATGGATGTTTCTTTATGAATGAAGCAGAACTAAGGAAACATTTAGGGTTCTTTAATAGTATTCAGAGATGTATCATCTGACTACTATGAGGATACATGCCCATCAGAGGAGTTATGAAGCTCTGGTAGGTTACATCTAAATATTTGCAAGGCTATCTTTAGAAGAATAAAACTTCATGTATTTTCCTTTTTACCAGATTATCAGTGAATTTATACCCTGATAGGAAAAAATCCAATCCCATTATCCATTTTTATTACAGACAAGACTAATTAACTTATTTTTTTCTTTACTGGTTTATTTCACTTAATATATTTGCTCACTTTGCTCCTGTGCTCACTTGAATATTCAAGGTGATTTATAATAAAAATATAAAAGGATTAAAAATAATTAAAGGCAAAAGATACAAAATATATGTCACATTCCAAGGAAACAAGAAGGCCTTTCCAAACCAATAATGATTATATTACATGCCATAAAGTCAGTTTGCCTTACCATAATCATCTTCAAGGTTTTCCAGATACAGTAGATTATTCAGAACTGGATTACTACTCCCTTCTTTTGTGGGTGCTCTTTGGCTGTGTAGCTTTACACAAGGCTATATATCAGGGCTGTTCAACTCTGAACAGGCCAAGGTCTACTTTTTCCGGCCCAAAGTGCCTGATGGCTACTACACTAAAACCTCTACTTATGAATTTTATCTGTTCTCAGCACATGCTCATAAGTAAAAACTTTTGGAAGTAGAGCAGTGGTTTCCCATAGGAATGCATTGAAAACCAATTAATCTGTTCTGGAGGGAACAGATTTCAATGCGCCATGGCCCTTGAACTGCCCTGCTCGACTGAGAGAGTGGGCTGGCAGACCTAGAACTTTGCTGGGGCAGTGGTGGTCCTTGGGATGGGGGAGGGAGGGGTGGAGAACTTATCCCCTCATTTTTTAAATTGATGGCCCGCGGGCTACTTTTGAACCCTTCGCGGGCTACCAGTAGCCACGTTCTACCTGTTGGGCAGGCCTGCTATACAGGATGGCTCTTCTTATGGTAGGAAGTGGAACAGTGTAGAATTGAACTCCCATATACTCAACTCCCTCAGCTATCCAGTTGGAAGGAATTAGTGAGTGATGACTTTGCATAAGTTATCCTATAGCAGCTGTTTTGAAATAGTCATGAAGTTCCACAGCTTGTATGCTACCATGCAGAGCATCTTGTCTCAATCTCCCACCAACATGGCCTCTGTAGGAGGGCCAATACGTAATGTCAACTTAAGACAATGAGTTCAGTCTTATGTGAGAGGAATTGTTCTTTTAGAGGATTAATACAAGAAATCTGAATTACTCTGCTTTTTGCTAATCAATACAGAAAGCTAGATTGGGGAACTAAAGCTAGAAAATCATGTATTTCCAGTGGAAAACAAATTATTTTATAATATGAATGACTAACATTGTTATTTATGTATATAATTTATCTATATGGTTTTTTTTTTAAATCTTCCTAGAACAAAGATCAAAATCTTGATAGGTATACATTAAAAAGAGGAGAAATATTTTTAAAATAGTTTATGGACATGAAGGGGGTAGCATTAGAATTGGCTGTTCCTAAAACTAGGGGAGGGCAATGAGGAGAGAATCCATCTTAAAGATTGCCCTTTCTGCAGTTGTATTTGATGAATGAAAAGTAAATTGGATGGAAGCACAGAAAGCAATGTCTATAAAATACTGAAACTTGCCACTCCTACAAAATGTTTTTGCAAGCTAATGGATCTGTTGGTTATGTTTTGGAAAAAAAATCCTAAACAAAGAAATTATACACATTGCAGCCTTCACTACAAACCTTCAGTTTTATTGTCTTCATCAAACCTAAGCCTAAACCCACATGGCTGCTGTTTCCCGCACTCAGGTTATACAAATTGGCTTTATAAAAAGCAGAAAGGATTAGATCACAAAGAGTTTTCTTTCTCCAAAGAGTTGAGCATGATATAAAACTATAATTGTATGCAGACCCTTACACTTGTGAAAAGACACCATGTTTGGACTTTAATTATGAAGCCCCTTTGATTAACACTACTGTATACATTCCAATGAATAAAGCTTTGGTGCAAGATTCTCTGGCTGGAAGCTTCAGGGCAATTGTCTCCCTACTCATGGCTTCGTCTTTGCTTTGCTGAAGGCATTCTGATCACATCACATAATGCAGCCTCAGAACTTTAAGCAGTGGTTTCGTAGAGGAATATCATAGCTGTAACCACTGCTTAAGCCTCCCAGATTTAGTGACTAAGATTACAGTCTTCGTGTTCAGAGCTTGGTTCAGAGACTCACCTAATTATTCTTTTTTCCTCCCATTTTTATTCATTTACGTATCAAAACCAACTCTGTCTAGCATAGTTTGGGAAACAAGGAGAAAGCCTTATTTTCTAGGCCAATTTTGAAAATCCAGGAGACAATTCTCGTGCCATAACAAGTACTCCTTGGGAAATGATTATTGTGTTGTAACACCTGCAACCATCTGAAAAATGTCACAAGCTTCCCCTGTTGCTCTATGTCCTGGATACATAATGGGCATTTTTCTAGGCAAGGAGATCTATTTTGCTTTTTGGTGATAACTGCAGCTGCTTGAAGAAGGAGCTACTCTTTGGTATATCTCAGAAAAGAATGCCAAAGGCCAACACAGAAGGTACTTTCAGTGATAAAATTTCCCCTTGGGCTGATGGGATTATTTCACACACACACACACACACACACACAAACAAACAAACAAACCTTTGTTGTTTATGGATAACAAATGTGTTAAAGATGGCTTAGAAAGGAAAGGTACATGCAGACCAGATAAAAGCAACCTCCTTTCTTCATCAACTAGCTGAAAAAATAAAAATAAAAGAAGCTTCTGTGCTTTCCATAGCTGCTTGTCAAGCTAAAAATACTGGGGAGGGGGGGGGGAATACAAGTGGAACCAGGCCGTGCCAGGCTGAACATTAGAGTGAGTGTACCAAATAGAGATGGGCACGAAACATTTTTTTTTGTTTTGTTTTGTTTTGTTTTGTTTTTTTGTTTCATTTCCTAACGAAATGAAAAATGAAGTACTTTTTCTAAAAAAGAAATGAAACAAACTGGGAATTTTCATTTCATTCTGTTTCATTTTTTGTTTTTTAATTTTTTGACAAGCAGCATGTGCCAAACCAAGTGTCAATGGCGGCCATTGGCGATTGGTTTGGTGGCAAAAAAAAAAAAGTTTTAAAATTCCGCATTCCCCCCCCCAATATGTCCGAGTGGACATGTTGGGGGGAAACGAATAACAAAAAATGAAAGAACAAAATGATTTTTTTTAAAAAAAATCATTTTGTATGAAACAAAAAAACCCCAAACGAAATGAAAAATGAAACAAAACAGAATTCTTCCATTTCATGCCCCTCTCTAGTACCAAATACTCTGGAATAAAGGAATAGTGTTTGAAGGACTGGAAACTGGAAAACAATGATCTTCTAGTTATTCTCTACAGAATACAATCTCCTTAAGAAATATGGAGTTTTGCATAGTGTTTAATTCCTACTCAACCTCTCTGTGCCTCTGTAGATTTTGTCGTTGCTACATTAATATTCTGAAGGGGAGCTGTTAGGTCGTACGGTCAGAAAGAAACACTTTTTTAAAGAAAGAACAAGCACCCACCATCCTGTGATTCCTGACTTGTTTCTTTGATCAACTTTTCTTCCTTGGCTGCCCTGTTTTTGCTCTTCCTGTTCTGAAATTGTCCCCACTCTCTTTCCCCCCGAAGGTTATGTTGCAATGGGAGCTGTCCTGCCCTCCTTCTGGGGACAACAACCACTTGTTCAACAACAACTGGCCCTGGGTGCTCAGCCTCCAGTTGCTCAGGTGATGCAGGCAGGACAGTCAATTGCATGGGGACAACCGGGAATCTTTTCTCCCACCCAGCAACCATGGCCATCTGTAGCTGGTCAGTTTCCGCCTGCCGCTGCCTTCATGCCAACACAAACTGTCTTGCCTTTACAAGCAGCCCTGTTTCAAGGTGCCATTGCTCCCATTGCTACCGTTCCACCTACAAGCGATTCCACCAGATCAAGTCCACAAACAGATAGGCCTAGGCAGCAAGCAGGAAAAGAAATGTTTAAAGATTTCCAGATGGCTCAGCCTCCGCCAGTGCCATCACGAAAACCAGATCAGCCTTCCCTCAGTTGTACCTCAGAGGCCTTCTCCAGTTACTTTAACAAAGTTGGGATGGCACAGGAAGCAGATGATTGTGATGACTTTGACATCTCTCAGTTAAATTTGACTCCTGTGACTTCTACAACGCCATCGACGAATTCACGTAAGTACCCCCTTTTTCTCCTGCAACCTTCCACCACCAAATTGTTCCCCATGTCTAAAAGGGGAGCCACTGGAAGCATTGGTGTATACCAAAAAAGTAAACAAACCAAGTATCTTATAAGTTGGGGAGAACATAAAATTAAAAATAAATACGTAAAACCCATGGAGGTCTATAACTTGTTAGTGGGGCAGCTATTTTTTGTAAATAAATAAATAAATAAATAAATAAATAAATAAATAAATAAATAAATAAATATGTGAATTATTCCTGTGGATTTAATGTTTGGGAGCCAGTATGATGCTGACTTAAATAGACATAAAAACTGGTTTGTATGAACGACTTTCTGTTCACAAATTTCGTGGCTTAGGGAAACTGAAACATCAAGCACAATTCGTCCCTCCAAGTGGAACCTGCGTTTGACGAGTTTTTAATTTTGGATTAATAATCATCAGCCTTACTTGATCATCATGATTGCATTGCTGCAAAAACATTTTGTGCGAATCAACCCTAAATTAAAAAAAAATGCTTATGAGAGAATTTTCAGTCAAGGGAGAAGTATTTAGCAGACTTGAACATATAATATGTTTACACAGAGGAGTTGGATGCAAGCAGATATGATTATTTGTACTTGGTCATTGCCACACTGATGCACCTTATGCATAGTGTATATTTCTGATAGTTCTGCAGTCATTGTTCTGCCACCAATATACTGCTGCAAATGTTAGACTTCATTTGTTTCGCAAGGTAGTTTGCAGAAATGTCTCGGGGAGCAGCAACACATTTTAAAGAGCTTCATCACACCATAGGACACAGTCAAGATTATCTTCAGAGATACATGTATTTATTGCATTTTAAAGGATTTAAAGATAATACATTAACACTGCAGCATAAAATTAAAACCAGTATCAGTCGGGTTTATGCTTTGTTGATATGCTTGTCATAAAATCATAAAGAGGTTGATGAATTTCGCAAAAGACAGTATTAAAATTACAGAGTGAGATCTTACTGGCTTGAAATTGTCTAACTAAAGGGAAGGGAACCAAATATCAACTGGGTCTTAAAAGTCATTACCAAATCAAGGACTTGTGCCTCTGATTTCAGGCAAAGTATAAATATATATTTGCCATGTAGTTCCACTCTTACATTTGAGGAAGAGGAATTGTCCACAAAAGTGCACGTTTAAATACAGCAGTTAGTCTTTAAGATGCCATCACATTTTTGTGTTCTTTTTTTCTCTTGCCTGGTATGGTAGCACAGACTAACACAGCGACCTCTCCTAAAACTTGTCAAACTGAGTAGTTCCCAAACATGGCATTAAGAGGAATTATAACTGAGATCAGCTTGTTAGATCTCCATGGTGCTCATCTCTTTGTTGGAGGTGGGGGTGGGGGTGGGGGTTTGCATTTGTGAAACCGGTCTCACAGACCACCCACACTGCACCTAAAATGGGTTCTCATGTGGCACATATATTTCAGCCACCCTGCTAAGTCAGATTCTTACTGTTATCTTTCTTCAGCTCCAACTCCTGCCCCTAGACAGAGTTCTCCATCTAAATCCTCAGCATCTCATACCAGTGATCCTGCTGCAGACGACCTCTTTGAAGAGGGCTTTGAGAGTCCAAGCAAAAGCGAAGAACAGGAAGCGGTAAGGGCACCACTCTTAATCATGACTTCCTTGCTGGCTCAGCATTAATGCAGTTCACCTATTTCAGTGGAAAGATTCACAAGATAAATGTGCAACTACACAAACATTTTCTGTAGATCTGTTTAACATCGGTTTTAAATTAACTGCATCAGTCTGCAAAAGGTACAGAGCAAGAATGGATAGCATTTTGGAGGCAAATTCCAGTTACAGAACGTACTCCAGCAGTGAGGCTTCCATTGAGCAACAAAGGATGCAGGATGGGGCCAAGGATAGAGTGAACAAAGATGGAAGGAGTAGGGTTACTGCTAAGAAGTAATTGCAGTTCAGCTCTGTGTTAGAGATTTGAAGTTTGCATGCTTTAAGCTTCAGATGCTATTCAAATGTCAGAAACAACAGCAGCTGCTGGTAGTCAGTGAGCTGCATCTGGGCCATGGATCAGAGGTGCCCCATACCTGATGCAGAAGGAGAGTTTCCAAGCCCTCGTATTCTTAACCTTGGTTTCAGTGGTTAAAAGGACTTGCTTGTACAATGGAGTATCCTGGTGCCAAAAAAGAAAATGATTTGGGACACAAAGTCATATGTACTCTCACCTTCCTTCTCCAGTAGTTTATGGCCCCATTTCATAAAATGGAAATTGAGATGTACAACCTAGTCCTTCTACCACAGATCCTCTGCATTTCTTCTTTACTGCTCCAAACTGATATAATTATAGGGAGACACAGGTTTATCAGTCGTCTTAACAGTTTCTGTGTCACCACTGCAGTGTGTTGATATGTTGCAATGTTAAAGTAAGTTAAAATAGAACACTACTGTTCAGGTTATTTAAAGTTTGTATCTATATGGGAGGTTACACAACCTATTTTAATGCCTAATTTTGTTACACATTTTACTGAATTGTTTTCAATTGGTCCATTGGTTTGTAAATATCTTTTCCTGCCCAAATTCTAAGGTAGAAAACAGAGGGAGCAGGTATGAATCAGATTCCAGATGCTAGAACAGTGGACATGCTAAAGGATGTATGATGACCACATTCTAGCACCTTTAAATTTGTAGCTCTCTCTTAGAACTACAAGAATAAATTAGGGGGCAGAAAATGCACAGCTGTTTAGAGGTGATGCAAAAAATATATAATGTGTGGAGACAGAGTTCAAAATGCAGTCTTTCAACTCAAATACTTGTAAAAATCTAAAGGTTTTCCATGCACATGCATGCTAGTTGTGTCCAACTCTAGGGACAGTGCTGATCTCCATATTCAAGCTGAAAAGCCAGTGTAGTGCAAGTCCATGGCCACGTGGCCAGCAAGGCTACAAAAAAACACTGTTTTACCTTCCCACTTTTTACGGCAGTACTTATGTATTTATCTACTTCCATTGACATGCTTTCAAACTGCTAGGTTGGCAGGGGCTGGGGTTAACAGTGGGAGCTCACTCCACTGTGTGGCACCCAGGAGTTGAATGGCTGAGCTGCCAATTTTGTAGCTGACAGTTTTCAGTACTCTAGCCTGCTGAGCCACAGGTGTGTTAACTTGACCTGGCCATATTTTTGCTACTATACCACCTGAATGCACCAGATCCCATCAGATTTCAAAACCAGATTATTAGAGAGATCACTTGAGAATGCCAGAGATCTCTGGGTAGGAATAGGAAATGCCTTAATCCCTGGAGAGCTGCTACTAGTCAGAGGAGTAGAGGGACCCATGGTCCCAGATTCTTAAACCCTATGAGCTAGATCCTGCCTCTTTCTACTTCCTCTCCAACTAGAAATAAGTTCCACACCTCAACCTGTACCACTGGCCAGGCCTCCCTGCCATCAGTGCTCCAATCTTAAGTTTAAAAAGTAAGAAAGTGTTGCAAACCATAAGAGCAACCTTCAGCCACATAAGGGAGGTTTTGTGGGATTCCTGCATGGCAATGAGTAATCCCTTGTCCCTGCTACTTGCTCTTTTTCCTCCATGGCAAGGCTCTGTGCAACAATGCAACACAGGGATTGGAAATGGTAGAGGACATGATAGCCTTGTTTCCACACAGAGAGACTTTCTTGCCATCTGACGGGGCTTTGTCAACACTCAAAGTGTGTTCAGCATGAGACAGGGAGTGGAGGGAGTGGAGCAACTGGCATATTAATCTTGCTAGCCACTCTCCCTCAGCTCACATTTATGATGTTCCTAAGTCAATCTTAAGCATCATCAAATTGTGTGCTCGTGAAATGAGATAGCTGAATCATTTGAAAAGAAATCCCATGTACTGAGCAGCGCCCTAAATGTAAGACCTACAAGAGTACTAGTTTGAATAGGTGATGAAATAATAGTTGCGTGGAGCCAATTTGATATACCGAATAGAAAACTGTGGTGGCAACATAACTTCCTGTCCCATTGACAAAGGAACCAGCAGAATTATCTCCAGCTATGTGACAAGAAAGTTCCAGTTTTGGGGAGGAAAGCAATCTGCTTAATGTCGGGGCTCATCCTCATATCCAGAGTGCTTCACACTTTTCTGCAAACTCACATTTGGCTTGGATACAGACATGCTATGGCTACTATTTGTGTGGCAATGCAGCTACTGGCCACGGCAACTGGCTCACACAAATGCCTTCCCACAAGTAGTAGGCATAATGATTGCTTTACATAAATGGCGCATCATGAACAAGGACCGCTCACCAGCCAGTTATAAAATGCAAGCCACACACAAGGCATCTGTATCATAAGGTCACATCTTGTTGTGAAGCCACTTCTAGCTTTGGCAGCATTCCAAAAGGAAATAGCGTTGGGCAGTCAGTAGTTTCATGTATCATATGGCAGAGTAGAACAAAAGTATCCCCAAAGAATGAATTAATCAGCAGTGGACAACAGAATGAATACTAAAAAAAACAAGTTGGGTAAGGTGATGTTACCTTGAATATGAGGTTGCCATGTGTTTTATGTGTTTTTTTTTTCCTTCTAGCACAACAAGCCTTACCCCATTGCTGGTATAGCAGTGGAGGCCAATTCTGCCTCACAACCTTATTCCTAGGGGAGAGAGGTGGGGTACGAAATGGCTGTCTTATGAGTCATCCAACACCCTCCCGAAGGGCATGGAATTTTACACTCCTGAAAATACTCCTAAAAGCCCTTTTGTGGGGGACAATGTGTTATTTGTCCTAGCTCTCAATTTTCATTTACGCATCCATGATGAAATGCATCCATAGAATGAAAATAACCTCTGGTTTTACTTTATTGCTGTTGCTAAGGAAAAAAAGGTGTTATGTTCTTGTATTCTAGCCTGATGGATCTCAGGCCTCATCCAACAGTGATCCATTTGGCGAGACCATTGGTGATACTGTAAGTCCACAGGGCGATAGCTAGATAGCGCAGGTTGGGGTAGGTATCTGTCCTTTTCTCTCTCAAACTTTTGAGCTATTCACTTTCACCTTTGCCTGCCTTCATTTACATTGATGCAATATGTATTAGAAATATTTCATATTCTCACCATATTTATTTATTTATTTATATATACACTTATATACCACCAGTCTTCCTGTCATACTATTTCTCACACTGTTTGTATTGTAAAAATACAGGCCTGTTTTGAAATAACAATGCAGTCCTAAGGGAGGTATCATAAAAGTGAATATCTTTTGAAATCAACATTCACCAGAAAAAAAAATCCTGTTCTTGCCACTTTACAATTTCTGATATTAGTTTTCATATATGAGCGTATGGCAGGAGCTTCTGGGATTAAATAACTTTCTTACCATTTCTAAAGGAATTAATTATATGTCAGCAAATGATCAATATGTGTCTTTCCCACTCTGTGCCTCCGTTAGTGATCAATTAAAAACCAATTACTGAAAGGTCTAATGAAATATAAAACTAGTGTGGATTGTTACTTCAGACCTCAGCCCTTATCATTCTCATACGTACATACATACATACATACATATATTTATGTTTTTATATATCTATATTTATATGTAGATATATAAATATTCTCATTCCATGACAAAATGTTAAGGTGACACAATTGCTTTAACCATTAACTATGCACGCTGCATGTTGTGGACATTGATCGATGTTTTATGAGGGTAACTATGGCTATTTTTATTCTGGCATATGTGTTTGGTCAAAAAGATTGTGATGCTCCAGTGCTTGAGATTGTTGAACATCCCCATCTCATCTCAGTGTAGTCCAGTGCTGCCATATGAAAAATGTTTCCCATGCTACACTTTGTTGTAATTTGAAATTGTTTGAGCACTGTGTGATTTATTGCTCTTATCTCTGTGTATGAAACATCTGAAGCAAATTAATAAATGTGTATTTATTTGTAGTGCACAATGCACAGTGGCTCCCTGGCTTCTACGAATGTGCACTTTTTGCTAATGTGCTCCACAAACACTGAATATTTGAATGCACCCGCCATCCTGCCCCATTATTCCTTTCACATAGGCTCAATCCCCTTTCTCCCCACACTTGAAGCTTACTGCCATCACTGAAGCCCACGCAGTCCCACATGGCTTGCTTAGCCAGTCCCAACACTGCCATCAACAAATCACTTCTTTCCTAGTTTCAGGTAGCCATAAATATTCAACTAGGTCAACTACTTGGTCCCCTTTCCTCTTCCTCCATGAATCCAATGCCAATGATTTAAAGTAGCCCCTTTCCCCACACTACTGAAATACCCAAACCTAACCTCAGCATCTGTTCCTGCCCTGACATCCTATTACAGTCACGCAATCCAAGAGAAAGCATCGAGTCAGAAACGTCCTGTCCCCAAATTTGATTCTGACCTGTAGGGTTGCAACTAGAAGAGATCTTCCTTCCATTTTAAAACAAGTTATGATATTTTCCAAAAGTATGTCTAAATTCTATGTTTCTTCCTTGCTTTGTTTTATTAGTGGTCTTGAAAGTGCAGAAGAAAGGACATGGCATAGGAATAACTGATTTCTATTTTAAACTGCCATGTGTGCCATATTCCCCATCCTTGTGTTTTATTTTGGAGACAAACTAATGAAATCCTCCCCCCTTAATATTTTCACATAACCTTCGCTTTCCACATTTTTCAGAGCTTGCAAAAATATATATATCCTTTTAGGCAGGACCTTCCAGAGGAAATGAAGATTGAGGAATGTTGGTGGTGGTAGTTCAAAAAGTTACTTCTTAAATGTCTGCTCTTTTCACACCTGGGGGCTTCCTCTGTGATTGGAACTTGAGTCATAGCTTGCTTCCACGGAAGGATGGAGGGAGTAGTTTTGCCACATCCCCATTTCCTTAATCCCTGTAATCTCATGAGCTCCATAAAACAGCTGCTTAATAAGGTTGGGGATCCTCCAGAACAGTATAAGTGTCATGGGGGCTTTACTGGGACGAGAGGGATAGGCACAAATCCCTTTGCAACCTTTTCTCCAGCAAGAACCTCTGCTCAATCCTCACCTGTGCAGGGAGCAATAATTCTGGATTTCACAGAAGGAAGTCTAATCCTGGCTTTCATGTTATCATACCAGCTGTACGATAACAGCAAAGTAATAATAGGCAGCTATTCCCCCCCCCCCAATCCAATTCTATTATTCTGTGTTGGGACTTTGTCTCTTATTCTGCCTTACAAACATTCTAATTTAAGAGGAGTTATGTTTAGAGAATATATAATTGTGATTTTCCGTTTCTTATCCTTGATAGTACAGTATTAGTTTGAGAGCAAAGAAGTCCAATGTCCTTCCTCACAAAGAATGAGTAGGGGAGTGGTTCAGACTTGGACTTCAAGCCCAATATCTTTAGTCTTCCTTTATCCATTGTAAGTATGTTACTTCAGTTATGAGAGAGAGAAGTTAGTTTTCATACTTGTAGGAACTTTAGAATTTTAAAAGGAATAGAATAGACCAAGCATGAGCACTATATTCCGTGGTACTCAATGATGGATTTGAAAGTCATCTGTTTCTTTCATTACCTTTTCTATCTGTGCTAAGAATGATCTGGTTTATGATGACTTTGTATGTTCAAGTGCACACTCCCACCTGATATTCCTTAATGTCATTTTACTTCCTCTGCTGTTAGAACTTATTTTCAACAGTATCTTAAAGTCTTTGTATTTGAATAACTGAGTGTCTTATCTGTTGCTATATCCAGAGATATAGAATCTCCCCAGAATCTCAAACTTAAACTTTCAGACTTGAGTCTCACAACAAACCTTTAAAGAAATGATGGCCACTCTCTTACTAGTCAAATCTTGAATATACTGATAAATGAAACCTTTGCTTTGCTTTGGTTTTTAAGCCAAAACCCAGGAAGGGTTATTAAAATACGCAATATAACTACAGAAGAGTGTGAAAGTAATTTGAGGCAGCATTCTAGACTTGTTAGTTCTTTCTGGATGAGAGAATATAGATATGACGAATGAAAAAGAAATGGAGCAAAGAGTAATGTTTTCATTTTTGACAATAGTTTTGTTTATTCCATCTGAAACTTGGCCAATATATTTCTTGTAGTAGTTAAGAAACAGGTGCATTAGCCTGAAATAAATCCATGTTTTATTTCCTTATCTATAAAGTCACAGTAGGATTTTTGACAGCAAGAGAGCTCTTCAGACAGATTTTGATGGTGCCTGTCAGAATTATTTTATATAAAGGGGGCTGATTCCACAGGAGGAAGCAGTCAGAAACACTGTATGACTTTTGACACTATTCTTTGACTATTGCTTAAAGGTTGCCATCTGCAGGACAAAGCCTTCAGTCTAAGGGGAGCTAATAAACATGTGGCCTCAAGCAAATTCTGAACTATCTTCAGGGTTTTTGGATAGAGAGTACTCTGAAGTGGTTTCCCATTCCCTTCTTCTGGGGTTGTCCTGACTGTGCAACTTGCCTAAGGCCACATAGTCTTCCTATGTTTCCAGGAGGCTCAGTGAGGAATCAAATTCCCAATGCCTGGCACCATAGCCAAGTACCACTGGTTTCTCCAATGGTACACACTAGAGAGGGGCACGAAATGTTTTTGTTGTTATTATTCTTTATTCATTTCGTTACAGAATGAAATCAATAACGAAGGGACCCATCAAAGAAAAACGAAACAGAAATGTATTCCTATGGGGAAAAGCTAGTGCCCCCCCCCAACACACCTGGGCAGGGAAACTGCATGGCTTTTTTTCTGCAGAAGCCACCACTGATCAGCTGTAGTGCGGGGCTTCAGTGGGAAAAGTTTTAAAAGCCCACCCTCCCCCCACCTGATTGGGTGCCATGGGGGAAACGTGCTGACCCAGCCCACAGGCCAGCTGGTCAGCATGGGTTTTAAAAAAATAATTTTAAAAAATGTTCCCACCTAGCCCATGGGCCAGCTGGGCAGCACGAGTAAATTTTTTTTAAAAAAAAACTGTACCGACCCAGCCTGTGGGCCAGCTGGCCAAGTTTTAATTTTTTTTTTTAAAAAAAATGCACCAACCTGGCCCATGGGCTAGCTGATTAATGTGAGAAAAAAATTAATAATAATAAAAAATGCACTGACCTGGCCCGCAGGCCAGCTGGTCAGCGCAAGTAAAGAAAAAAAGAACAACAAAATGATTTTTTTAAAAAAATTTCAGTTTGTTCTAAATAAAACAAAACAATAACAAACAAAACAAAAATGAAGCGAAACACCATTTTGGCATTTCTTGCCCATCTCTACTAGTTTTCACTGCTAGATGGAATTTGACCCAGGTCTCCTGAGTCTTAGTTCTTTATTCTATCCACACTAGGTCTCCTGAAATAATATAAAGCATCTAAAAGTGCAAATAGAAGCACTGCTAAATCCAGTAGTATGGATTTGCTTATTGATGGCTCGTAGATCAAACAAGGTGAAGTCTTCTTGAAATTTTGGGGTAAGATACCCATCAACACTCAGTTCACAAGCTGTTACTTGAGTTGTTTATAAAGAGCCATATCCTGCATTGTGTGATATAAATGTGCTCTAAAGGTTGTCATTATGTGCCATGAAGTCACTTCTGATTTATGTCACCTGATTTAAAAGTCACTATAAACCAGTGACCTCTAAAATATCCTGTCATTGACAGACATGCTTAATTCTTCCAAACTCAAGGCCATCGTTTCCTTTGTAGAGCCAGTCTATATTGTGTTAGATTTTCCTCTTTTTCTCTTGCCTTTCACTTTTCCTACCTTAAATATGCATTTCCTGAATTTATTGTTGAGAAGGAAAATGCAGACAAGCAACAATTGGAAGTTTGTTACTCAACATTACTTCAGATATAACGATATTATTTTGAAACATAACAGGAACTATCTATATAAGTACATAAAGTATTTATATAGATGAGTTCTTTTAGATAATGATTATATGAGGCAAAAATCCTTTTAACACCAGGACTAGTACTCTGATCCCCTACTCTATTGAATCAAGCTCTTTACAGACCCATGCAATGTAAAAGATACAATGCTAGCTAGATGGAGGTGTAAGTCTCTCGGGTATCTTTGACCTTCTTTCTCTGCAGCAGAGACTCGGCACAGAACTTTTCCTTCTGGCTGGATGACCAAGAAGCAGAAGACTTATTTTCTGAAATGCATCAGCTGAGATTCTGCTTTCTGTTCAGCCATCCAGAAGGAGAATGCTGTGCTAAAAATCTGTGTAAGACCAGAGAGGTCAAAAAAGCCTTGGGAGAATTGCAAGTTTAAGTTCATAATGCATCTTTTATATGGCCTTCTATATATCAGAGAGAAGATTCTGCTCATCACATGTCTGTTCAGTTTCTCTTTGACAAAAATATGTACCTTCTTCCAGTTAACAAAGGAGCTAAAATAATGGGTATTAAGATGTCAGCTAGTATATTTAAGTTGGAGAGTAGGTCCAAAATGTTTGCATTTCCCAACAATAATCAAGGGAGAAAATATATGTATTATTTTTGAAAGCCAGGTTGGATAAAGAGTATTTTTAGGCCAATGTCTTAGTTAAAAAAAAAAAAACTTTTGTAGGGATAAAGGAGAGTTTTGAGAAACATTAAAACAGAGGTGGACCAATACCAGTCAGCAGACTGAAAAGATCTTTTAAAAAATTACGAGTTTAGCTTTCTTATAGCTAAAAAAAATACCTAGAAATATGATCTGAGGAGGAAATAATTTATCGTAAAAGCTATGAGGAGTGTCCTTTTTTGCATGTAATAGATGTAGTTAATCCTATGGACTATTTGCCCAGCGTCATTAGGGGAAATATTTTCATACGTTTTGTTTTGGAAAATTACTAAACATATTGGACCAAATATTGCTTTTCTACTAATGGTCTTTCTTGCAACATGTTTGTATATGTATTTACTTTCTTCATCTCAGATCCGAAGTTTGGGGCATTGTCCACTCACTGCTAAAGCTAAGTCTTCAAAATGATTGCATGAAGTTCCCTTGATCCTTTATGGAATCTTCAGAGTTTTGTTCCAGGGCCAAAAGAGGGGTTGCTCCCCAAGGGAGATTCTATCAAGATTACAGACTCCTAGAAGCCACATCAACTTTCTTTCACTTTCATTTAAAATGGAAAATCCCTGTGGTCCTTGCTGAGGGACTGTCAGTAAGGAAGAACTGAGACAGAGAGAGACAACGTGCAAAAAGGGATTGGCACTGAAAGTATAGTAGAAGCACTTTGATGCACCTCTGCTTGACATAGATTGATAAAGAGAATATGAAGGGGTTTGCTTGTCCCCTCCTAAAAGGGGTATATAAATTTACATTATGAGTTAAATTTTATAGATACCTACATGTAACAGATTTCATGATTACCACTGGGCAGTAAGACTTCACAATACAGTTCAGTGCAACACAAAAAGTCTTTGGATACATTGTACAACATTCATCAGAAATTATTTTGAAGAAATAGGAAAGGCAAGAAAGAAGTAGATCTGAAGTGGTGTATAGAGAAACATGAATATGCTGTTAAAAAGATAAAGCTTTTCATGAAGACCACAGCATTATGCAACTCGCATTAGGATCAGCCAAAATATTATAAAGCTGTGTCCTTGTATATTACTGGGCCCCTGTGTCTGTCAAAACAGAGCACAAACATTAAAGCTTAGAGAACATCTGCTCACACTGCATCAAGGTTTCATTGTGTGGCAAATCTTAATTTTTACATACTAGGACCATTCGTAGAGAGTGCTCAGTACAGTAATTCAAAAGTTGTGCCTTAATATTTCTGAGAACAATTTTTCCACATTGTTTTGGTATTTCTCTAGTCATTTCTAATATGTTTTATTCCATGATAATTCTGAAGGTAAGCCTGGCATAACCAACTTAGTTTCACAGGATTTTTAAGCTCTACTATGGAATCTAGCAGTAATATGGACTGAATTGATGTTATTGATGGGTCGCCACCACCTTTGTTTTTTTCATGTTTGAACATCATTATGATGAATTCTTTCTTTGGTGGAAGAAAGCCTACATTTATTTGGCAGCATGGTGTGAGCACAAAATTGGACAATAGATGTGCAAATGTACATTTGTTTCCACTTTAAGGGGGATACATTTTTATTTTCTCTGTCAGTTCAGAGTATGTTTTTTTTCCCATAGTAAGATGCATTTTTCTGTTCCATAAGTTTAAAATCCATAATTGCACTGCTAAACTACTCTGATTTCTCTTCTCATATGCATTTTTTTTCGTTGGGTCGGCTGTTCATGTACAAATGACAGGAAATGCCTCTATTCATTTTTTTTTCCTTTCCATTGTCCCTAGGAGAGAGAACCACTCTATGCCCAGATCAACAGACCTAAGAAATAGCGTTGACCCATGCTTGTGGTGCTTCAGGACTTAAAAGGAAAACTGCAGCCTTGACAGGCCTTTGGCTCCCATAGTTTCTTTTTTGATTGAATTCTGATCAAGAACAATTAAATCACTGGATTAGTTCAGAAAACAAGACTTTTTTGCAACCAGTGGCAATTTTCTATGGCAGAACATTACTTTTTTTAAAACAACAACAAATAACAAAAACATTCTGTCCAAGCAAAACCATTGACCTCTTCTTACAAGTTTCAGCTATCAGAGCATTTTTTTTTCTCCTCGTCAACCTTGCCATTACTAAAGCACTGCATAACAAAATTAGGCAGTTCAAATCTCCTAGATCGTAACTATTTCTTCAGTGACCTAGAGAACACCGAGAAGGCAAAACACCCTATGATGTCAACAACTGTAGAGTTATCTGGGGATGCACATTCTGATTATATGGTGACTATTTAAAATCACCGTTATCAGACTAATTTGCTATATTTCTCCCCCTTTAAACCACTCCATTATAGCATATATGAAAGGGGAAGTGTTTAAGTATTTTTTGTTCTTTCGTTTCCTTTCCTTTTTCTTTTCCTTAAAAATTGATGACAGACTGTAGCAGCAAAATGCCTCCTGCGACAATAATTCTTGACTTGAAACCACGGAAAGGCATTCTGCTGATTATCTATCTTGATTGGAAAACGTTGCCAAATGGACCTTTTAATTTCCAGTACATCAAAGAGATAAAATGCTGCTTTTCTTTTTTGAATACTCCTGCTGTGGGGATAAAAGGACATCAGATCTTTTGATGGGGGGAGAAAGACAAACAATATGTCATTTCCTAGGGAACTCTTGAAACAAAGACCAGTAAAGGAATATTTTTTATTTCTTTGATATCTTGCTGCTGTAATGCTATGCAGACAAGTGTGTTTCTTCTCTGTGTGCCATTTTTGAAGAGAGAGAAAAAAATGTTTGCCAAATACTTCAGTATCCTCTCGATTTGATTGGGACGAACTTTGTTAACAGGATGGAGACGGCATGAATTTTGAAACAATGAACTTATGTGATCAAATGGTTCATCTTTACCACTTTTTGTACATCAGAAAAATTCAAATGGGATTTTTATTTTATAACTTGAAATTAAAAAAAAATCTTACTGTTAAACTCTTTAAATGTTTAAGGGGAAATGGCTTTAAGGAGTTTGAGTGGAATTTGCCAGGGTTTTTTGTTTTTTGTTTTTTGTAAATATAAATGTTACGAGAATTCTTTTCATAATGCCATGACACTGTAGAGAAGGTAGCAAATGGCAGTATTCTGGAAACATGGAAATGCCCATTTTGTGGTTCTTGCATTGTGTGTGTGTTTCCCCCCCATATGCTTAAGATATGGGCTGAAGCTTAAATACATTTGCCAGCAGCTAAAAGGTTGTCAGCAGCTAGTAAAGTCGGTGAAGAACACATTGGTATGATGAACTTGCTTTTACCACATGAATATTGCTACATATTCTACATTTCTAAGGGGAAACAAATCATATTTCATAATCATTTCATAATTCATAACAAAAACTGTTTACACACAAAACAAACAACTTTTTTAAAACTCGGTGGTTTTTTTTAACCTTTATGTAAGAAAAATGCAGTGTTTGGTTCCTATGCTTAGCACATGGTTTGCATAAAGAATCTATATATTTTTGCCCTACAGAGAATTGTTATACAGGTCAAAGGCGTTTTCCTGATGTTCCTATGCAGATTACAATATATTGAATTATAGTGGTTTAGCACTAAAAATAGTTAATGAACTCAAATGACAAATTGTTTTAAAGATTATGCAGCTTTTGTTTTTAAATCAAAACACGACGTTTCCTGTGCATTTTCCAATGATTTGTGTAGGTCTGGAATTGTATATTTCCATATATTTGAATGGTTTAGATAAAGCTTTTTACAAAATAGCTGACATGAGATGGTGATCTGATGGGGTAAACAGCCAAACTTCATAATTCCAGCCTGTCATTTTGAAGCAGGTACAAAAATATGTGTTATACTCATGGGAATGATGCACTCAGTTAGGATGGGAACAAATACAAGTGCAGCAGTTGAAATCTAATGCACTGTTTCCCTCACAAGTCCTTTCTGGTAATTGTCAAGGTCTCCGTGCCAACCTCACATCAAAAGAAAGATCCAACTCTAGTCTTCCCCATATGATTTTAAAAGTATCAGATTGTAGGTTTTTAGACCGACCAGGAACATCCCACAGGGCATTCACTTAAAAAAAATTCAAAGAATAAGAAAGCCCATGTTCTTATTTCTTAGTAAACTTATTTGCCATTTTTGACCTGATTCTTAATTCATAAACTTTTCTAATATAGTGTGGTCGCCAGCTTTTTCAGTTTCAAAGCAAAGGAGTTGAAATCACAGTTGAATTGGTTCATTCTAGACACCTGCAGTTATAGGGCTCAGTAGGACTTACCCAGGATGTGGGAAAGTATGTCTAAACAGTACTATCAATAAGTATAAAAAGGAATGAAGTTGGGATTTCAATATCAGAATTCACAAAGACATTTGCTCAGTCTAAACACTGTTTTCTGAAGTGTGATTCCATAGCTACCCTGCCCCTCCTTTAGATTATTCCTCTCCCCCCCACCCTCCATTGTCTAGAAGTAAGAGACTATGGTATCCTGCACTGTACCAGTTTTGTAGATAAATAATAGGTCCAGGGAAGCTGGGAAGACTTTCCCTCCCCATTATTCGCTAGCACTAAATTTGTCACTTTAAATTTTAAACCAGGGAATCCCACCCACCCACCATCCTGTACTGTCTCCAGTAGTCTTTCAATATCTATCATGTCATAAAATATTTTGATAGATTGTAGTCATTCAATTGTCCAATGAAACCTATGATCAAAAATGTACTGGGCACCTTCTTTGCAATGATGTTTAATCTCCAGTTCGTTTTGATTTCTGCAATCCAACACATATTTTTTTAAATAAAGAAAATAAAGATTAAAATGACTGTTTTGCAGTATATTTCTAGCTCTACTTTAATGTTACCTCAGAGGAAAACCATTTGTTAACATATCTTGAGCATCTTTTTTCCCTTTACTTCATATCCAATGGATTCAGCAGAATACAACAGCAACAAATTTTTAGAAATTTCCCATTAATTTCTGTAATACACCATGTAATAATGTTACAAATAAAACATTTAAAATCATAAGAATATTTTCTGCTCATTCTTTCATAGATTGAATGGGATATCATGACTTGTTGATTAACATTTTGGCAACCTGAAAAAAAGCAAAGTACTGTGGCACTGTAAAGACTAATAGGTTTATTTCAATGTGAGCTTTTGTGGGTCAGAATCTACCTCAAGTACATTGTGCTGTTTCTGACAAGGTTTAGGTGTCTGTCACAGGGTGCCTTTTTAAAATGCCACTATTTGAAGCTCAGGTAAGTTGAATATTTGGAAGTTGGAAGAGTAGAAAATGGGCACAAACTGGTTCGTTTTTGGTTTGTAAAGGCCCCAACCCTTTGTCAAAGTGGGCAATTAGTCAAGATGGTGATCAGAAAAGCCTGCACTGTAACCTGGAGTGGAAAATCACTTGAGACCATAAGCTAGCAAACTGGGCCAGCTGAGTGGCTGCTTGAGGCTGAGGAGGCAGGGGAGGGGAGCAGCAGCACCAGCACTGCTACCTTTACAAACCATAACAAACTGCTTTGTACCCATCTCTAGTGGGAAAGTGTTTTGAGTAAACCCAGGCATCCCCCTGGGTAATCCTTCACATCCAGGAATGTTGCACTGGAACAGCACTGAACTCACCCACTTCATGGACACCAACCTCCTAGACAGAGATACTCCCACTTACATTTGTTATCAATATATAATTTCCTTTTGCAAATTTCCTCACAATCGTGAGCATAATTCAACATTTCCAGTAGATAAGAAAACCAGTCACCTGTGACATACCTCTTTCACAAGCCTTAAAAATATAGAGAATGTACCTTGGACAATTTCAGTCTAATTTAGTAACTGTTGTTGGACCATTTTAGGCCTTCTGTGCCTATTCCCATTCAAGAGCATACAATATCTATCTACATAGATATAGGCATAGACAGCATTACTGGAGAAAGAAGCAATGTGGAAATTAGGAATTAGGAGCCTTCTAGACCCCTGTGCACCCCCAATGTTTTCCAAAATTTAGAGGCGTGTGGTGTGGGCACGGTTAACAGATAATTTATCTTTTCTCGATATAACTAGGAAATTCATAATTTCAGTCTCATTGGGGCCCTGTAATTAAAATGTGTACATGTCGAGTAAGGTACAATGGTACCTTATATAAAGGAATTAATTTGTTCCAATTGAAATTCTGTTAAGCAAATTTTCCTTTATACAAATTTCCCATAGGAATGCATTGAAAACAGAGTTATCCCTAATCACGACCATTTTTATGTTGTATGGATTTGCCCCATAGGCAATTCTGTTAAGCAAATTTCTCCTATCTCCAAAATTTTTTATGTTGTACAGATTTTATGTTATACAAACCCTTTGTTATACAAGGGTCCACTGTACAATTTCTTCCCTTTGTAAACACAATTCTGTAGAAACAGAATTATATCCATATGTATGACTGTTATATCTTATCCATGAGACATTGGAAAATAAGGTAAGATTTCATATTGTGATATCTTGATTAGCAGGAACATTATTTGTCTCCTTTTGAAATTACCCTGCTGGAGGAGAAGGATGTCAGAACCATCAATGAAACAACTGGCCAGTGATTATGGTTCTTCTCTTAGTTCCAAACAGTTTTATCTCAATGAGGAAGTTCACTTTGTAGCCAATTTATCAAACACAAATTAGTTTTATCTGAAAACTCCTAAAACAAATGATAAAGTCAACAGCTGTGCCTGTCTGAGGCATTAGGAATGGTGGAAGAATTTAAAACTTCCAGTAGCTGCTCTTTTTATAATCCTGTTTCATAGCTGTATTACAACCCAGTGGCATATCCTTCTGTTTCCATGTCTAAACATGAAAATTTTCAAATAATATTTTTAAATTGGGGGGAGGGAAAGTGTAATCTACAAACAATTGAGACAGAACAAAGTTCATATTTGTTTTTTCATATCCACAGCAGTTAAGCCAGCATGACACAGAAGTAAAAATTCCCACAAACCCTCCATGAAAAGTTATTCTTTGTGAGAGGAAGACCTGTTCCAAATGGTTGGGACAAATACAACATACAGAATAGTGGAACCAGGGATTGGAGATTGGACACATCGTGTCATTATCACCCATGCCCCCCCTTATGTTTATCTGTTCCCTCTGACCATACCAGAAATGGCAAAATTAGCTAGAAGAGAGCTACTGTACTGTTACAGACTCTCCTTGTTGTAATGTAGACTATTCATAGGTGGCTTGGTATTGAAGGAGCAATTAAAAGCCATTTATTTAACAAAATACCTATTCCTCAATTGTTGATATGGACCAATTCAGCTCCCTGCACATTTGAGTTCTCCCTATGGAGTGGCGGCTCTAGGGGTTGTCACTGTGACTTTCATTTTAACATGTACATATTTAAGTTCACAAAACAATACAGGAAAAATATTTGCCCTCAATTGCTTAGATATATTCTCTCTCTAAGCAATTGGGTGCTTTTTTATCTACCAGCACTCTGAATGGAAAGTCATGACCTGAGCTTCAGGGACTGTGTGTCCCTCTCAACAGCTCCCCATGTGTTCCATGAAGTCAGGAGGCCCTCACCTACTTTGCAGATGGCCAGCTGGAGAGCTTGAGCAGGTAGGGGAGTATGATGCTGCTGCCTGACTTTCTAGATATGGCTTTATTAGATGCTAGCATTTGAAAGTGTACCGCGATTTCAGTGAAGTTGGACAGCACATAGGATTGGAATGAAATGATTTTTGTATATGTGAATGCGCGAGTATATATTATGTGTACACTTTTATGAATGGGACCAAGATGTTTGTGCTCCCCTGTTTCAACTTTGTCCTGGATTGGCAAATTATAAAACATCCATTTGCTAAATCCTTAACCTTGCCTGCCTGCGTTTCTCTCCTGTGCAAACAGTGATCCACACAGTTTGCAGTAAATGACGTTTATCTGGCCACTAATGATTAACAGGGAAATCGATCACAACAAAGGTCGCGGCACCATCAGAAACATCTTTGTTAGTCCCAGGGCCAGCGGGATTTGAAGCAGACAAAACCTGGGGGCAGCCCAAGCCATCTTCTGCAATTGTTGGCATTGTTAAGTCTTTCTTGAATCGAGAAGAAGGGGAAAGGTTATCAGGGAGGCTGAGAAGCTCTTTGGCAGAACTCCAGTTCTCCGGAGTACTTCCCATAATGAGCTGGCTGACATGGTGCCTGCCGTCTGTTTCAACTCTGGGTGCTAAGCCACAGGCTGCCAGGAAGCAAAAGCAGGGGATTATTTTTTCAGCTTTATGTCTGAATGTCGCAATTTACACAGAGCTGAGTACTGTATTGCATAGATAAGAAGCATGTTGGAACAATCGGGATTTTAATCTCATATGCTCAGCATCGATTAATAAGGTTATTTGCTGTTTGACTGCAGAATGGACTATTCTATTGACTGTGGTGGCTGGTTTTTAAAATGTTTTTAGTGAATGCAAAGGCACAGTCTGAAAGCAGCTTGGGTTGGGTCACTGGGAGGTCTCTTGAGGAAAGGAGTCGAGAACGCTATAAACCCACATCAAGAGCCAAGACAATAGAACACCTGCTCACCTAGTCTTAGTTGTACTTTGAACTGTCCTCAGAGTCTGGGAGCATGCTCCTCTTAAAGCCTGTTTGCTTGTCAAGGGGGAAAGGATCCTGTGTGGAATGGCTGGGCTCCTCATCGTGCATTTCTGAGCAAGATAATCAACTGGGTCCTTGAGTCAGTCACCTAAAGCCTCACCCAAAGTTATACCAGGGATGAGAACTTGAGTCACAGGACTCACTGTCAAATCAAATGCAAGTAACACCAAAGACCTGACTAGGAATCAAGTGTTCCACCCCCCCCCCCAATAACTCAGACTCATCATGCTACTTGGAACCCACCCACCCCTTTCTTTGTGTGGGGGGGGGCATGTTTCTAATAGGGACTTGAGAATCAAGACCAAAGAATCAGACTTGAGGCTTGGACTCAAAGATTTGCAAATGTTGCTGAGTTATGCCATCTTCTGAGGAAGGTCCTGCCAAACAGAATTAGACACTTCTTAATAGGCCAGACTCCATAATGGCTGCTGGGAAGAACTGCAAACAAAAATAAGCTCTAGGGGAGTTTATAACTAACTTGAGAAATCTTCCTCCTCCCTACAGAATCCCTAAATAGTTCTCTTCAAATAAGAAAAAGTGGCTGAAAGCCTGTTGCATGCTTTATCATCATCAAGCAGCACATTGCTACTGACTAAAAATCATCTTGGGGTGCATGAAACATATGCAATGCAATTAATTTATGTACACCCTGAAATCTCCAAAGGAAGCCAATAGATAGATAGATAGATAGATAGATAGATAGATAGATAGATAGATAGATAGATAGATAGATAGATAGTTGCTGATTATGGTAACATCAACACAACATTGTACGTACAGATGCAGATGTGCAACGAGATTTCAGCCACTAAATTTTTCTTTTTATAATGTTACCAGGGATGAGAATGCTTCTTTTCATAACTGTAGTTTTAGAAGAAGTAGCCATCTTAGTCTGTGCAGGTAAAAACAAAAGCAAAAAAATTAAAAAAGAAGAAACAAAAAAAACAAATATTGTAGCACCTTAAAATTAACTGTTGTGTTTTTAATGTGTTTTTAATATGAACTTTGGTGAATGAAATCCACTTCCTCTGTTCTGGTTTGCCAATAAGCTTCAGCTCCAGGTAATGATGGATAGAATTCCTATGATAAATTTTCCACCATTAATTGAATGGCTGCCCTCTTAGTACCTGTTCTGTTTGGGGACCCTGGGGATCCAGATTGTTTAAAATCAAAGCAGCCAGTAGGTCCTCCACTAGTCTTCCTTTGCTTAGATTTCCTCTCGACAGTTCTCCAGGGGCCCAGCAGAAGGCTCTGTGCTACCAGTCAAATCTGTTTTAAGATTGCCAAAAGCTGCTTTATTTCTGTTTGCCTGGTGGGAAAACTAGCTATTAATTTACCTTGCCTACCCAGCAGCTTTCAAACACCGTAACAAACTAAATTAGAAAAGGATGTTGCTATAAATTATCCACATTGCTTTAAAGCCATGTGTAAAGTATCTCTGCTCTTTATTTTCTGCCCAGCAAGATTTTTTCTGATCTTCGCAATTGTAAACTTCCCAAATTTGCATTGCTTAAGGTAAGTGAATATTGTTTTTCAATATATACTCTCTCTCTCTCTCTCTCTTTCTGTGTGTGTGTGTGTGTGTGTGTAGTTGTACCTTGATGTACCTTGATTTTCAGTAAAATGTTTACCTTACCTAGGCAAGCCTATATTGTAAGAAGAAGGAGGGAGACTGTATGAGTAAAGTCACCTTTAGCCAAATAAAAATAAAAATACAGTGGTACCTTGTATAAAGTAATTAATTCTTTTCCAAATGAAATTCTGTTAAGCAAATTTTCTTTTATACAAATTTCCCATAGGAATGCATTGAAAATGGAGTAATCCCTAATTGCGATCATTTTTATGTTGTACGGATTCACCCTATAGGCCATTCTGTTAAGCAAATTTCCCATATCTCTGGAATTTTTTATATTGTACAGATTTTATGTTATACAAACCTTTGTTATACGAGGGTCCACTGTAAACTTCGAAGAGACAAAGGAAGATCTCTGCTCAAGAGATCTTGTGCCATCACTTTGAGCTAAATGCGTAGTCTCCATCAGGTCACAAGCATGACAGGTGAAGCTTTGGGGCAAGCTGAAGAGCTATGGAGAAATTATAGCATGTGTGCTACCTTCACGATCTCAAATTGTGAATAAGCAGTGATAGGGTAACTTACACCATCCATACCATTGCCTGGCACTCTTTCTATCCAAGCTAATGGAAGATTTGATATTAAGAACCATCTCCCCTCCCCCATTATTGTGCTGGAGAATCTCAACATAAATACCAAAGCCACTGATTCCATAGCGGCTGAGGACTTCAAAGCCACTGCAGCTATAGAGCGGTCCTTACAGGTCATCAGCCCAGGGTGTGTGGCTTCCCAGCAGCCCTGTTGTGCAAGACACTCTGGATTCATTTTTCCCAAATGGACATGAAAGTGGTGATCTGAAAGTTTGAGATTTAAGAGCTCTCTCCTTGGTCTATTCAAATCATTACCTTCTGACATTTGCACTTCCAGTGTATTTTTCCTTTGCAAAAGAGAGGGATTTAGTTAAACAACCCACTCCTAGAAGAAAAATGGGATTTTTTTAAGGTTTTGGGGGCATTTTCATAATGGCATGGCTGGTGCTAGTATTGGTCTTGTGGCTACTCTGTGGAACATACCTCCTGAGCTGCTGACATAATCACAATCAAGGTCCCTCCTTGTATGACATGGACAGTGCCTCAATACAAATTACAGCATGGGGCAATGAAGTTAATGAGATGATGGCCAGAAAGTGGTAGTGGGAGGATTTTTACTGTATTTGAACAAACACTGCTTAGAATGCTTTTGAGATGGGAGGGAGTGTTATATATCCTACTTGAATAGCTCATTCCAGAAGGGAATTATTGCCACTATTGTGCCTAGGGATGAAATCCCAATGGTGTTCCTCTGGGCTCATTTCTTATCATCAGAGTTGTCACCAGTATGTGGATGATTTTCTCCTTAGCTTATCATGTTTATCTGTTGAGACGATTGCATGAGTGAAGTAATGGGCCAGGTGAAGACAAATGAACTGGAACTGAAATGAACAACTAATTAATAAACAATTGATTACCTTTTTCCATATGGCAGCGCATTTGGAAGTCGTTGCAAACAAGGAAGGAATTTGTAATTTAACTTTACATACATGAAGAAATAAGATTATGGCATATCATCCTAATGAAAACATTAACTCACCAGATCTGGCTACTTAGACAACCACAATCCCACAATGATTTTTTCAGCATGTGGTTTATTTTTATTTATTATGTTTGTAAGAATGAAAAGATTAATTTTCCACCAGCCTCCCATGTCAATCTTTCGTGTTATATTCTAATCTGATGGTTTCCAACATTGGGTAACCTAGGTGTCCTTGGACTTCAGTACAGCTAGTGGTGATGTCTTCTGGGAGCTGCATCCCAAAAACATCTGAAATGCAAAAATGGGCACCTGGGTTACCCAAGTTTAGGAACTAATGTTCTATTCTGATATAGACAGCAGTGGTGTGAAGGTTATATATACATCAGACTAGACATTCTTGCTGAAAGACCTGGTGTTATTATTTTGCTGTTGTTTTTTTCCCTTTTACTGTATTTTCAGTGAAATTTAAAAACTACTGAGAGGGGTGTTGCGGTTAGTTGTCTAGTTAGTTAAGTGCCATCCAGGCAGTTTGTGACAGGGTTTCAGCCCATATGACTGACAGCATTTACCGTTTCTACAACTTGCTATGCTTCTTTAGTTTTTTTAAAAAAAACATGTTTCCATCTTTCTGCAATACCACCCATGAATGGTTCAAGCAACTTTCTTTTTGATATGTTTCACAGTGTTTTAAGCACAAGACATGTGTTTTTTACTCCTGCTTTCATGTTTGACTTAGCTATATTACAGGCTAATTGCTGAAGGCATTTTTTTAAAAAAACCAATCCTCCTGTAATAAATACATGAAGACCTGGGACAGTAGGAACAGGATGGCTGCATGGGTCTTGTGAAGGACACCTCCCTCAGTGGTGATGCTATAGAAAAGGCCCACAATCAATCCCATCAAAGGGACTGTGGGCTTTAAAACATTAATGCCATAAGATAAATTTGTGGAAGAGAATAGACATGTTCTTTGAATCTGGCATTTGTGCAGAGAACAAAGCCAAGAGGGATATTTGCCTGTTTCCAAACTGTTCCAAAGTGAATTGAAGATTTTTTGTTGGTTTGTTTATTGGCTTTTTATACCATCCAACTAATGGATAAGAAGTCCAAACTGATGCTTGAAATGGACTAAGTTCCCTCTAATGTGCTGAATTTTGTGTCAGTGTTTTGGAGATATTCATATTCATATTCCCTTGCCTTTTCCATTATCAATCGAAAGTTAGCTCTGTGGCCAGTCTTTCCTCTTCCTTTTAAGAATCCAGCTTGTACATCAGGTAACTCTGTTTTGAAGATTGAGTTGTTGCATAATCTTTAAGAGAATTTTGCTCGTGTATGATCTTAACGCGATGGTGCAGTGATTTGAACAATCTTTCATGTCACCTTTCTTCAGTACTGGAATTAATACTGACCTTTTTGCTCTTTTGGCCACTGCCCCATCTTCCATGCACTTTGTCATAGTGTTGTCAATGTTTTTGTTGGTGGTGGTCTCTGTAGTTCTGTTGGCATTCCGTCAACTCCAGGGGCTTTGCAGTTTGGCATCTGATTGAGTGCCCAATCATCTTCCTCTTCCAGGATATCTGGTTCCAGCTCCAGCAATTCTTTCTCTCCTGTGTCTCAGTTTCGATTTTCAGTTAAATAAATTTGCTCTGTATATTCCCAACAGCTTTCTTTGTAATTCCTGACCCATCATGCCCTCTGATTATTGCCTTTCTTGCCATAAAAGGAGCTCTAACTTTCTTCACATGTTCCATACATGCTCTTGTATGGCCTTTCTAGGCTGCTTCCAGTTTCCTGCATTGCTCATCCCAAAATTCTTCTTTATCTTTCCTTACTTCTCTCTGGAACTTTGCATCTTTGTGCTTCTTCCTTATCACCAGTAGTTTCTGACTTTCTTCTTTTCACTGCCATTTCTATTGATGCTTCTGATACCCACTAACCCAAAATCATTAGTTTTTTGTGAGCAATATATTGATGTGCTATGGGCTACTTATTAACTACTAGTGACAAATAAATTGTCTTACTAATTTGAAGTCAGCTCACATCCTAAAGACTTCCAGAAATTTGATGAAAGACAGTAAGAAATCCTACAATAAGCATACTTATTGAGTATATTTTAAAAGGCTTCTCTTGTTTCAGTCAAGAAAGACATCTGATTGAGCATGTCCTTCAAAACATGCATCTTTAAGGAAATCTTATTTTTAAAGGATTTTCATCTAAAGGGGTATGAAAAAGAGGACTGCACAACATGTGGACCCCAAGAGAAATCTAGCTTACTACCCAAGTATTATACCCACCTGCCAAGTGATTGGCAATTTCACATCCCTGTACTAAACCCCCCCCCAAAAAGAAGGAAATGATACAATAAGCTTTTAAAGCCTTGTTCTGAATTTGTCTTGAATTTAAAATAATTCCCCTTCTCCAGAAAAGAGCAGAAAGCTCTTTCCTTCCTGGTCATAAACCTGTGTGCATTTATATGGTCTCATCTCTCTTGTCACATACAATGGCCATAGTATTAATAGCTTTTCCAGAAAAAAAGAGCCTTACATTCCACTGGCAATGTTTCACAGAGAGGTGATACTCCTGGATGCCATATGCTGAACAGAAATTTTAGGGAGTTCTCTCTCTTCCAAAGGATGCAAGGTGCTTATCAGCTATAAGATGGGTATATACTTGTATAGAAATGAAATGTGTATCAGGCTTTCTTTTATCAACAGAAGAGAAATAGGATGTGTGATGGTGTGGTTTCCCCCCTCCTTCCTACATAATTTCTGTATTTGGGTAAACAAATCCTGTTGTCGAACATGAGTAATCTAGTATATTCCCTTTGTTTCCAATTCTCTGCCCTATCTCCATCCTATGAAAGGGATATGCAGAAGCTTTGCCCTTTTAAGGATGAAGGGAAAGGGGGGGGTAATCTCTTCAGAACTTGAAGGAAATGGAAGGCAAAGTGTAGGAAACAGACCACTCCCTCCCCCAAAGGTATGTGAAGGATGTACTTGAAGCAAAGGGAAGAGGCAGTTGTGCTGAGGAGGTTTCCCATTTAGCAACTTCTTGTTGCTCTTTCATGAAACTGACTAGTTTTATGGCTTAGTATAATATATAATATAATATAATAACCTTTATTGTCATTGTACAACCAGTGTACAATGAAATTGGCTGAGCTCCCTCCCTCCTCCCAACCCCATCCCACTAAAAAGCCATTCAATCTGATATCACACTGTGTGCTTGCTGCACAACTCGCCAGCCCCACGAGTCTATCACGTGTTGTCATGTCCCGTTTAACAGTCGAACGGCCCACGGATAAAAACTGTTTTTTAGCCTGTTGGTACAGCCAGCTATACTGCTATATCTCCTACCCGAGGGTAGGAGAGTAAAGAAGTGCTGGCCGGGGTGTGAGTCATCCCTGATGATTTTCCTTGCTCTCCTAAGACAGCAGTCCCTGGCAATATCATCCAGTGGACTCAGTGGACAGCCCATGATGTTTTGTGCTGTGTTCACTACCCTCTGTAAAGGCTTAGGTTAGGAAGGCAACATTTTTTTTTCCTGGGGAGAACACTCTCATAGTTGACATCCCAGCTTACCTCAGCAGTTCTAACTTTGAAGAGCTCCATAACAGGAAGAAATGTGAAACTAAAACAAACTGGAATGATAAAAAAAGCATTCATATTGTCTTTCTCCTGGAAATCTGTCTTAAAGTAAGGTAAGTACACCTACCAACATACTTCGATCTGTTGACCCCAGCTATAGGTGATTGTGATCATCATCAACAACGATGACACATGGGTAAAATATGTGTGCATGGGGAGGGTTTCAATAAGTGTGGTTGTCCATGTGATAGCATTATTTGCTAGAGGAGACCAGCTAAAGCAGATCCATTCAATCAATTGCTGAATGGTGTGCCAACACTTATATAAATTCTATTGATTCAAGGAGATGACTCCGGGACTAGGAATTGGACATAGGCCAACGTGCCTGAGCAGGGATGTCATTTGAAGCAACAGGAAACTGAGGTGGGAGCTGCAGCTTCTGGTGCTTGAAGAGAAGCCAGGCTCAATGCTGTTTTGAATCAGCAACAGAGTAAGAGTGTCTTCTTGATAATGCACTAGCCAGAATGGGATTAGCTGGGAAGTCTGCTCCTTTCACTTAAATCCTAACCACCTACATCCCCCATCTACATTTTGGTATTATGGGATCCCATCTGCATTAGCCTCTCATCTCTCCCCAACTGCTTCAGTGCAAGTTTTTTTTCAGCTTGACACTCTGCAACCATTCCTAGTGAATCATCTTTGTCAGGGGTGTAAACTTCAGTGACACCATGGCAAGTTAGCCAATGGCTATGAATGACTTCCACACTGAAATACAGCCTGCTTTTATTTCATATTATGTCTCCCCACCCCTTCCATCCATTTCCTGAGTTCCAGTTACTTTTTGCAGATCTCTTTTTGTCACAATTCATAGGGTATTAATTACTGGCACTAAAATGATTGTAGTATTGTCAGAGAACCAGTCTCATTAGTATATAAAAAAGCATATTTCTGCATAATTCTTCATGTCTTACTCATAATGATATGCTGATTCCAGGATGTGGTACTAGGTATATGTAGACATTCTCATGCGAGAATTGACTTGAGTTGTTGGAATATTGGCATAACTGCTCTAAATTTTGACATCTCATTTGCATCCTTGTGAAGTAGAAGCACTCTAAAACAGTGCCCACATTACTGATTTGTGCCCTAATGAAAAAATAACCTTTTCCCTGTTCATACATAGTGAAGAAACAGCGCCAGTCTTTCAGCTAAATGGACTTGAAGTCAATGTGACCAAGGGCAGATGGCGCCGATCTTCAGACAACCGACCACAGCTGATTGATTGTGTCCTTTCCAGTTGGTCATCATGGAGTGGTTGTGATCCTTGCCAGAAGAAAAGGGTGAGTTTCTGTATGACGTGCTTGTGAAGGGTGCTATCCAAAAGCTGGATGTTGTGATGAGCTAGCTCTAAAGAATATCCTCTCCATGGCTCTACCACTCCTTGTTTTCTTAGATGAATCCATTTTTTCATCTAATACAGATGTTCCTCAATCCCTGGAGTGGAAATGATGCAAGCTTATTATGATCTAAGTCATTTGGAGTCTTGATAAGTTAACATTGGCATCTGTGGAGCTAAAGTATATTTTTAAACAACTTTGGGAGGGCACTATACTGAAATGTGGCATAAAACACTCTCTTTTCTCTTTCTCTTTCCCAATAAATCTTCCATTAAAAATGTGGCTAGGAATGCAGGTAACAAATAAGGACCACTGCATATAATGCCCAACTTTCTTTTTCTTAGTTGATTGGCTTATCTATTGCACCCTCCAGTCAGACACATTGCCTTCAGGCCATTTGGTTTCCTGGCTTCTTGACACCTATTTCTAATCTTGAGCCCCTTTCACACATATATTCCTATCTATAAGAACTGTCTGATGTTCTAATCCTTGTCAAACTGACAACTTTCCCTTCCCTTAGAAGCTGGATTACAAGTATTTTGACAGCCTTATCCCCCGAACAGTCAGAAAGTTCATGAACATTCTATGCCATCACAGTGGCTAAGCCAGCTGGTGTCAGGGGCTGCCCTGCCACTAACACAATGCAGTAGAGATACTATGTATAATGCAGGTCCTCCATTCCTGGGGCTGTGAATCTATAGCTCCATGCAATCTAGTCTGAAATACAATCAAGACATTGACACTTTTTCAAGTTGCCTAGGTCATGTGTTGCCCTTCAAAGTCAATTTCAGTAATCTTATGTCATTATCATTATATACTGTTTTGAGAATCTGGAGAAAGTGCAAGGCAACACAACCTTTTTACCTTTTAAGCAAAGCCTTCTCCCATACCTTTGTGTCTAAATGTTCTGTACCATCCCACCTACTTCCTTCCAGGATATTGTATGTATTATCCGTGAAGTACACTAAATACCCTTTTTGGATTCCATGGCAACATAGCAATTGAACATATGGATGTAAAAGCAAAAGCAAAAAGTGTTCTGGTTATATACTATCCCATAGCACTTAAAGCACTCTCTGGGTGGTTTACAGTTTAATTATGCAGGCTTCACATTGCCCCTCCCCCCGCAAGTTGGGTACTCATTTTACCAACCTCGGGAAGCTAGAAGTCAACCATGAGCCTGCTACCTGATATTGAACCCAAGGTTGTGAGTACAGTTACAGATGCAGTACAGCATTTAACCAATGTGCCATAAGGCTCCCAGGATGTAGAAGTGAAAAAGTCAAGGCAGACATTTCATTCTATATTTCATTTTATGTCTGAAGTAGTGGACATGATCCACAAAAACTCACATATTAGGCTTTGAGGTGCCACCACATTTTCATCTTTTTGTTCTTTTCGTGCCCTCCATTTAGATTTTGCCTGATATCAGAACATCCAAGGACCAATTTTCTGCCCCCCCCCCCAGCCTTCCTGAAAAAAAAGGGGGGGGGGGGGGACCAGCCAACCCGGCAGTGACAGCAAGATCACTTTCAGTTTCAGATATTTGCGATGGGGTGGGGGGGGGGTAAAAGAACAGTGTATTACCATAAAGAGAAAAAGAATTTAAGCCATCGGTTTGCAGTGAGCACAGCTTCTCTATTTAGAATAGCTTTAGATTAAAAAACAGATTGTGCTACTGATTGCCAACATTCTACAATGAGTTGGCACTAGAAGAAGAAGAAGAAGAAGAAGAAGAAGAAGAAGAAGAAGAAGAAGAAGAAGAAGAAGAAGAAGAAGAAGAAGAGCAGCTGTGCAGGAAAGCCATGGAACCCTTTAAAAGGTGAAAGAGCAATCTTTGCTACTTCTTGGGGGAGCAATTTGCCTCTTCTCCTGGAAAGTAAGGAGCATACTTCATCCAACTCAGCATAAATACACGTTTTACAGACTTCCATTTTGCTGTACCTATAGTTTCAAGTAAATATCAGTCGCTCATGTGAGGAGATGATGAGGCCTAATTTTCTGGTTATGCAGGACCTAGTGAAGCTCACCAGTCCTGTTTGGAGGCATTTTCTGCCTTCATGCATTTGTCATTCAAGACTTCAAGCCAAGTCTTTGGAGGTCATGGCTGACATCTTCAAACTAATTGTTGCCACAGATTAAACTGTTATGAAGCAAGGTCTGCATGAGTAGGGCGATCCCATCCCTGCACTCTTCTGTTTGTGTGGGAGGCTCTTCAGTTGTTCATCTGCAATCCTCGTGTGGAGTGCCCTCAATAGCCTTGCTTTTTTGGCTGAGAGATTATGGCTCACAGTTGCTCATTTTTCATCCTTGAGCACTTTCCACCTGCAAAGTGCCTTCAGATTAAGGCCTTGATTGTTATAGACCTCAGTGGCAAAATGCCTCTGATCCTGAAAAGTGCAGCATAACATTCTCTTGTCATCAAGCTCGGATGAGTGCTTTTGAAGTAGTCATCCTTTGGCCTTGCTCAAAGGGGCACAGCTTACATATCATTATTTATCATCATTACTCTTGCTAAAACAATAGGCACAAGATAAGGAAAGTGAATGCAGGGAACTTGGAAAGGCAGAGATAGCACTTAAATAGCAACTGAGGTCGATAACTTGCCTGTAGATAGTTCCATCTAAAGCAGAGGTGTGAAATTTTAGGCTGCATGTGATGCTGATGTTGTGTTGTGACATACGAAATTCATTTTTAAAAGGAGAAGTGACTCCTCATGTAATAGGCTTACAAGTGTTCAATACCAAACAGAAAGTTTTTGCTAGCAACAAAATTCTGAGAAAAATAATGGGTGCACGATGAGATGCCCAGCTGCATACATTAAGAACTGAATTCACCCTATGTTCCTCTGTAGGAGAATATGCTAGTCCTGTTTGGTATAGATCAAAACACACCATACTGGCGGGCGTGGCCTTAAATGAAACAGTGCAACTGGTCTCAGTTTTTTTAAAACCAACCCCAATACAAAAGGTGGATTTCCTAGCAGACATTCCTCCAGCAAAATTCTGCCAGGAAAGTGCAGTGCAGAAAAAGTGAGCCAAAACAATGTCCTCACTAAACACACTTGTTACTTGGTCATCAACCACCAAAGCCGTGACTGAAACCAAGGAATAGTTTTCTCAAAACTTCTGCCTCTTTCAACCTTCAGCCACCATAGACCACCCTAGAATGAAAAGTGAGCAAGGTACTACCAAATAACTGGGCCGAACCACATGATTCTCCATCATCTGACCAAGATCAACCATGGTCCATATGGGAAGCATTAAACAGAGTGCACACCAGGGTTGGACGATCAAAGGATATGTGAAAATGGGGCTTCCCAATAGAAGACATCCTGTGTGAATATGGAGAAGAACAAACCATCTCACACATAATATGATGGTATCATTCAACATGTACAGAGGAAGATCTTATGCTGGCAAGAGGATCAGACAAGAACAGATGTCACTCTCCAAGAGCAGAAAACCAATCCAGTGATAACAATGTTGTTAATGTGGCCTGGTATTGGGCGAATTTAATGTAGTTGGTTTAAAAAAATGTCATTCATTTCATATACCTTTTTATATACAATACTTTTATTTATTTTTTTACAACTTTTACAACTTTTATAGCTTATTTATATTCTTATTAGTAGTGTATGTTTATCTGGCCACATAATTTGTGGGTGCTTCTCACACGAATAAAGAAAGTGCCACCTGTGAACTTCAGAAGCTTAAAAAAATTAAGTTTTTTGAAAACATCTATCCATTTTTTGTGTCCACCTCCCCCCCCCCCCCCGCCCACACATACACACACATACAACTCTGTAATGTGTTCATGTTTATGAATATTGTAGCAGTTCTGGGGGGTGGAAATTTGTTCAAAAGTCATGCAAAATTGCATGAAGTTAGAAGATTATTGTTAACCTTAACTGTTGCATCCTGAGTCACATGACTTTGCACATAGTAAATAATTGCAAAGAGTGAATTGCAAGCTTGATGCAGTTCATCTCCAAAAGTCACACTATTTGCATTATATTGTTGTAAAATCCCAGTAAGATTTTGGTTACTCTGTTTCACTTAATGCCACATCACATGCACCTGTTATTTGCCTGACACATCATCTGGGGCCAATTCATGTGATCCACTACACTCAATGATTTTCAATTTTGCTTCCAAAAGTTGTATGACTGATGTGTCAGTTGTGGGTGTAATGAAGAGGATTTTGACCTGAGAATTCTTTCCTCGTATATTATGTTTTCTCGTGTAGAGTGTTTAACAGTGGAGGTTTTTGGAGAGTATCCTTGTCTAGTACTCATACTTTAGGTATGGAAGGTTAGATTTTTGCTTGGAGGGAAGGCTTCTGGAGATTATGGCCGAAGATGAGGATACAAATGAATGTCATTGAAAAATAGAATCCATCTGCAAGAACAAGTGATAGAGGGGACATATTGATCACAGAAAGACCAGAACAGAGGAACAGACAGATGGGCAGACAAGAACAGATGTTACTCTCCAAGTGCAGAAAACCAATCCAGTGACAACAGGTTCCTCTACCAAGTACCACGGATGTCAGTGCCCAGAAATCACTGGGCCAAATCTGTGCTCTTGTGGGCTATTATCTGCTCTCCCAGTATCTAAGGGAAATGTGAAAGGAGGAGTACTTACAGTAAGGTTGTCAGGCTGAAATGTCAAAGAATTGCTATGCTTTCCAAGTATTTCAGATGGAGGGGGCCAGTTACACCTCTTGGGGCAAGCATTGCTCAGGATGAAAGTTTGATTTTTGTATTTGAGGCAGCTTTTAATCTTGGATGTCCCTCCTCATTCAATCATTCCCCACTGAGCTGAGGTTTCACTTGGTCAGAGCCAAGGGGCTTGTATGTGTGTGGTGTTTGCTGTTTTCAGGTGACAGTATCTAGGAAAAAATACACAGTTCCTGGAGTGTTCTAAAAGTGTGCATTGTATAAGTATTACCAGATATAGCATTAAGGCCACTGGTCTATGTTGAACTTTGGACTTGTTGAAAAGGCGATGTAGGAAAATGTTCGTGAAAAGTCAATTGATTTCTTGTGCTGTCTCTCTCTCTTTCTCTCTCTCTCTCCCTCTCACACACACACACACACACAGAGAGAGAGAGAGAGAGAGAGAGAGAGAAAGAGAGAGAGAGAGTCAGGTTTTGGCTGTGAACTCTCAGGAAATGGAGTATTGTTGATTTGGCAATTCTAGTCCATAGCAAAGAGAGGTTGCCAAAAAATTGGAGGAGCCTTGGCTTCCTAGCATGATTTCATTATCAAACCAGGCTTTCAAGAAAGTTGAGAGTACTGACCTTTTAGATATGCCATCAAATGATCTTTCCTAGAAAGTTTACCCTTATGAGACGCCTTAGCAGTGGACATTTCTTCAAAGACCACATCCTCCCATCCACAATGGTTATCTGCTGGTTTATGTCCTATTCTGTCTCACACCAGCTATATGGTAGAACTAAAAATGGGCACAAACAGGTTTGTCCCAGTCCATCCTGGTTCATAATCCACATAAATGTTGTTGCTGCTGCCAACCCCAGGCTCCTCAGCCAAACAGCCACTCACCCGGTCAGGGCAGGCACTTCCATTAAGGTGAAATAGGCAGTTGCCTAGGCCGCCAAAATGGAGAGAGGGGGCTGGCAAGCCTCCCGCCCCTGCCACCGCTAGCCACCGCTGTCCATCCCCCCACCGCCCACCAGCCACCCATCAGCCTCTGCCCATCGCTGCCCGCCGCCACCCGCCAGCCACCCCGTGCCCATCGCCGCCCACCCCCTGTGCCCGTCACCATCCCCCATCATCTGCCCCCGCTGCCACTGCCCCGCTGCTCTGCCACCACCCTGCCCACCCACCACCCCTATCACACCCCCTGCCCCACCCTCCCACCGCCACCCCACTGCCCTGCCCCCCACCCACCACCACCCTGCCCACCCGCCACAACCCCTCCCTCTGCCCCACCCACCCGCCACCTGCCTCACCCCCCACCCCTCACCTAGGGCACAAAAAAACCTAGCACTGGCCCTGTACCTGGTACAGTTTGCTTGCTTTCCCCACCACCTCGGTTAATCTCCCAGTGATGAGCATGAGACAGACTTCTCTGTCCAACCCTTTTGTCTGAGTGGGAGATCAGCCAAGAGGGCAGCAGCAGCATGACAAGGTTTTGGGGCACCTGGGGACAAAGTTGTATTTTTGCTCCTCTTGCCCTCCCCAATCCCATTGTATCCACCCAGCAAGGGAGGGGGGCAATGCTGCCGGTGTGGGGCAAGGGTGGGGCACATGGGTGCACAGGTGCACGCCTTAGCTGTCCCACGGTGGCAATAAAGAGTTGGAGGAGGAGGAGGAGGAGGAGGAGGAGGAGGAGGAGGGCGCCGCAGCCACCATGCTCACACGCCTGCCTGCCTGCCTCCTTGCTTTGCCACTCACCTGGCAGCGGTAGAAGGGCACAGGACTTCTTCCTCCTTCTCCCCCTCCAGGTGCTCCTAGATTTCTGCACCTGGGGCAAATGTTCACAAAAGCTCACATTAAAATATAGCAGTTAATCTTTCAGCTGCCACTTCTTTTGTCTTATTTATTTTTGTCCCCCCCCACCCACATGCTAGCACAGACTAACACAGATAACTCTTCTAAACATGCTTTTTCAGTGTGTTTAATATGCTATTATAAAACTATATATACTTAAACTAGGTGGCTGTTGGTATAGCTGTTTGGCATGGTCATTAATACAAAACTATACATATTTGTGATGCATATATTTTTATTTAGGAATTCTGGAATTAATGACATGTGTTCTGTTACAGTACAGATTTGCCCGTGTGGAACAGCCTTCTCAATTTGGTGGTGACCCGTGCGATTATACTGACAAAGAAACTGTAGACTGTGTTCCAAACAGACCTTGCAGAAACACAGTCAGATGTGAAGGCTTTGTATGTGGCACAGGTGAGTAAATAAGAGAATGGGTTATCTTGCCAGACACTCAGTGGCTAAACATGTATCTATTGAATCCAGATTGGTCGCAATACAGGGAGTACAAATACAGTATTTACACTACTTGATTTTTCACAACAAAAA
>JAHTLZ010000129.1:41301819-41337081 GCA_023846285.1 Phrynocephalus versicolor
AACTAACTAACTAACTAACTAACTAACTAACTAACTAACTAACTAACCTTTGAACTCTATAGTTAACTGGATGACTTGATTATGTATTTGCTACATGTTGCATTGATAAAATATTTCTCAGTTCTTTTTCTATGGAGAAGTTTCTCATGCAAGAAATTCAGTGCAATTCGACTTCCCAAATATGATTCAGACTTAGAAGGATGTTACAAAATATGAGATGCTATTGATTCCTTCTAAATATCAATTGTGTGCATGTAAATTACTGAATGTGGTTGCATAAATATAGCAGATAGGCAAGAGCTTTTAGCAGGCAGCTAAAATAAATGGGTAGTGTTGACACGTTTTAAGGGGACAGGGCATGGAACTGCGCTTATTTACCTAAAAGCTAACATCAGATTAACAATCAGTTACTCTGATTCCATCCTATGTTGCAGGAAGATGCATTAACCGGAGGCTGCTTTGTAATGGAGATGATGACTGTGGAGATCGGTCAGATGAAAGAAACTGTAAGAAGGTTAATAGGAGATGCAACCAGCCCACAGAACAATACTGGGGGATACAAATGTTAGCAAGTGGGTAAGTACTGCCACATAGTCATGTAGAATTTATGCCAAGACAAGTTACTTTCAAGTCGGTTTTACATAGGGCTGGATGTTGCACATGAGCTGCTCATAAATGCAAAGACCTACATCCAGTTGCTGATTCCTACTGGCAAAACTGAATTGTACATCAATCAGAGGTGATCCCTCTGATTCAACATCAGGACTGTTTTTGAACACTTTCTAAAGAGATAGCTGGAATTCACTTCTAAAATTTAGGAAACAACCTGCATCTGAATTTTAGGTGGTATCAAGGTCTATGGAGAGCTGGGGGTGGTAGAACAGAAATTCCTGAAACCTTGCAGACAGACATCCACCAGGATTGTTTTTTTAAATGGGGCCAATTTGTGTTCTCTGTAATTCTTAGGAGCAAGCATTGATTTACTTGGAAGCAGCTCTTGATTTAATAGGCTATGCTCTACAAACCTCCTACAAAATAATTTTAATAAAGAGCAATTATACAGAATCATCCTTTATATATCTTTGAAAACACAATTGCTCAATAGTGTAGTTTAAGAGTTCTCATTCTGTTGATGTTCGCTTTCTACTCTGAAACAGATGTTTAGTAATTTCTCTAATGATTCTTAACATCTCAGCAAGAAAGTTTATCCTAAAGTGTGATGGCAGAAAACTGTTAAGCATAATCACGTAACACAGAAAGAGATTTATGTCGTTTTGTAAGGTTGCATGTACACCATTTTTGCCAGTCATATTATTGATTGTACTACTGGCTGGCTTCCAAATTCAGACTTTTTTTTCCTAAAACCAGGTAGAGATGCTGAATCAAATGTGACTCAAAGTAGATTTATATTACTCCCACCATGACCAAGCTCTCTGACCATATGAGCCAAGGCAAAGAAAGATGCAGGTGCTGAAACACTTAACAATTAGACTTCTAGCAGGACAGCCTGTGGTTTGAGATACGCCCCCAGAAGAAAAGCCAGCAATCCTTCTCAAACACTAATTTTCAACACACCAGAATTCTTATGGAACTACATTCACTGGCCCTGGCCTAGATGCTCAGCTGTCCTATGATCTGAGGGTGCACCTCCATTGTAGAGCAGCGTGATACTACTTTAATTGTAATGACTGTATCTATTTGTAAGATATGAAGTCTGATGAAGTGCTCTGATGCCCTGCTATAACCCAACAAATCCCTGGGAAAAGAGAAGCATCAGAGGTAATGGTTAGTGATAATTTGGCAAGTCAGGTTACCTATATATTCCAACTGATTCAAATAGGATTATTCTTTAGTTTATTAATTCTTTATTTTACATGAGTTTATGCATTTCCTTAGTTTTTACAGAAAATAGAATGCTCAGTTTTAAAAACTGATTTTAACCCCCCCAAAAAAAACCCAAAGATATAGAATTTACTTTGTATAAAATTATTAACTAGTGTGTCAACATTGTAACTTTACCCATCTTCTCCCCCCACCTAGGTTAAATATTTTCACAAACCATCTGGAAGGCTTCGTTCTTGACCCTTCATATTACGCTGGAGCATGTGCTCCACAACATATAGGAGACACCAGTTTCAGAAAGCCGTTCAATGTGGAAAGCTATTTGGCTGAGGTACGTATCAAAGAGTTGTATTTGCATGTCACATTTGTCACATAATCTGTCACTTCCTGACACTAAAACAGAATTTTTCATGGGCAATGTGGGGTGCGGATCAGTGACCTACAGATGGTGAAAATACAGTATATGTAGAGGGTAAATTATGCTCCTAGAGGCTTCTGGGGAAATTTTTTCCATGTTAGAGTGTTTTGAGAGATCATGAAGACAGCCTAACATGGCCCAAGTAAGGATAATAATGGTCTCTGGATCTTCAGAAGCTTGTCACCTGCTCTGAAAACTCATTTTTAGATGAACGACTAATACATGGTTTTGCAGTATTTATATCATTGAGACAATTAACCTTAGTCATCCTTAGTAAAATGTATGCCAGACAAGTACTTGTGAAAAATAAAAATAAAAATAAAAAATAAACACTCCACAACAAACAAAGAACACTGCACAGCAAAACAATGATGCACTGCATCAATAAGCAAAACCCACATTGCAAAAAAAAAAAATCTCTGAGTAAATTGTAAAGCAGTTTAGAATAGATCAACATTCAACCAAAAGTAGAATGTTCTATGTTTGGGTAATGCCCAGTTTTACATATGCTGCTGAGAACATGTATTTTGTACTTTTTATAAATTTTTCACCTACATTTAATGCATAGCACAATGACGGTGATGGTGGTGGTGGTGTTGATGGCAGCAATGATAACACTGACAGCAATTAGTCAGTTATGCCTTCTTTCTTCTCTTCAAACTTATTTAGTCTTGCTTTTTGTTTAGACCAAAGGCAAATACGAATTTACATCAAACGAATATGAATCTTATTCAAGTTTTGAAGAGAACGTCTCCAAGGCCAAAGCGAAGCAAGAAAGCTTCAGCATTGGAATAAAAATACCCGGTATATTTGAATTTGGTTATAGTCAAGATGACAGGAGGTACAAGAAATTTGTTCAGAGAACAAAGCGTTTTTCCTCAACGGTAAACATGCTTCTGTTTCCTTCTAGGCTTATTTGAAAGAGAAAAATGTGTAGAATTCACATGCACAATTCCCTGTTCAGAATCTCTGCTAGAATCTCTGTTAGAATGTGCCTGTCTAGAAGGAGAATGTATGGGTCCTGGTCCCTTGGTGTCACTCCTGCTGCCCTGCTTATCACAGAGGATAATTCTGAAAACCAACAGCTTCTTGCTATTTGCTGGAGCTGGCTCCATGTGCGCCTTGTGGCACAGTGGTTAAATGCCTGTAATGTAGGTAAACCTGTGCTCACGACCTGGGGTTCAATCCCAGGTAGCCAGCTCATGGTTGACTCAGCCTTCCGAGGTCGGTAAAATGAGTACCCAGCTTGCTGGGAAGGGCAATGTGTAGCCTGCATAATTAAACTGTAAAAACTGCCCAGAGACTACTTGAAGTGTTATGGGGTGGTATATAAGCAGAGCACTTTGCTTTTTGATTTGCTTTTGAATCAGAGCGTGGAAAAATCAGAGTTGTGACTCAAGTGGAGAGACCCCAAGGACAGGACAGCTTTTTCTGTTCAAACCATACACCTTCTATGCACAAGAGGTTAACAAAAGTGATAACAAGGGAGCTAGAGTGTTCCTCTCTACAGTAGAGTACCCCTTTTCACATGCCTGAAGAGAGCTTATCACTCTGGCAGGGGAAAAGGATTCATTCTTAGAAGGGAGGGCTTTAGCCAGTGCATCCATCCTCACTGTTTCCAGCATGCAAATTAGTATTTTTAAATTTTGTTCATCAATGAACTAGGGTTAGAGGTGGGGAAAATGATGGCCCTGTATGCTGACATCAAACTGTTTTAGGAGATTAGAACAAAGATGGATTACAAAGAGCTCCAAAAGTATCTGTCCAAACTACTGGAAGGAATATTAAAACATGAAGGAATATTCAATGTAAGTGAATGTAAGGTAATGCCTCTCAGAGCAAACAAACAAACAAAAAACACACACTTCAAGATCTTTGTGGCAAAAGATTTGGAGAAGTTTGCTGTGCATTACATGCACCTTTTCTGCAGGGATATTATGGGATAGGCATTTGATGGAAAGGCCCTATATCTCGCCTGCCATGGCCAGTTAAGAATCTTCTTTTCCAAAAGTAGCATATTTTATGGCTGCCTTCTTGCCCTTGGAACTTCCAGAGGGATGTCAGTGTGAACATCCAAGGCTGTGCTAACATTCGACTGGTGAAACAACAAGACAGGTGCTGTCAGTTCGGGATATGGAAGCAGAAGTGAATTAACCAAACCGTTCAACTGCAGGGCAGCCATGACAGTAATATATAATGAAAATTGCTTGCAGGTCTTGTGTGGTTTAATCATAACACACATGCAGGCCATTTTGCCTTGAGAACAGAACAATTCACTGAGTTATTTTCTGGGTTGAGCTGTGCATGTTGCAGGAAATACCTGCAAGATCACTAGCATGTTTACAGGCTATCTATAAAAATGGAGGAGAATGCAGAACAAACGTCATTTGTTGTTATGTCCCGTAAAGTCACTTCTGGTGTATGGCAACCCTACTGATTTTTTACTTTCAAATGCCCCAATCTTTAGTGGCTCTGCTTAAATGTTACAGACAAAACACCATGGTCTTTTGTTGGCTCAGACCAACTCATATTTGGTCTTCCACTTGATCCATCGCCTGCTATTTTTAAGTATTATTCTCTTTTCCTGAAAGTATTGTCTTCATGATATGTCCATAGTAAAACAGCATCTGTTTAGTCATTTTGGCTTCACCACCCAATTAACATTGAATCTTTGGGACTGCATTTCTTGTTAGAAGTGGTGAAAAACTCCCAAATTATATGAGCAGGATGAGCTGGACATTTCTGATTACCAGTGACATGAAAAATCAGAGTTTTTTTTTTTTTTAAAGCCATAATAATAATGTCTGAATAGGTGGGGAACACATGCTGGCCATGGAAGATGGCACGAACAGGACAGTCTCCTCTCTCCCTGGAGACTTTCAGTGGTTTAGGACTGTGGAAAGCAAGAGGCTAATATTTCAAGGAGTTCCTCCAGGTACAGAGGAGGCAAAATCATCCCATCTAGCATGTAATTTTAGAGATAAACTTATGAGGAGGAGATAGGACCCCTACAGCCCCTCTCCTCAAATCCCACCTGAATAGGGCGCATGTACATTAATGTATATTTGGTGTAAATAGCAACATAGGTCTGTCAATATGTATGTGCACATCCAGGCGTTTAAAGTAGAGCAGCTTAAAATGATCCAACTGCCTTTCATTTGACACATTCATTTTAATGCAGTCCAGCAAATTTATCCATGCCCGCTCTGAGCTGGAAGTGGCACAATACAGACTGAAGAATCAGGACCTGATGCTCCACTATGAGTTCTTTCAGAGAGTTCTCCAGTTGCCTCTGGAGTATAGCTATGGGGAATATCGAGAACTCTTCAGAGACTACGGAACACATTACATCAAGGAGGCAACTCTGGGTGGAGTTTATGAATATACCTTGGTCTTGAATAGTGAAGAGCTTCAGAAAGCAGGTAGGTGCACAAAGATGTCTGCTAAATAAAGAGAGAATGTTATGCTGGTGTGATCTTGACACCATGGGAGGAAAGAAAATAATAAGTTCTTTGTGGCCCCAGTTGTTGTTGTTGTTATTGTTGTTGTTGTTGTTGTTGTCGTCCTCCTCCTCCTCCTCCTCCTCCTCCTCCTCCTCATTTTCTTCTTCTTCTTCTTCTTCTTCTTCGTCTTCTTCTTCATTGTTGCTGTTGTTTGTTGTTGTTGTTGTTGTTGTTGTTGTTGTTGTTGTATTCTTGAAGGCTTTCACAGCCGGGATCTGATAGTTGTTGTGAGTTTTTTGGCCTCTTTGGCCGTGTTCTGGAAGTTTCTCTTCCTGACCTTTTGCCAGGCTCTGTGGCTGGCATCTTCAGAGGGCAAGGAGCTCAGGGAACAAGGAGTTTCTCTCTAGATGATGTCAATTTAGAGTCTTTTGACAATCATATGAATGACTTGCAGACATTTCCCTGGAGCCATGCTGTGGTCAAATCAAGTGCAAAAAGCAAACACTTTTGTTTCCTGCAAGATCTCTAAGGGTTCCAACAGTTCCTCTCCTTTTCCTTCCTCTATGCATCCAGCTTGCAGGACTTTTAAAAAAATACCCAATCCACCCAACAGCAAATAATTTACTCGGATGGCTCTCCTATCTGACATTATTCTTACTGTTTGATGGATGGTGCTTTCACAAGGGCTAGCGTTCACTGTGTAGAACAAAGAGAGCTCTAGGCTGTTAATCAATAGCCTTAGTTTCTCATATACCCATTGATGAAGGGAGGTTGACAAACAGCCTGTTGAAGAGCTTTTGGATACCTCTCAATGGCACAGAATGACTGAAACACAGGCAAGTCCATGTGCACACATGAAACATTTTTAGCATAAGGCATTGCTGGGATGATGGATTCTATTCTTTTAAAAAAGCCCTTTTTCCTCATGAGGTTTTCTAGCAACATGAGGCTTTTTGGAATAAGGATGAGTTCCTTTTGGGTGGGGGGATTACAAATTAATAGAATCTCTCAGCTAGTTGTGGACCAACAAAGGGATCTTTCCAATCTCAAGGCCCTTCGGGGAACCACAAGCGCTACTGCTGAGTAGGGAGAAACTACGTCTATGTGCAGAAGATCATCCAGTGGCAGCCAGTCCGTTTTCTCACTTTGAGGATATGGCATGGGTTTTAAAACAAGCCTCCAGGTGCACTTTAAAACTGATTCCTCGTTGCATCAGACTTTGGTGCTGAGGCTAGTTCAAGAACAGCAGACTAGAATAAAGCTATATGTGATGCCTTTGGTATTGGTCACAGATGTATGGCAAAGTGAAGCCTGCAACAAAGTATTACAGTATGGATTGTTGCTGCCCCCCCCCCAAAAAAACCCACCACAATTCTTATTCCAGGATAGTCCTTCTCTTTTCCCTTCCTTGATTCTTCTTTCTTCCCTGCCTACTGAGGGCCTACTCAGTATGGTACTCAGTAGGGTATTCTGTTTTTTTTTTTTGCACCCCTCCCCCAATTAAAAAAAAACAGCAAGTAAATTTGGCATTTCCCCAAACATGCTGCCCCTGTCCTTTGTGCATAGGTTGTGTCACTGCAGCCAGAGATGGGAAATGTTTAGAGTTTGGAGGTAATGACTGTAAGAATTTTTGAGTTCTAGGCCTGAAAGCCAACAATTCCTTTCTTTGAATGTGGCTTCTTATGCATGGTCTCTCAGAGGACTGCACTGTTAGCAGAATTTATGACTCACTACAACTGCAAATGAAGAAACAGCAAGAAGGCTTCGGAGAATCAAAACATCAAAAAACGGAAGGTTGGGCCAATTAAAAAAAGGAGAACAAATGCATGGAATTTCACATCTCATCACAGAACGAGGATGTGTGGTATCAGTCATGCCAGTATAATCAATCATGCCCACGTGTACACGGGAACTGGGACAGAACCGGAAGAAAACCACGTGACTGCAATCGACATCAACACGCAACGAACTTCCTCCTGGGATGAGAATGGATGTGAAGTAACCGTCAGAGAGAGAAAACTTTCCCTTGTTCACATAGCAACATGAAAGACCAGCACAACTGCCCCTCTAAAGTTCCTGTTTTTGAAACCACTGTTCTAAGAACCACCCAGCCAGAATTCTGGGAGTTATCATCAAAAAGGGTAATTTTTCAAGTTCTGATCGTGCTGGATGGAGACTTCTCTGTCTTGAATATATTGCACTGAACAGAGATATCCCTCCATGAGTTGAAGTCACATGCTTCCATGCAGAGACATCACCCAATTTTCTGTGGCAACAAGAAATTAGGCTTTATTTTGCAGCACAAAGCTGGGATCCATGTTTGTATGTCTTTTAATAACTATTTGTTCTGTTTTTAAAGGTTACTCTTTAAGTGATGTCCAGTCTTGTACCCAAGTTGGCCTTAAAGTTGGTGCAAATATTAAGGGAATTTATCTGTCAGGCGGAATATCAGCGGGAGGCTGTAATGCCATTTTAAAGGAAATTGGAGGTAAGTCTGTGACAAATGAATCATATCAACAATGCTTCTGCATGTAATGTTCAACTTTTCATAGATAAACAATATATTTCTTCTTTGGAAAAAAATGTAAAAGTTCAAAGGATAAATTTGAACTTGTTGATAATCTCTTCATTGTAGAGGTTAGGTTTCATAAAGTGTAGTGTAGTTTTTCAAATTCATTAGGCTACATTCTAGAAAGTACAGATTAAGCATTATAATCTTTCAATGATCATTATATTGGTAGAAAAGCAGAAAAGTAACAATTTGTGTTTAATGTGAGAATGATGGCAAAAACGAAGACGGGCAGGAAGCAATAAGAGGACCATTCATGGTTTACCAACCAGCTAAACAAATTTGTTAAAAACAAAGGAATCAATCTTGATTTGATAACAGACCACTACAAAGAGGAACAAGGTCTACAGCACCGTCTCAAAAGTGGGGTGCTTTTGGTAGTCAGAACGACAACTCCTACTGGCTCTGATTATTGGCAATTAGACATGGGCACGACTCGGCGAAATCCTCGTTTCCGTTCTTGTTCGTCGTTCTCGTTACGTAACGGGGAACGAGAACGACAATTACTACACTCCAGCTCGAACCTGACACGATAAAGATAAATTAGGTCTGATTTGTCGTTGTCATTCATGGCATCGCGGCACCGGCGATCGCGCGATGCCAAGCGGTGCAGCACAGAAAAATTTTTAAAAAACAAACAAACAAACAAAAAAAAAACAATTCCCGGCCATAAAAGCAGGCGAAAATATGCCTGCCTCAGTGAGGGCACCTACCAGAGAGGGGTGGTTTCTGGGGGGGTCCCCGGCCTTCCCCCCCTCTCCTGTCCTGGGCTGCTGGTACCAGGCTGGGGGGCATCCTTGCCGTCTCAATTTGCCATGCGGTGGGGGGGATCCAAAATGGCGACCACAATTTTTCTTTTGAAATCGTGCTCCAAAAACCCACCAAAGCACCACAGAAACATGTGAAAATTAGGAATTTTAACTGCCAGAATTTTTATAGTAGTAGCAGTGGGTTTTTCTTGCAATAAAACGTCTCCATTGATTTTAATTTATTTTATTTTTATTTTTTTACACCTGTGCATGCGCAGTGATGGCCATGGGATGGGACCATGCAAATTTTTGGAGCCATTCCACCAATCGCATGGCCAGGTTTTGACTGAGACTTCTGGGTGTGCCAGAGAGGGCATTAAAAGCCCACCAACCCTAACCCTAACCCTAACCCTAACCCATACGCCAGTACACTGTCCTTCTTAGTGGGTCAGAGGCACCCAGAGGTGGAGCCCAATAACCCACCTTAACCTTAACCATAACCCTAAGCCTAGCCCTTACCCTAACCCCACCAACCCTAATCCAGATATGTACGCAAGTACACTTTCCTTCTTAGTGGGTCAAAATAAGGCATCCAGAGAGTTGCCTCACAGAGCCCACTTCCCTACTCCTATCCCATTCCCTAACCTGTACGTCAGTACGCTAGTACACTTCCCTTCTTAGTGAGTCAAAGTGAGGCAGAGGCACCCAAAGAGGTGCCTCGCAGAGCCCACTCTCACTATCCCATTCCCTAACCTGTACGCCGGTACGCTAGTATGCTTCCCTTCTTAGTGAGTGAGTCAGAGGCACCCAGAGAGGGAGGCGCCTCTGCCACTTACCCCCCCCCACCCTAACATATGTAAAAAATAAATATGCGGCGGCTCCACGAAACTCTTCCCTTCCCTTCTTAGTGGGTCAGATGTCAGAGGTACCCAGAGAGGTGCCTCCCAGAGCCCACTTACCCCAACCCTAACCCTAACCCCAACCCACAAACGACAAACGACCAAACGACAAACAGAACGACAAATTTTTGAAAATTATCACAACAAACGGCAACGACCCGAAACGGACCTGTCCCGACAAACGACAACTCGAAACGTCATTTTTTCTGGTCGTGCCCATCTCTATTGGCAATATTTGTTGAGATGGATGGGAATTATAGATGATTGACACTGTAATTGTAGTACAAAGTGTCTGGAGTGTACCAGGTTCAGAAATCTGACATAAAAAACTAGGGCTCTTCCAATTTACCTGAGAATATGCCGTAGCACATACTCATGCCTGCTCAGAACTAAGTTCTGCTTTGTTAACCAGGGCTTAGTGGCATGGATTTTGAATTAAAAGGTTTCAACTTCCTCAGTATGTCACTTGCCTCTGTTGAAATAGCAAAACATTATTTGAGGTAGTACAAGTGAACAAGGGTGTCCACAAAAATAATGGGGGAGAGAAATTAATAGCATATGTAAATTATTGAGAGAGCAAGTGTGGTGCAGCAGGTAAAATGGGAGACTAGAATGCAGTAGATGTGGGTCCAAATCCCTGATCAACCATGGAAACTAGGGATGGGCTATTCATTTCGGAAGCTACCAGTTCTAAAATGGTCTGTGTGAGCCCAGGTGGTGTTCGGAAGCCCCCAAAATGCAATCAGCCAATCCCTTACTGTGCTCTGTACCTGAATGGAGCTGAGCTCTAATGAGGAAGCAGTGTCTGATGTCATCATTCCTTCTCCCTGGCGCTGGCCAATCAGACGGGGGGGCAGGATGATGCCCTTCCCTGCACAGCTCCTGATTGGACAGCACCAGGGAGAAGGAACAATGACGTTGGAGGCTTCTCCTTTGTTGGAGCTCAGCTCCATTCAGGCACAGAGCAAGGTAAGGGATTGGCTGGTTGTGTTTTGGAGGCTTCCGAACACCACCTGGGCTTGCACAGGTCATTTCGCAACCAGTAGCTTCTGAAATTAATAGTCCATCCCTAATGGAAACCCATTGGGAGTGGCATTAGTCAATATTCACACACTCTGAAAAACCTAATAAGGTTGCAGTTAGGATTTGATGTTACCTGACAGCATGTAACGCATACATACACAGTAGAGATGCGCACAAAACGACCCTAGGGGCAAATATTACACGAACTGAACAGAACTGAGAAAATTGGGTTCGGTTGGGTTCGGTTCGGTAATGTGGGGGGCGGAGATGTCTCCTACCTGGTGCTGGCCCGGACGTCCTTCAGGGATGGCAGCGAGTCAACCAGGAAGAGGGGGGAAAGTCTACTGCTGCGCTACAGCTGTAGTGCGGCCATGTGGTGGGCATGAAAAAAAACAATTAAAAAGGCCACCCTTCCTGAAAACGCTGCTGTTGCCACCGCTGGGACCGCCCTCCTCGGGGCGTCTCGGAGGCTTTGCAGGGTGAGTGGGACCAGTCAAGGCAAGCTGCTGGCCAGGTGTGGGCTGAGCCTTGGGAGGCAGTGGCTGTCCCGGACTCCTGGGTTTCTCCTTGCCAGCACAGGCAAGGTGCCGGCGGTGACCCCTGCTCGGGCTGTCTGCTCAAAGACAAGCCCCCCGCAGCCGTTCCGAAAACTGAAAAAATGGAAATGAAGCGGGTCCCAGGGGCCCGAATAATGGTAACAGAATGAAGCGAGGGCCCAGGGGCTGAACAATGGAAAGACCGCCATTTTGGCATTTTGTGCCCATCTCTAATACACAGATTGTTCACCTGGCTAGATCTTACCTGTTGATGTATATGCTGTATGGTGGTCAAAGAGTAAACATGCCTAAGTAAACTCAAGCAAGTTTTGAAACTGTGGCTTGATCAACTTTATACAGATAGCAGATATGAAAGGAAATTTGTGGACGACTTTGTTGCTCTTGTCCGCGGAGGTGCGAGTGAATCAGTTACAACTCTTGCTGCTAAAAGCCTGCCGACTCCAGAACTGATGCAACAGTGGGGGGATGCAGTCCAATACAACCCTGAAATCATCAGGATGAAGGTGGTGTAAAGCAAATCAGCCTATACCATGCTGTATCAACCAATAGACAAAGTGGCTGGGAGAACAAAACTGGTGAAAATGTGTTAGAGTTTTAGAATACGATTCTTCAGTTTTCCTTATGTGTAAAAACCTGGATGGAATCAAGATGGAGCCAAAATAATGCCTTTGCTTGTCACCTGAAAGTCAAAGGGCAGATTTTACTTCAGCCTTCAAGGCTTGGTTTTGGGATGTTTTTTGTGGAACACCTGAGAACTGGGGGAATCACTGGGCCACTGTATAGAGAAAGAAAAATCAGAAGTAGATGTGGTATCTTTCAAGAAAGTTAGCTGTGCTGTCAGCGGGTGTCTCCACCTAATTTTCCACAACATCCTATTCCATTCCACGGTCCACCCCATTCAAAACCATCCCTCTTGCCTTCAAGAGAGGTTTTCCAAAGAGCTCAGGATTTCCTTTGTGGGCAGCTTGGAGATTTCTCCAACCCCTTCTCTGCTTGAATGTCTTGGGACCCCTGGTTGAAGATAGAGGCCAACATCCCACCAACTTTCATGACTGTCTAAGTGCAAATGCTCAAGCAGGAAGGGGTATTTTCTGAGCTTGCTATCATGGTCCCCATCCTTATCTAACTAAGCAAATGATTTTGTGACTAGTTGTGCAAAGGAGATCAAAGACAGCTGAGAAAGCACCAAAAAAGCCTCTTCCATGACAGTCCTCCACACATGGTTTTCAGCAATAAGATTCTGCTGTTAAACAATAATTCATAAAATCTGATTAAAGGATGGGTATGCAAATAAAACATTACCCCAGAACTCAGTTGGTAACAGAAATCCTCTTCTGACATAATCACATGTTTCGCCTCAAAAATTTGTGATAAGTAGCAAATCATAAAAGGAGTTCCCTGGTATATTGTAGAAAAGGAACCAAAGATGTCCTTTTGATTTTACTGGTGCTACTTGATGTAACCTGGATGCAGACAAATTACTAAAATGGTGGACCCACCTAGGAGGATTGTGATGGTGGAGTCTGGCTTGGATTCTGATTGATTGTTAGTCTCCACCCCTCATAATGTTTTTTTCTTTTTCCGTACTTTTTATAGCTTTAATTAGAGATGCGCACAAAATGCCAAAATGGCATTTCATTTTGGGTTTTTTTTTTGGGGGGGGGGGTTAGTTAGTTATCTTTATTTACAATGAAAGACCAAACTAAAATAAATGCAAGATACAAATAGCAAATATACATACCATCAAATGTGCATTTCATAATGATGGGTTGTTTTGTTTTGTTTCTTTTGAATTTTTTTTTAAAAAATAATTCTATTTTTCATTTTGTTTCATTTTTCTTTTTTCTTTACTACTGTTTTGAGGCCCTGCCAGCAGGTCAGCACCTTTTTTTTTTTTTTACTGCCAATCAGCGGCTCGTGGGGCCCTGTCGGTCTGTGCTTATTTTTATTTTTTTTTAACTGCTCAACAGTTGGCTTGAGGGGCCCTGCCAGTTGGCCTTTTTTTAAACCACTGACCAGCTGGCTCACAGGGCCCTGTTGGTCAGTGCTTTTTTTTTTTTACCAAGGCCTCCCTGCTGCCTCGAAAGACCTCCCCACAGTGGTTTGTTGGCAGCACCAGCCACGCAAGGTAGTGGGAGGCCCCCCGCCACCTTGGACGCCCTCCCAATGGGGGATCGGTGGCAGCAGCGGCCGCGCTGGGCAGTGAGAGGCCTCCTCAGCCTCAGGTAGGGGAAGATGTGCCCGATTGGGGGGATCGAAAAAGAAAAGGAAACAAATGAAAACATTTCAGTTCATTTTGTTTTTCTTTCATGGGTCATTTTGTTTTTCATTTCATTAGGGAATGAAACGAAAATGGAAAATGAAATAAAAAAAATGATTTTGTGCCCATCTCTAGCTTTCATGTTACCTTTTTTTCGAAGATGTTCTAAGATCCCTTTTCTAATTCCCTGTTCGTAACTTAAATTATGTCTTAAATGTTCTGGCCTGTATATTGTCCCTCATTATTCCAAGCCACCTTGAGTCCTTTTCCAAGGAGAAAGGTGGAGTAAAAATATTCTAAATAAAATAAATAAGTAAAACCCTACTTAGAGCTAACACACTAAAATAATGAAATGAAAGGCACAATTATTCTAGTGGAGTATGGCTGAGGAAGATTAAGTATATATGTGTATGTGTGGAAAGTCAGTAGTGCCTTCCTTCCTTCCTATCCAAACTAATGAACTACTGTTACACCCTGGCTTTCCAAAAAGCTAATACTCCTCTCCTTCAGCTTTGTCAACATCCTGGAATACAGCTCAGGTTGGGGGTGGGGGAGTGCTAGCAATACACAGCAAGTTTCTACTTTCACCCAGAGTATATTGGCAACAGTGTTCATCTTTTGTTTAATCTCTCTGGTCTAGGTAGAACCCCTTTATGAGTTAGTGACTGCAAGCACCTTCGCGAATGCAAATATCCTGAAACAAAACATCAGGCGTGCCTTGAATGAGTTCCATCAAGAATCAAGCAGCTGTCGTTGTGCTCCTTGCCAGGGTAATGGAAACCCTTTCCTGAAAGGTGAGCTCCGGTCTCTGCCCTTTCCTGTCATACACCTGTGATCACTGTGGGTTGTCCCAGTTCTCTCCATGTTCTTCTTATCCCCATTAAATATTTTTATGAAAAACGTATAACAAGACGGGCTAGTAATTTAAATGTAACCATTGCTTTATGTCATATGAGCAGCACAGCAAGATAAGGGACAGTGCCGCTTTGGCACGATGAACATAATCTTAATCATGCACATTTAAGAAGACTTTCCCAGCTCAATTATCCATAAAACACAAAGTTGCAATCTGCTTAAAATCTCTTTCAGGAATAGCTTTGCCGAGCTTCAAGTGCTCACTCGCTCTCTGGCTGTTCGTTAGTGGGTTTTTTTGGTTTTTTTTTTGCAATTGGAAGATGAAATGCCATATGCAACTGCTAAAGATTGTTATTGTCATCATAATCAGAGACTTGCATTGGGCACTTTTTCCTGTTCCCATTTTCTGCTATCATTGCTTTGAAACTTTAACTATAAGAGGAGGTTGCTAATCATCTTTAATTGCACTGAAAAGTGCAGCTTGGACTTACGAAGCTACCTTAAGGGCCAAAAGAGATGTTTTGTAATTTAAATATGGATCATGCTCTACTGCAGTGTTTAATACAGTTCCTCATGTTGTGGTGACCCTTTGTCCTGCTTGGAAGAGGCCACAAGCCCCCTTTGGCAGGCCACTGCTGCAGTGCCATAGAGAACTTCCCTCTACAGGCACCCTCAGCCAATTGTAGCCTCCAGTGCCATTGACTGACATCCCCTCCAACCTATCAAGCTGTAACTCACGCTTCCCCTCCCCCCCCCTCCTCCAGACCCAAGCCGTTTGTGCCTTTTTCTTCACTGGCTCATGGCGACCCCTGTGAAATGGTCGTTCAACCCCAAAAGGGATCCTTATTGCTTAACACCAGTTTAGGAACCATGGCTCTACTGTATGTGTCTGGTTTTGCTGTGGTTAATTGCTGAGTAGGCCTTGCCAGCAAGAGATGTCAGTCCTTATCATTCTTATAGGTTGAGGAGGCTTATGGGCATACTGTAGTGTTAAGCATGGAGTTGAAATGGGATACACACACACACCAGACACATGGCTAGACACAAAGGGATAGCAGAGTTCATTGTGCCACTCTAGAAAAAGAGGAGGTCCATCATGGCTGGTGTAATGTGTAAGCAGATTTCCAAAATCTGTTGGAAATAAGCCGCCTTGGACCATATCAGAGAGTAGCCATGTTCCATACTGTCAGCTTGGAACCGAAATCACTCTCCAAGGTGTCAAGCAGTCATCTTTCACCTTTCCAGAGGAGATCCTTTTTAATTGGAGAAATAAAAGAATGCAAAAACATTGTGACACCTTAAAGGCCAATTGCTATATTTCAGTGTGAGCTTTCATAGACAAGTCCAATTCCTCAGCCATAAACAGACTTCATCCATAGAAGCTCACATTAAAATATAGCATAGTCTTAAAATTTTTATTTTATTTTTGTCTAACATGCTAAGCACACGCTAACAGGACTACCTATTCTAAAACATTTTAGAGATGCCTGGAGTTGAATCTAGGGCAGTGGTTCTCAAACTGTGGGTCCCCAGAGGTTCCTGGACTGCAACTCCCAGAAGTCTTCATCATTAGCTGAGCTGGAAAGGATTTCTGGGAGTTGCAGTCCAGGAACAACTGGGGATCCACGGGTTGAGAACCACTGATCTAGGGCATTCTCAATGTAAAACACGTGCTCTAATCAGTGAACCACAGTCCCATTCTACCCAATATTCTCTGCCTATTAGGGATGGATAGAATATCTTATAAAGTTCTCATTTTCACCATTTTAGTTTTTCTTCACACAATGATACACCTTAGTAAAGAGATGGAAAACCCCACAAGTCTCACTTCCAAGAATGAGGGAAATAGGTCATAGGTCTGGGATTTGTATCAAGTCTCTGCAATACTAGAATTGAGAAGCAGCAAGCACAGAAGGACTGCCTCTTAGTCTCTGATTAAGAAATATGCAAACAACCTATCCAAATGCTTCAAATTGTTACACAGATCAACTATGTTTCACAGTGAAACATGGAGGCAGAAGTAAAAATATCTTATCTGTGATATTTTTCAGGAACTCGCTGTGAGTGCATTTGTCCTTTAGGACATCAGGGACTTGCTTGTGAGGAGACACAAAGGACTGGTAAGAGTGATTTTAAAAATTTGTAAAAGAAATCTGTCAAAAAAAAACAACTGCAGTTAATATTGAGTGTGTCCCTTCTTTTGTTATACATCTAAGAATATTTTGGCAAAACACATCAAAATTCTAGACTCAGAGCATGTGCTTTTGCGTATAGAAGCCAGTGGGATGATCCTGGGGTTTGTATGCAGTCTACCACTGTAATGCTTTCCTTGTATACTTTGTAATATGTAACATGCAAAATTTGAGCTGCCTGCTGAATTTCCATCTTCTACCATGGGGGTGGGGAACATAGTTACCTTTATTCAGAGCCAGGCTGAGGAATTCTGAAGGTTCAGGAGATGGCTTGCTCTTACTTCAGCAATCCGCATACTCACAGAGAATCACATGTAAAAACCCCTTACAAGAGGGTGCTCTGTTCTGAAGTCCATGGTACCTCCTCTCAAAATTAAAGTGCTTGCTTTAAAGCCCTTCCTGTTTCTGGCAGTTCAGTGCCAAAACTCAGCACTACACCAAGAAATGTAAAGAAAAGCTGGCTTTTTTTCCTTGCTGCCACTTTAGTTGCGGTTTCAGACCTCTAGGTACTACAAGAACAGGCAGGGGCTGTGTGTTGTTCACGTATGGTTGGCTAACAATTAGGCACAATTGCACATTATTTGGAACTAGTCCTGAGATGAAAAGTCAGATCCTTTTTTCCCTCACAATTTCAGTCACACTAGCATTCTTCTCAAATAACCAAAGTGAACTGTTATCATGCTAGCTTTTCTAATATATTTTATTTATTTTAGAGTATTTTTACCCCACCTTTCTCCTTGGAAAAGGACCCAAGGCAGCTTACAGTAATGAACAATTAAGATAAAATTAAGACATACAATTATATACAATTATATACAATTATAATTATATACAATTAAGACATGTTCAAGTATTGAGAGCAGGGAATTGAGGATCATCTTACAGCATTAGAAGACAACATTACATTAAAGCTACAAGAGAACGTGAGCAGTTAAGGGGAGAGCAAAAGGAGAGCAAAAGTTATGAGTGATGGAAACTAACATTGAAAACATAGTGTCAAGGTAATTACACAAGGTTATAAGTGGTTATAAACACAACGTCTATGTGACCCTAGAGATTCATATGAAAGATACATAATAGATAGTCCATCATTTAGGGAAAGCTTCCCTTTGTCTGTTTACGGAAAGACATCAGAGATGGGGCAGTCCTGGCCTCTAGTGGGAGGGAGTTCCAGAGTCTGGGCACAGCAGCCAAAAGGGCCCTTTCATGTCAGGCTAGCCACGCCTGAATGTCCAGCAATGTTCAAAAGCAATGCTTTTAAAATATATATCCTATGCATCCTTCTGTTCTCGTGCACATGAAATATGGGACACCTGTGGCTTTACACCTGTTTATTAAACTGGGTGAAGCAGAAAAAAAGCCCACCTGAAGTTGAAGTCTTACTGGCCATTATTACAAATTCATAGGATTACAAATTATTGAAATTTGTAGGATTACCATAGTAGCCCTGTTTCTATCTCTCATTATTTCAGATGTTGCAATAGATGGGAACTGGAGTTGTTGGTCCGCGTGGTCTCCAACTTCTGGTGGAAAACAGATAAGAAGAAGAGAATGCAACAACCCTTCTGCCCAAAATGGTGGCAAGCCATGCTCTGGATTAAATGTGGAAACTACTTAGTAGAATGTTTGGAAAAAAAATATTTGGAAGAATGTGTACCCGGATGTTTTCATAATATCATGCACGTCTACAGGAATGCTTCCTCAACCTGATGCCTTTCAGTTGTCTTTAATTACAAAACCCATCCTCCTCACACTGGATGAAATTATGGGAGTTGTATTGCAGCCGATCTGAAGGACACCAGTTTGACAAAATCTCGTGTAAAGTTTTGTTCATCCAAAGTTAAGGCAATTTTTTTGGCTAGGCATTTAGATGACTGGTTTACAATATTAAATGGCTGTGATATAAATGACCAATTTCTCCCTACCTGTAGACACTGATGTGGATAAGCTTTTCCCATTCCAGTGCATGGATAGAGGTATTCTGCTCAATACTGATTCCATGTGACATAAGTAATATCTCACCCTTGTGTGCACGAGATATGGGTTCATATCTGACTTAATGTGACCTTTGGATGAGAATGTAGACTGATGATATCAGGAAATATAATCAACAGATGCCTATTCATAACATCAACATGATATTTTTAAATATCCTACATACCTTGAATTATTAAAGGTCATCCTCTGCAATCCTAACACTAAAAATGCCCACCTTTGCCAGATAGTTTAATGAACTAAAACCTATCTGATTATTTGGCTGACTTTCAACTTACTCTTTTCTGTGAATGTTTTAAAATATGCTTTTTGCTAATAGTCACTGGAGGGTGCTTCCCTCTGCTGAGACACACAGCATAAATGGAAGTTTAAATCTCAATCATCACAGCCTCAACAAATATGAGACTTGAATCCGATGTGGTGAGGATATACCCAGTTTCCCATTTATTGCATTGAACACAAATTGTTTAACCAATTAAATATTGCCTTAAAGGGAGCAAAACTGAATTGTGAAGTATGCTGAAATACCTCTGTGACCCCCTGTAATTTCAAAGCTGTATAATAATGATATGCTTATTCATTGGATGATTTCCCCCTGTAGATTACTCTGCAGACGAAATATATTCACAAGCATTCTGAAACTTATTGTAAAGATGAGATAAAACAAATTGAATTCACAAAGTTCAAGCAGATATACTCTTACTCTGTGCAAATAAAATTAACCATTATATTATTCCTTGAGAATAAGTATCTTGCATCTGGAGTGGTGTTTATCATAATAATGTATTTTTAATAAGTGAGTGGAATTGTGGAAGGTATTAATGATCATTTAGATGTCAAAAGGTACACTGGCTGGTAGACATGGGCACGAACCGAAAAAATGGCGATTCATTTTGGTTTGTTTCATTTTAGGGTTTGGTTTGGTTTGGTTCATTTTTAACAATTTTTTTTGAAAAATTCATTTTATTGGTTCATTGATTTGTTATTCGTTTCCCCCCAGTTTGCACGATTTAATCCATTTGACAGTGCACAAGCGGGAAAAAAAACATTGAAAAAACACAGACATTGACAACAACTGTACAAACTGGACTGGCAGCATCCTCATCCTCATCCTCCGCATCATACTCATCATCTTCAATCATCAACACATCATCCTTACCGTCAGTGGTGGCGGCGGTGGCGGGGCGATCCTGGCCACTGTGGGAGGGGCTTTTTGAGGTGCTGGCTTGGGGCCAGCACCTCTTTTTTCTTTTCTTTTTTCAAGCGCCGACCGCGCAGCCCCTGGGGTCGGTGCTGGTTTTATTTTTTATATTTTTTCATTATTTTAGGACACCAACCCGGCCACCCCTTGAACCCTTCCAAGAACTCATTCTAAACCCACAGATCAGCCTTAATATCTGCAGTGATCCTAATCCTCTGCCAAGGTTTATGCAAACCCTGCATTGGTGTGCACAACCGGTGCAAGAATGCCCTGCCGGGAGCCATGACCTTACAGGCAAAATTAAGGTGGTGCTTCAGTGGACTAAGGCTCCAAAAAGTGTCACCTGCAAAGTCAGCAGCTCGGCAATTTGAATCCCGGGTGCCATGCAGTGGAGCGAGCTCCTGCTGATAACCCCAGCTCCTGCCAACGTAGCAGTTCGAAAGCATGTCGATGCAAGTACATAAATACATACCGCCGTAAAAAGCGGGAAGGTAAAATAGTGTTTCCTTGCAGCCATGCTGGCCACATGGCCATGGACTTGTACAACACTGGCTCTTCAGCTTGAATACGGAGATGAGCACTGCCCCTAGAGTTGGGCATGACTAGCATGCATGTGTGGGGGGAACCTTTACCTTTACCTTTTACCAATTCCTGCAACTCCCTCAATGTAACCTTGGACTGCTTCATCAGTTCTTTAATCCTAAATTAATCTCCAAGGGAAGCGGCATGATTGCTCTATGTCCAGGAAAGTCAAACATATAGTTGTACCCTTCATCTTTTTGTCCACCAACGGCAAACCCATCTCCTTGGCCAAGCTCTGAAATGCCTCTAAAATAAACCTACACCTACCAGTACCTCTCTAACCACATAAATATAATCATCAAGGTAATGAGCCATACTGGACAATTGTGTTAAGCTCCTTAACTTCCCCTCTAGAAACATGGTAAATTTTCCAAATGTTGTACATGAAATGGAGCAGCCAAATGGCATTGCCCTGTCCATGTAACATGCACCCTGGAACTGAAACCCTAACAATTCTGCCAGATGGACAGGAAGGAGGCGAAATGCTGATTTAATGTCACACTTCACCATCTCCACCTCACCCCACCCCCCACTCCACAGGCCTAATCATCCTATGGCCACATCATATGAAGTGTACTTCGCCATGCATAACTCCTGAGGTATGCCATCATTCACTGATGACCCCTCTGGGTGGGAGAGGTGATGTATAAACCTAAACATGCCTGCTGCCTCCTCTACTCTGGGCTGTTGATCTGTCACCACTGTGTACCGCTGATGACTCCCCAATCTCAATGACATCCGCTTCCCTTCCAAGGCTCCTACCAGTCACTGGTGACATTCTCGACCACTTCACTGGCTCCTCAGCTGGTTTATGTACACCCAGGCTCTCAAGAACTACAAAGTGAGAAGCATGATCAGTGGCTACCTCACGAAATTTAGCACACTTTCTTGCCTTGGAGGGCCTTGCTGATTCCCTCACTTGTGGGACATCCAAAACCATCTGCTGCACAATGCCCCTGCTTTTTCAAGGCCTTTAGCTGTTCCCAAACTGGCCAGTCCTCTTTGTCTGAATCGGTCTGGGGTGGGAAAATCTGTAGAGTTGCCCTCTTGGCAGGTTGCTTACCCTGACCCCTTTTAGGCCCCATCTTGGCAAAACCTCGCAGCACCTCTCACGGTATAAGCAGCTACCCAGGTATCCTGCTGTTAACATGCATTAGCCCGACACACACACACCCAACCTTTTCTCTTCCCCAATTATACTGGTTTCTATGTATTCTACTTTATTTATTATTACAATTGGTTTTTCTTTTCTTTTTAAAATATGACTCTGCATTAGCTTTCCCCCTTTACCCCTGATATCTTTTTTTTAACTAACTCAAGCCAGGTTCTCCTCCCCAGTCCTCACTGTTGCCCTACAGCCACCAACTGGCTGGTAAAGAGTGACCCCCCTCCCCAAACTCCAACCTGTAGCATTGGGATGGGGGTAGCCACTGAACAGCCTGCCTGCTAGGGCCTCTGTGCCCCTACTACCTTTGGGGGAGTGCTGAGGCACCCCATAAACACTGCACCAACCAAGCACACTGGCCTCCACCATGGCCAATCCAAACCTGGGCCCACTGCTATGTTCTGCACCACTCCTCACTACTTGTGAGCCACCCGCCAACAAGGCATGATACCGCTGCTCAGCTGCAGCCACAGCAGGCTGCCAGTATGCCCCAACTCAGGGGTGATAAAGGCCCCACGTCAGTGTAAAGCTGCACTGCACTTGGTGCCCAAAACAAAATGTTGTCTGCCACGTTTCCAACAAGATGTGCCCAGGCAACCTCTTTCCAGATCACAAGCCTCAAAAAGAGGCTTGGGGCCAGGAGAAGTCCTGTTTTATACAGGAATTCTCCTGGAGTCCCCTCTCATCTGGGTACCAAACCTCCCAGGGAAGTCTCACACTGCTTTGCCAGGGAGGACAAAGTAGTGCCGCTCATCAGGCTTGCTTCTGGTGGCATCCACCATCTTTGAGAAGCTTGTGAAAATCCCAGGTGGTTTAGGTTACTGACACCTAACTATTGAGCATGCCTGTTTATAGAAAGCATTATGTGACTCCTATGTTAGAGCAGTTTTGCTTCCTTTCTATGTGGCAGCACAATTCAGAGTGCTACGTAACTTAAGACCAGATTTTTCTGAAAGACCATCTACTCCCATTCAAGAACACTTGAGCATTAAGACCCCTGGTGAGTGTCTCATTTTTGTTTTGAAAGCTATTAGTTTATAGTTTGGAGATGGCCATCTTGGTTACAGCTCTCACTTTCTGGAATAATCATTCCTAACCTAATGCCTGATAACTGTTCAATGACAAATCTCTTTTTAATTAAAAAAAAAACCTTTGGCCTCATAAGCTGGCCAGATTTGACCACTTAACTATGGTTTACCTCATAACTGGATTAGTAGCTTGTTTTATCAGTGTTGGTAAGGATACACCTATAGTATCAACTGATGTACAGGTAGATTACATAGTCAATATTGCAGTCGCATATGGTCTGAACAGGAATAAGAAGCATATTGCATTGAGATTTGGCATGAGTGGGTGGGATGCACCATGCTCTAGGTCAGTGATGGTGAACCTTTTAGAGACCAAGTGCCCAAACTGTGATTCAAAACCCACTAATAATTCACAAAGTGCCAATACAGCAATTTAACCTGAATATAGGTGGCTGTGAAGGGATGATGTTGGGTGCCCACAGAAAGGGCTCCAAGTGCTACCTTTGGCCACCGTGTCATAGGTTTGGCAATGCTACTCTAGGTCATATATAATTTAACAAATGAAATAACAAAAACAAAGCAAAGCAAAGTGTTCTGCTTGTATAGCCCCCCCCATAGAACTTCAAGCACTCTTTGGGTGGCTTACAATTTAATTATGCAGGCTACACATTGCCCCCCTCCCCAGCAAGCTGGGTACTCATTTTTCCAACCTCGGAAGGATGGAAGGCTGAGTCAACCATAAGCCGGCTACCTGGGATTGAACCCCAGGTCATGAGAACAGTTTTAGCTGCAGTACAGGCATTTAACCACTGTGCCATGAGGCTCATGGGTGCAAATTAACAAATCTTAATAAGTAAATTATTTCAAAAAAAAAAAAAAAAAAAAAAAGGACAACCATACATATGTATTGGTTTAAATTGTGCACACTTGAAGCAAAACATTTTAAATGGATGGGTTTGGGTTTTTTTTCACTTGGGTGGGAAATACAGGCAGAAAATAGGAGGAGGAAAATGATGCCTTTCTAAAATATAATGTCACAGGCACTTTCAGGCTGAAAACTCCTAAGGCTACTAATCAGATGGCAGTAAGTCTGTCTGTATTGGATTTTTCATGTCAAACAATAGGTTGGAAGAAGTGGAAAAGGATGGTAGAGCTACAAATAAAAGACAAGCTTATCTAGGACTGCACTGGATTCTGTGAATGTTACAGAGCTAATGCAGAACAGAGACCCAGTGTAATTTAATGGGCAAAAAAGACTCAATAGATTTGGATTCAAATTTCCACTCAGTAATGGAATCAACCTGGGGTGTGGCACTAGTGAAATGACTCCTTATATCTCTCTCCTGCTTTCAAAACTGATATGTAACCACCATAGGTTGGGTGTGATTTGAGAGCACATAAGAACCACAATGGTATATGTTTGGATTGGAAGCAGTTCTCGCCCTGGATTTCTCTCTGTTTGATTAATTTTCTAATATTCTTTAGTGTGCTTCCCCACCAGCTTGGCTGCATTTCGGAAATGCTCATCGTTTTTCATGTAAGCAAAGAATAGAAGTTGACCAAGCTGTTTGGTGGAAAAGAGTAAATTCTCCTTTGCCAATATCACCAGCTTCCTTGATCATAAATATGAAGCCAAGCTACTGAGAGTCTGGAAGCTCACGCTGCATCTATCAATTGCATCTGATGTTTCAAACACAGACTGCATCATAACACCAAATGGTTCACTGAGCTAAAATAAATCAGGACTCATGACAGCATAGCGGACTGGGGAATCGAGAAAGAAGGGATGGAGCAGAGACACTTTTTTAAAAAATCAGTCAAGCATTTATATCATTAGGTACTTCTATGAAAGATAAATTGCTAAAGGATAATCAAAATAATCAAAATGCTTTGTAGGTTCCACACTTCACCTTACTCATCTTTGTTGATCTTTTAAAAAACACCACATTTATAACTGGTTATAGCAAACCACCTTTAATAACCTAAAATAACCTGTGATCTAAAAATCACAGGTAGGTAATCAGGAAGTAAATATACTTGGATGTATTAAAATGGAATGATAGTTAATTCATATGTGTGCTTTTTTATTTAAAAAATACAAATAATTCACAAGTACATGTAAAGTCACAGGTGTCTAGTTCTCATAGTCTTGCAGTTTTGGGTCTGTCACCAGGCCATGCTGTTTTATTGTTTTATACTGTAAACAAAAGCACACTCATGTTTAACACAAGTATGCACACAAGTGGCAGACAACCCTTCAACTTAATCCCTTTTCGCTGCTTTGCATTTACTTTGACTTTTGTGTTTTCCAGTGACCCAGCATTATATCTTTGGTCTGGTTGTATGTGTACATGCTCGATGCAATTTGTTTTTAGCATTCCAACAAGCAGCCCAGACTAGAACGGTATGTATTAGTAATGACAGGAGCAACGCAGACAACAGCAATTCTTCCTGGGAAGCACACTGGATAAGGATCTTTCAAGTAGCCTCTACAGACAACTGGATCGATGCAGCTAAGCTATATTTTTCATGACAGCTTGAAATATGTTAAATAGTAATACCACTAAGAATGGCTCTTCTCTCGGACAGTAATGCAGTCCAGTTTTGTAGCACCAGTTCATAAAATGCTGTCATTGATCCTTGAGAGTGTTACATTCTCAGGATATATTGGTTTGGATTTTGAGACAGTTATATAGTAGATTTCTGTTGAAAAGGTGACTAAAGGTTTATCCAGATAAAGTGTTTGTATTATCCCTAACTGTTCCCCATTTCATGGGAAAAGCACAGGATTCTGCCTCTATGTCTCAAGACTACCATTCATATGCCTTCCTTTTAAACTTATGGGTAAGTGAAGTTGGATTGAGGAATCATACATACAATGCTGAGATCAGAGGTTATCTGATGCTTTTCTTCTGTATCACTGAGTTTCATTTGGATGTGCCATTGCATCACTTAACCACCCGTCTCAGCCCAAGCAGGCAGGCAAATCAACATTAGGTTACCAAAATAAATATTGTTTTTTTAAAAAATAAACCAATTAAAGCTATCTATGGACATCAGTATAAAGCACTCATTCAGCTGTGTTTCTTTGCACCTGTCCAATTCACCTAGCGCTTTGCAGGTCTTAGTTGAATATTGTCTCTGTAATGGAGAAGGAACTGATTAATTGTTGCTAGCTCAGCTGTGGTTGCTATGATAGAAAGTGGCAACTTCACTGCTGCAGCTTCTTTTCTTAAGTCAATTTTCAATCTTATTTTTTCTCTTGGAAAGCTTCATTAAAAGCTTCTAATCAAAGACTGTTACTGTTGAAAGATGAAACCTATAGCTTCCTATACCTTCCTCTCTGAAGCACCGAACTCTGCTACTTCCACAAGAACCTAAGATAAACAAATAGTACAATGTATTCTCGAAGGCTTTCAATGCTGGGATCTGGTAGTTGTTGTGAGTTTTTTGAGTTGTTTGGCCGTGTTTTGGAAGTTTTTCTTTTTGACGTTTCGCCAGATGAAATATCAGACAGAAAAACTTCCAGAACACAGCCAAACAACCTGAAAAACTCTCAACTAAATAGTACAATGCCTCAGGAGGGGAAAAACTATATGAAGTCATGGCATTTTGTCATGGTTTTTCCACAGACAAGGATTGTGTCACATGATTGGTGAGAAAAATGCAGACCTAATGCAGGTTGAGGTAATTACTGAGGAACAAATGCTCTGTCTGGATGAGCCCCAACTTCTTCTGGTACTCATCTGTATGTCTACACCTATAGGTTGCATACATGAAGTGTGCATGTGCTGATTTCTTATATGCATCACAGGCTCACATATATCAGTATTCACACTCTTCCTTCTCATAAGGAAAGCGTCTCCTTCGAAGCCTGCCTTGACTGTGTGCATGCTTATCGTTTTATTTAGCATGAATAACTTTTTTAGGCTGCCCTGGCATGGGCTTGCAACACCTGCCCCTTGCCCAGCCTATGCTTCAAAAATGTAGATAATGACTAGTTTGTGTATCATCTGGAAGTGCAAAAGAGGTTGCCTGTTGTTATGGTGCAGCTGGCCACATGGCACTTCTGCTAAGGTGATCTAATAGCACCAGCCCTCATCCCTCTCCAATACCAACACCTTCCTATCTTGAGGCATATTTTCCAAAGCGTGGCAGATGTTGCTGACAAAGTGCAATTTTCTTCCCAGCAAAGACTCTTCAGTTGTATTTGTTGACGTCTGCTGCAATCAGCAAACAGTAACCTTTAAGAGAAATCCGAAAGTCAGCCGGAGAGGGAATACAGGCTTAACCGACACCTTCTTTCTCTGTTGCCACCCGCTTTCCTGTACCTTGCTGCTTCGTTATCTCGACTCTGCACCTTGGAAATCTGAGGTGCTTTGCCATCAATCATTCTCTATTTTAAGCTATATGCTACTGCTTCCTTTTGTTAATAAACCTGTTCATTTCATATATCCATACAAATATCAGTGTCCGATACCGTTTCAACCAAAGTATCACCCATCCATCACCTGGGCAGGAGAAATGGAAATTGACGTCTCCCGGGAGATATTTCTTGCAAAATAAGTAGAAGAGGCAGTTCCTTCCAATATGTGCCAACGTATGGGGATAGATTCCTTTATTACAAGCAGAGAGCAACTGTGGTATTCTTTTTTACCCTTTTTCCTTTCCTTTTCCTTTTTTCCTTTTTTTTTGTTGAACTCCCATTATGAGCTTTTAATTTGGGCCAGAAAATGGCTCTGCCTTATCTCATCTGGTACGGCTCACATGCTGGGCCCTTCAGCACAGCTTATATTAGTTCCTTTGACTAGCACTGTAAATGTGTAATTGCTCATAATCTTTTACAGGCCTGGCAGGCAGGTTATACTCTTCTCCCACAAACATACACTCACCTCTCCCTTTCTCTCGCTGCGCTTCAGCTTCATTGCACAAACCCCTGTTTTTCATTGTTGAGGATTTGTGAGCCTCGGATGAAGTGGAGGAAGCCTGGGGCTTGACGAGATTTCTCTTTGACATTTGAAGAGAGCTTCAAAAGGGGCATTTTGGTGCCATTTGTAAAGTGGCCAGCAGTGTGCACCTCCAGCGCATTCCCTTGTCTTTGTGCTGGTGCTCAAACATAATCTACTCTTCAGAAAGGATGAGGAAAATGGAGGTGGAATTGCACTGACAAAAATTACACATTCAAGCCTGATGGATTTCTGGCTGTCCTGCCTTGTGTCCCATGTATCCACTGTTACTGTTCACCTCCCCTACTTTCCTGAACCATCGCTAATTGGTTCTCTTCTTCTCTGTTAGGCTGCTATTCCACGGCCAGAAAATCTGGATCAAAGTAAAATGCGGAATGGTCATGTGGCTGAAAATGCTGTTCCTGTGTGAACCACATCTTTTGTGTTCTATGACCAGGAACTGCAACACAGTGAAATGAAAAGGTTTTGATGTGGGTTTTTTGAGTCGCCACGGACTCAAGTACTGCTTTAAAATCTGCATTGGAACTGAGACAAGCTTTGTACCACCTCAGAACCAGGTACTTGCAAAACTCGTGCTTAAGTGGACGTGGTTGCATTTCCCCCCTTTAAAGTCTGCTGGTTGTAGGGACACAATTTTATTAACTGCATCTTAAAGCAGTTTGAAACAGTTTTAGTGGTCATGGGATAACAGCCTTAGTATGTGATGGAAAACTAGACCAGAGGATGGATGAAAAGAGCAGGAAGTGGTGAACCAGTCACTTTTGTTCCTTGTGATTTGGCTTACATTGGTTCATAAATCAGCTGCATCCTCCTACTTCATTAATAAGCATTTTAAAAATGCATATGACATCTTAAGTTTATGTTCTGTTTTTGATATATTTTGAGGTCTGACAGGAGGAAGTAAAGGTAATGTAGGGCTTTTGTTTCCAATTCCCCTCTTTGAAAAAGAATTTCTCCTTGATCTCAACTGGATTCAGTGGGAAGATTTTCATCTGTCCCAGCTCCTGAGCTGATTTGCATCTGCCACTGCTGTGGGACATGTTTGGGCCTGGGAGACCTGTGGATCTGAAGTTTTGACACTGGATACTCTACCTACAGGGGCAAAGTGAGGGGTGGGTTGGGTTGGGGATCTGAGGTAGAATTTCATTCCCCGAAGATGGACATTTCTGCAGCCACACAAAGTATGACCAATAATCACAAAGAGGCATCCCCATTTGCTACATTGTTGTTACATATGTGCTATCACATCATTTCTTACTTACGGTGACACTCTGAAATAGTGACCTCCAAAATATCCTTGTCATTAACAGTTATCTGAGCCTCGTGGCGCAGTGGTTAAATGCCTGTACTGCAGGTAAAACTATGCTCACGACCTGGGGTTCAATCCCAGGTAGCAGGCTCAAGGTTCACTCAGCCTTCCATCCTTCCGAGGTCGGTAAAATGAGTACCCAGCTTGCTGGGGGGGCAATGTGTAGGTCAAATTGTAAACCGCCCAGTAAACTGCACACTGTAAGTCAAATTGTAAACTGCACACTGTAAGTCAAATTGTAAACCGCCCAGAGACTACTTAAAGTGGTATGGGGCGGTATATAAGCAGAACACTTTATAAGTTGCCAGGAGTGGCCATCTGACTAGATGGGTGAGGTATAATTTAATTAATTTAATTAATTAATAAGCAGACAGCCTTTCCCAGCTCTTGCATACTCAAAGCTCCCATCATCTTTTCCCAGATAACCACAGAACTTTTTAGCCTCAATGTATTTTTATTTTCCATTGTTGATCTTATGAGCCTATTTCAGACCAGGGTGACAGAAGGTCAAAGTTGACTATAAGATGGAAGACTCACACTAGCTGTATTCAGAGTGATGAAGCTGTTTGGACGAACAGCGAAATGTTTCTGTCTCTCAAGAAAAAGAAGTCCAGTTGCTATGACTCAACTTCCAGATATCTTCCAAATGTGTATTTCCGCTTCAAAACTGCATTTTAAAATGAGTGTTTGACATGTTTCAGCCAAAACACTTTTTAAGTGTCTGTGGCAGAACAGCTGAGATATGAGAGAGCCTTAATTTGCATCAGAAGTATCAGAGACAGAATTTCTTATGTCACTGGCTTGGCAGGAGACCTAACAGGGTTGCACAACAGCTGTATAGCATTTTTTCTTGGGGTATGGGGCTTCTAGAGAGGAAGTGCCCTCATACAGCAGAGCTGCTTTTTGCCATCCAAAATTGGCTTCAAGTACCTTGCAGCCATGCTGGCCACATGGCCACAGACTTGCACAACATGGGCTCTTCGGCTTGATTACAGAGATGAGCACCACCCCTAGAGTCGGACACAACTAGCACACATGTGCGGAGATACCTTTACTTTTACCTTTCTTACCTAGCTTTAACCATTTTGGTTTTATTTGCAAACCCTCTGCTTTATCTTCCTCTGACACCAGAAAAAAAGATTTCCATTTGGACCTTGTCTTGTTTACTTATATTTTCAGTCCAGGCCCAACCTGGAGGCTGTATTTGTTCATCATCACAAGACAAAAAGAGTCAACTTCCCCTTTTTGTCCTTCTGGTGCAAATCTATATTTCTAGCAGAGCCTTTAGTGTTGTGTACTAGCAGGAAAACCTGTGGCAGTGCTAGTTATTGTTGTTTATTTGAAGTCATGAGATAAAATTATGACTAAAATAGGATATGATTGAGACGTACAAACTAATGCAGGGCATGAGTAAAGTGGATAGAGGGAAGCTCTTCTCCCTCTCACAAAATACCAGAACTAGGGGACATACACTCAAATTGAGGGCTGGGAGAGTAAGAACAGACAAAAGAAAATAATTTTTCACCCAGCGCATTGTGAGTCTGTGGAACTCCCTGCCACAGGATTTGGTGATGGCATCTGGCCTGGATGCCTTCAAAAGGGGATTGGACAGATTCCTGGAGGAAAAGTCCATCACAGGTTACAAACCATGATGGAGAGGTGTAATCTCCAGGCTTAAAACCGGGGTACTTCAAGGGCCAGATGCAGGGGAGTGCTATCAGGAGACAGATATCTAGTCTCATGGGCCACTGTGAGATGCAGGAAGCTGGACTAGATGGGCTGTTGGCCTGATCCAGCATGACTCTTCTTTTATTCTTATGTTCTTATGAAGGGCATGAATGGGCCTGAGCTGACTGATCTTCTTTAAAGCAATGCCTCCCATGCAACAGTTCTATCTTTAGGGCCTTTTCACACGACCCCTAAAATCCGCGGCAAATGGCTCTCAGATCCGGAGCTTAAAATTGTTTCCCCACCAGCTCCGGAGTTTACAAAAAATTAAGTGCAACCACGCCCACCTAAACGCGTCCCAATGCACTTTTCAAGTACCTGGTCTCTGGAGCTGAAAAATTTCTGATATGGATGTAAAGTAGTGAGTGCCGGGCTCTCCTCGCCTTGTGTTTGGTTTTTTGTCCCCGCTGCCCCTTTAAGAGATAGGAATCATGACAACGACGTGGCTCGGGGCGGCTTCCACCGGCAGATGGAGGTGAGCCTGCATTTTTTCTCCCTTTTTTTCTCCCTCCCCTCACGCAGACAGGAGCACGGAAGTGCGGAGGGGGTGGGAACACAAGGAAGAGCGATGAACCCCCAAGATCTCTGGTCTGAATTTAAGTGGCCAGAAGATCTTAGGGGTCTTGTAAAAACGGTCTTTGTTTGATCACCTCAACCTTCTTTTCAGTTTGTTTTGTATGTAGGGTCCTGCTACTCTTGCCATACTTTAAGAAGCAGCTAAACAGTATAGTTACAAAACTATTGAAGGAAAAACTATTCAAGGATCCTCAACAGCTGAATGGAGACCTCAGGAGTCCTTTGTGCTGTTGCATCCTGCGGTAGCATCTTTTCCCTGCAGTCTATTGTTTTGCTGAAATTTCTTTTATTGTTAGGATGTGACATGCATTCCTACATATATGTTTGCTCAACACTTTCATTGTACAAGGATAGTATTAAAATGATAGTGTTTAAAAGAAACTGGGGTGGGGAGGGGGAAGCAAGCTAACATTAGAAGCTGTCATGTACTCATCCTTGATTGACAGGAGGATAGTGAAGTAGTGCCCACAGCATTAGCCCTCGAGCTGAAGAAAAGGTATAGCTTCAAATTTTCATTCAGCTGAGAAGACAGCTCTGGGCAAATCATTTCTCTCCCAGCCTTCACGGTTTCCTACAGATGGTAAACGAAAGAGGGCATGGAAGCCATCCTGGGTTTGTGGAGCACGAGTCAGCTACAAGTCTGATATGTATAAGAATACAGCCAATCTCCTATTCAGAGGGTAAGAGTGATTGCAGAAGCTTTAACTTGAGCTGTTGTGTGCCTGGCATGCAGCTGGTTGCACAAGCAATGGTGAGACTGGGCATGGGACGGGGGTCTACTTGAATGGTTGGAACTTTGGTGTGGCTGCTCTTTGGGGACCGAGTAACACAACCGGATACCGGCTTATGCTTTTAAGTAAAAAGGGTGCCTGTTATTTTGCAACAACTTGATGAAAATCATTACAAATTACAATTCTTTAGGAGCCAAAAAAAGGTTTCTGTGGCAGTAATCTTGTAAAGTCCATAGGTTTGGATAGGGCTCAATGGGCAACTTCTTTCTGGACCTCATACACACAAATATGGTAAAGCCAACAGGCCCAAAGGGAGTCAAAAACATCATATAAATAAAAGATAAATAAAATATCACACTTTGCTCTGTATCTCACCAAGGTATAACTCCCTACAAGCTATCAATGCAGTTTGGGAGCTATTGTTTGGAGCCTGGTGTGAGATCAGAACCTTACAGTACTATTGAAGATAATGTATGTGGTTTGAGAGCTCTGTGAAAATAGGGGCCCTTTTTGCTACATAAATAGCAAAATACTGCACCATCAGTACCAAACCATGAATTATTATCAATTTGCAAGTGTCATATAGCTGCCTACCTGTCTCCCCAGAAAAATCAAACCTTGGTGTTTAGAACAGCATGGTATATTCCTTCTGACAAAAGAAAATTGCTTCCATTTCTGCAAGCATTACAAACACAACATTAAAAATGATTTTTTCTTTTAGTTCCAGAGAGGTTATATGGGGCACAGGTATTATCCTCTAGGGTTTAAAGTAGCTAAGTTTGTGAGGCTACAACACATTTTAAATTTTCGATTAATATAGTACAGTATTGGAAAATATGTAATTTGAGATGGCACTTATTAAAAGACAATTACTTTTATTATGCAGTGGGCCCATTCCAGAGAGCTCCCCATCTACCTGTCAGATAGCTTACTCAAATATGGAAGGGTTTTTATATGTGTCTTCTATTATTTATCTTACTATTGAGGCTAGACTGAATCATTGTGGCCAAAATAATGGTATTTGGACAACAGTAAGCCTTTCAAAGCAACTTTATATGGAAATATACCCCCTTTCTTCCACTGTTCTAAACATTCCAGAATCTAGTCCAGATGGCTGTAGATACTGAAGATGCAGTCCCCAAAACAAACAAACCCAAAGCCAACCAACCAAACAAACAAACAACAACAACCCCCAAACCTCAACACCTATTTTTACAAGGTTTGCTCCTAAGTAGAGATGGGTACGACTCAAAAAAATTGTGCTTCGTTTGTCGTTTGGTCGTTTAGGGGTCCGTTTCGGTTCATTTCCGTTTTTGTGAGGTTTTTTGCAAAAAAATTCGTTTTCGTTTCATTATGTAATGACCCGAAAACACGAAAATGAAAACGAAAAATTGCTGTTTCGTTACCATTTAGCACAATTCAATGTATTTGCCGTAACGAAAATGAAACGGTCAACAAAATTTTTCGTGTTTCGGGTCGTTTCGTTTCATTTTGGAGTCAAAATTCGTTTTTCGTTTCATTACGTAATGAAACGAAAAAATGAAAATGAAAATGAAAATTTCGCTGAATCATGCCCATCTCTACTCCTAAGTTATCTTTGCTCAGAAGACAGCATTTTCCCACATAGCCATAGAGTTGTCTGTATACACCCTGAGACATTTTGGCCTTGATTTCACCACCAGGCATGTCACTGAAATGCTGTTCAAGAGTTCACATGATCTGATCAAGGACTCAGCCAGGACCAAAGGGCAACTGCTGGAGAGTGCCATAAAAAAGTGCCCTCCTGGCTATGGCAGTGGTGATCTAGGAGGCCTCTCACACACTTTCCTTACCATAGGGTCAAATTATTAGTCTGGGTAGGTAGGGGGTGTGCAGAGCTCAAGGGCAGGAAGGTGTCTACACTGTGTAAACTGCTGGCATTTGGCATCTGGAGCAGCTGTGCTAAAAACTGAAAATATCTCAGTTCAAGTCTGGTATATGTTGATATACCTGTGTCTGGATTAAATAGTCCCAAATCAGAGGATGTGCTTTTCAGGCCAAAACAAAGGCAGCCAGATGGATCAATCACATGGCAATTATAAGCCTCCTCATAGACCATAGATCGTGACCAAACATTTCCTTTTTACTTCATCTGAGCAGACATTGCTAAGTGTACCCTGATTCCAGTATTTACTGGTAACTCAGGAAGCCTCTGTGTGTTCTCTCACTGGCGACTAAGCCAAACTTCTGCCCTCGTGGCCAAAACAGCCAAATTCTGAACATCTACATTTTTTCCTTAGCCACATGATCTAGTGAGGGTTCTGGAGGGCTCAACAGCTTGCCTTCTAATAGCATTGGGTCCTTTAAAAGAGCACTGAACGTATGAACAATCTTGCTGGAACAAGCCACAGCCCATCCAGTCCAGCATTTTGTCTCACACAGTGGCTCACCATTTGCTTCCAGGTATTCCCAAGCAAATTTCTTCACCTGCTTATGAGGCAGGGAATCGTAAGCAGGTGAAGGCATCTGTTTTGGAATACCCTGAGAAATATCCAGCCTGTCTCTCCAACTGGAGGTTGTCCTTAGGCATCCATAATGATAGCCATTGAAACCCTTGCTCTCCATGAACTTGTCCAATCCTTTCCTAAAGCTATCAAAGCTGACAGCTGTCACCATATTTTCTGTCAGGGAAGTCCATAGACCAGCGATCCTCTGGGTGAAAAAGTACTTCCTCTTATTTGTTTGAGATCTAGCACCCAAAAGTTTCATGGAGTGTCCCCTAGTTCTAGTGTTGCACGATAGGGAAAATGACTTTTCCTTATCTACTTTGTCCACATCATGTATGATTTTGTAAACTTCAATTAGGTCACCTTTTAGGCAGCATCGCTCAAGAGGGAAGAGGCTCAGCCACTGCAGCCACAGATGGTAAGGAAGGTGTTCCAATCCCCTAATCATTCTGGTTGCCCTGCTCTGCACTTTTTCCATTTCCATAATATCCTTCTGGAGGTATGGTGACCAGAATTGTACACAATACTTCAGATTGGGCCTCACCATAGATTTTGTGCTACCCCACCCCGAGTTTGGATTTTGGTTTGTTTAAATGTGCATCCATGACCATGCTAACTGAGAGATTTTGGGGACTATAGTGAAGAAGAAGAAGAAGAAGAAGAAGAAGAAGAAGAAGAAGAAGAAGA
>JAHTLZ010000129.1:41362141-41374292 GCA_023846285.1 Phrynocephalus versicolor
GTGGGGGGGGGGATCCAAAATGGTGACCACAATTTTTCTTTAGAAATCGTGGTCAAAAAACACACCAAATCACCATAGAAACATGTGAAATTTATTTATTTTAAATGCCTGAATTTTAATAGTAGCAGCAGTGGGTTTTTTATAGCAATAAAACGTTGCATTGATTTTATTTTATTTTATTTTATTTTTTATTTTTTTAGACCTGCCCATTTGGGCTGGGCATGGGATGGGACCATGCAATTTTTTTGAACCATTCCACCAATGGCATGGCCAGGTTTTGACTGACACTTCTTGATGTGCCAGAGGGCATAAAAAGCCGAGGCACCTTCCAGAAGTTACAGTCGGGTCTTGGATGTGGAGGGTGGAGGGCTGTGTGGCTGGCTGCTGCTGGCTGATTGGAGGGAGGCTGGAGGCTTTAGATTTAAGTTAGGCAAGCAGGGGGGGAACTGAATTTAGAAAATAATTTCTTTGATTTTCTGCACTTTTTCTGCTGGAGGGAATAGCAGTTTATTCTTTTTTTTCCTCTGGCAGTTTGTGAAGATTTTTTTTTCTGATATTGGATAAAGGGGGAGGTTCGACTGGGAGAAGGTGTGGATTTATTTTAAAAATATATTACATTGGGACGTCAAATCGCGCTAAATCGCGGTGGAAATGACAAACGACAAACGAAATGACAAAATGACAAATTTTTGAAAAATTTCGCGACAAACGGAAACGACCCGAAACGGACCCATTCCGACAAACGAAAACTCCGAACGTCATTTTTTCTGGTCGTGCCCATGTCTAATGATAAGAGGTTCTCTCCAAAAGAATGTCAACTCAATGACAGACCTTTGATCCCAAGTTAGAACTCCCCTCAGTGAGTAAGCAAACAGCAGCAGCCTTGATTAATTCACTTTCCAGCTAGAGTGAGGGCCAGGAACAATGACAGCAGTGATAAATACCATGGGAGCCTCCTTCTGACAAGGAGATGCCAAAGAAGGAAGCTGGAATCCAAACACTGCAAGGACACAGCACAATAATCAAACAATAAGCCATATGACTGAGGATGTCCGTTGATAAGGATTCCTAGGTACAGAAACTGAATGGGCAAAATGTAAAATGTCTTAGGATATGTATGTTTTCAGTATCATTATGATAAGTATGTTTTCAGTACCATTGAGCTGTTTAGTCTGCAACATTTCTTGGGGGCAGAAGACAGAAGCCAAGCACTGTCCTTAAATCCTGAACAAAATGCCTGTTTGACGCTCATGGAGCCAGTGTGTCTATATATACAATCGAAAAATGGGCAGGTAAGCATTCTCTTCCCCAGATATTTAACAAGACAATGGGAGATCGCACTTCCTGCAAAGGCCTAGTAAAGTGAGGATCAGTGTACACTGATGAACTGTGTGTACAGGAATCCATACGGAATACAGCACACACCTATATTTTCTTTTCAGGGAAACAGAAGGACACATACTTTTACAGGGATCTAATCAGTTGGGCGAGCTGCCTAGATGCCCTAAGCATATCCAATCTTGCCTGATTTTGGAAGCTAAGCAGGGTCGGCCCTGGTTAGTACTTGGATGGGAGACCACCAAGGAATACCAGGAGCTGTAGGCACCTGGAGTAGGAACTGGCAAACCACTCCAGTATTCCTGCCAAGAAAACTCCATGGATATGGAGTCATGAAGAGTCGGTCACGACTGTAACAACACAATACACACACAATCAGTTGGGCACTGCAGGCCAATACGTTTATGAATTGGTTCAATAATGGCACCGTATGTTCAGGAACATATCATGCAAATAGTTCCCCAATTTTATGATTGTTGTCATCACTATATAATCTTTTTAACTAGTTTTCAGTATTGGTAACTTCTTACATCTAATTTTTGTCATAGAAGATGTAGAGAGTCAGGTAGGTGACTTTGCAGAAAGGGGCAATGTGATTAGAGAAGCACAACATTATGTTGTCATAATGTGGTCCCTCACCATTCATGATTTGAAGGCCTTTTGCTTCAGCTATATGGATATCCTTGTGCAGCACAAACAATAATACCCATATAGATGGCTCTGCCACAGAATCTCGTGTCACAGGTAGAACTGTGCTGCCTGACTTGACATAATCTGCTAAAAGCTAAAGCAGGTAGAATTCTGCTATGGAGCAGTTTAAAAGCCATTTTATGTAAAATGGCAGATGCAGTGCCAACTATAAAACATGGTTTGTTTCCATGTTCTGAGTGACTAAATGCCTTTAAGTTTATCTAGGTCTGCCTGGTGTGTGCTTCAAATTCCGGCAAGTGTTCAAAGCTTTGGGTATTATCTAGTGAAGAAGAAATTCCTGGGGTTATCATAGCTGCTATTACAGCTAAACCCGTAAGGAAGCATGTATATTAGCTCTGAGAAACACATCTGGGAATTAAAACTCATTACCTTTTTGAATACAAAAGAACAACTACATTGAATACTGATCTCAAGTTCCCAGGTCATTACAACAGATTGCAGCCTCCTGCTGGCCAATATGCTTGATGATGTGTATTTATGTTCTTTGTAAGGGGATTAGAGTCTAACACCCTCGGATATACCAAATAGGTTGAATAAAAGAAATATGCATACCTGCTTTATGCATTTTGTCTATGTTAATCACGAGGATGTATTCAAAGACACCTCCCATGGTTCCAGATGTCATGAAATGAGTGCCATAAGTATTAATAAATTGGGAGTACATTCCATAGTTGTATTGGTCCGGAAGATCCATCAAAGACTGGAACATGTCTTCATCGAGGACTATATCAGTTCTTCGCATCTTGAAACGGGCTGTTTGTACTTTGGTACGGACTCTAATAAATCCTAAATTCTGGGGGTATGAAGTGAGGGAAGAGAAATATTTTTTTTTTTACAAAACATGCAATTATCCTTCAAAATAAGACTGACATCATAAGGCAGCTACCTCTGTTCCTGTACAATCTCAGTTTATTTCATTAGGACATGTATCAAGCACCACCCCTGGGAGAAATTTTCAGTAGGCTGACAAATCAGAGATGTAAACCCTGACACAATTTATCCCCTTCATTAAAGGAGACAGTACAAAAGAAAAGAAAAGAAAATCATCCTTGCTACAAGAACAAGGGTGTGCCTCTTTCTCTTTTCCCAGAGATTTTTCACATATTCTTTTTAAATTTATTTTATTATAATTAAAAAATAAAAGAAATAGACATCAAAAAAGAGCAGAAAAAAAAATAAAAAAGAGGAAAAAAGAGGTAAAACAGTTTTGCAGTGTAACATATCTCGTTTGGTGAGTTTCCATCATTGGCATTCTGTTTTCGAGGCAGTGAAAGCACATGGTCTGGGGGTGTCCTTCAAGTAAATGGATACGGTACCTTCTGCCCTTGCTCTAATCTTGGTCACCATCTGCCTGTGCAGCCATGTATGCAGAGGTGGATTTAGCGTAGTAGTGGTGTGCACTGTTTGTGTCTTGTTTTAAGTAGAAATCTTGTGCTTTCACTTAGGACCTAAGAACAGTTTTGTTAGCAGAAGGCATGTTTTGTCTCCGTGGTACCTATGTTAGCTAGCCTAAAGGAAGAAATTGTGTAGAACTGCAAATAATCTAGGTTATGTAGAGAGCTTTGACAAACTCGCATCATATGGCATCTGTCTTTCCAGCCCAGATCCCTTACTCTGCCTCACCTTTATTTGTCCCGAAACAAATAAAGTGGTGAAAAGCCTGTAGGTTGTCGTTGGGTATATAAAATTAAACAAGATGTAAATCAAGAAATTAAATATAAAGCTAGACTTGTTGCTCAGGGTTATAGTCAAGAAAAATATGTACATTATGACCAGTTTTTTTCACTTACAGTAAAGAGTGATACTTTCAGAGTAGCTTTAACTGTAGCAAGTGTGAAAGGTTATAATGTTCACCATTTTGATGTTGAAACTGCATATCTTCATGCAGACATAACAGAAAACATATACATGAAACAAATACCAGGTTTTCAAATTATTAATCCTAATATGATATTAAAGTTACACAAAGCCCTTTACGGCTTGAAACAATCAGCAAAAAATTAGAATATGCTTTTACATAAAAAATTGAAACAGTTGGGATTAGAGATGGGCATAAAACAAAAAAAATGGTGTTTCGGTTTTTCGTTTGTCGTTGAGAGGTCTGTTTCGGTTCGTTTCCGTTTGTTGTGAATTTTTGGAAAAATTTCATTACCGTTTTTCATTTTTTCATTTGTCGTTTCTACCCACTTTTTGCGTGATTTTTAAAGCATTTCTGTGTGCAGGCATCCCCCAACGCCCCAGACCAGAGGGAAAACACTAAATAAATATGGATGCTGGCAAAGACACAGTATAGACTAGGTACGCAGGGAAGCTGCAAAGGCAGCGGTGGGCGTTGCCCAGGGTGCAAGGCAGCCGCAGAGTGACTGCACTGCTGGGCAAGGGAGGGTAGTCACTGAGAGGTACGCAGCATGCACACACACAGGGAGGCTGCAGGACTGAAGCTAGAGTCGCAGAGACAGCAATCCCATCCTAACTCCCACCAAAGACTGCAAGGAGGACGGGGGCTGCCAGAGCTCTTTATGCCCTCTGTGGCTGCCAGACCTGCCCACCCAGTCTGCAACCTGGGCATGCTATTGGTTGAACATGATCCCATCACATGGCTTGCCTCCATTTTGTGGCTGGTGGCGACATCCATTTTAAAGGGAAAAGAAAAATACATCGCGATGGGAGAAGACAAAAACAAACATTTTAAGGACCCCAACTCCCTGGTAGGTAATAATTTCAAATAATTATCACATTATCGCTGTGTTTTTACGGATGTCCAGGGCGTTTTTTAACATTTAAAACAGCTCATTTCATTGCGTGTCGCCATTAATGAAAACGAAATGTAAAGACCACAATTTCCGTGGTTCTGTTCGTTTCGTTGCATTTTCATCACAATTTTCATTTGTTGTTTCGTTACATAACTAACGAATAACAGAAACGAAAAAATGTTCATTCCGTGCCCATCTCTAGTTGGCATTTAAAAATAGCATTGCAGACCTATGTGTTAATTGCAAAAATGAAGGAAAACAAATCATTTATTTTCTAGTTTTTGTAGATGATTTATGTCTGATAGTTCAAAACAATCAGCAGTTCGAATGGTTTCAGAAAAATTTAAGTAAACATTTCAAGATAAAATATCTAGGTGAAATCAAAAGTTATTTAGGAGTAACTGTAAGTAAAAATAAGGAAGGTCATTATATTTTAAGTCAAATGGGTAAAATTGTTGCTTTGCTCAAACAATGTAATATGTTACAGGCAAATAAAGTAGCAAAACCAATGGTAACAAATTTTTATAAATATGATGATACAGGAAATTTTGAAAATGTTACATTGTATCAATCAATAATTGGGTCATTGTTGTATTTGTCAACATGGACAAGACCAGATATAGCAGCAAGTATAAATATACTTAGTCAAAAATGTTCAAATCCAAAAAATAATCATTGGGATGCAGTTAAAAGGTTGCTAAGATATCTCAAAGAAACTTTAGACTTTAAGTTAAAGTTACAAGGGTCAAACAGTCTTTAATTGAAAGCTTATTCAGATGCAGACTGGGCATCAGATACAGCAGATAGAAAGTCAATTTCGGGGATGACTATATATCTGGATGATGCATGTGTAATGCGGAAATCAAGAAAACAAGAAAATATATCTACAAGTTCTACCTAATCAGAGTTTTGCTCTTTACATGAAGTATCTAAAGAGCTGGTATGGATAAAACAATTGTTAAAAGATTTATGTATAAATGTAAACGAACCATTTTCTGTATTTGTTGATAATACTGCATGTATAAATTTAAGTGATGACAATTGTGTTAAAGGTAAAAGTAAACACATTTGTATAAAGTTTTTTTTTGCAGTAAGAGAAGCTGTTCAAGAAGGGAAACTAAAAGTAGAATTTTGTTACAGTAAAGATAATGTAGCTGATTTATTTACAAAGCCTCTATCTGTAGAAAAACATGAAGCATTGTGTAAAAGAATATGAATGTTTAATATTTAATTTAGGAGGGCTGTCAAGTTTTTTAAAGATATTAAAAAACATAAATGAAATATTAAACCTTCTTCACAGAGTTTGTGTAGAGCACACACAGGTGTAAAAGTTTTTAGGTAAAAAACTTTGAGGCTGCAGGTAATTAGTGCTTAAAGCTTGTATAAATGTGGAAAGCAGGAATCACTGTTTGCTGGCTTTTCCTCCAAGCCAGCCAATGCTGCTGTACAAGGTCAGTCACTGTATTTTTTCCTAATGTGTTACTATGTGTTTTTTATGCTGAGAAAAAGCTTTCTAAGTTGAATATATAAATTATTTTTCTAAAGATATTGTCTGCTGAAGTTTTTTGTTCCTGAGCATTGAGTTTTTCTGCTGGGTCTCAGAGCTTTCCAGTGCACAATACACATCCAGTGGCCATGATGGTTTTGTCTGAACTCAAATGTCATTAAAAGAGCCCAATATTCCCCTTATCTCTTTTGTGAGAGCTTGATGGTGTCTGCAGTTGTGATCACCTTGTGAATTCCAACCTTCCCCTCAAAAAAACTTTTCCCTCCCAGAAAACAGTGACATCACCATTGGTGGCAATCAGACTATGTGATGATGTCATGGGAAAAATAAAGGTGAGGCAGAGTAAGGAATCTGGGCTGGAAATACAGATGCCATATGATGCGAGTTTGTCAAAGCTCTCTACATAACCTAGATTATTTGCAGTTCTACACAATTTCTTCCTTTAGGCTAGCTAACATAGGTACCAAGGAGACAAAACATGCCTTCTGCTAACAAAACTGTTCTTAGGTCCTAAGTGAAAGCACAAGATTTCTACTTAAAACAAGACACAAACAGTGCACACCACTACTACGCTAAATCCACCTCTGCATACATGGCTGCACAGGCAGATGGTGACCAAGATTAGAGCAAGGGCAGACGGTACCGTATCCATTTACTTGAAGGACACCCCCAGGCCATGTGCTTTCGCTGCCTCTTGGCCCTCCCCAAATCTATTAAGTTATTAAAAAATAATTTTCTTGGAACTACAGCCTGTTTGCCACTGGATTACATTCATTCTGTACAGTAGCATGTATTGCAGACGAACAGTTGTCTTTATGGTCCCCTTTCCTTCTTCCCACTTAGACATTTGCTGATCATATACAAATGCTTATGGACACTGTGAAAGAGGATAGGATGAGATAGTATTTCTTATTATCTTTCTGCATTTATATATATTCACCATTGCCGTGGGTCCTTTTCCAAAGAGAAAGGTGGGGTAAAAATACTAAAAAATAATAAATAAATAAATAAATAAATAAATAAATAAATAAATAAATAAAATGCAGACTTTTAGTGAAATAAACCACCTTGGATCTTTTTAAAGGAGAAAGGCAGTGTAAAAATATGTTAAATAGTATGTGTTTTGCTGCTTCACAGTGCAACTCCCTTCCCACCATGATTTCTGTTTGCCTCACTAAAACTCAGAAAACAAATAGAATTTCTAATGACTCCATAGTTTAATTACATGCAGTCATTATGGTTCGATAATTATTATTTGAGTGGGCAGGTATGGAGAGGGGAAATAATGCAGTATTATTCACAGCGCGATTGTCCTCTTCAGTAGAAGAAGAATGAAAAGGAATAGAGAGTATCAATTTTCATCACCTTTGACTGGTATTCAGTAATGTTTCTTAAAGTTCCTCTACCCTGGGAAAGCCTAAAGCCAACTTCCAAGGAGGCAGGAAATGTAGCAGGGCTTATACCAACTGTGATGCCCACATTCCAAGAAGTGTCCTTTTTTATAGCATTCAGTAAATCCTTGGCATCATCATAATACTCTGAAGAGAAACCCGTGTCAGCATATGCCTGAAATGAGAGAGGAAACAAATTAGTTTGTCTGGAGTGTTTTGGATTACTTGGATCTTGGGAAGATGTTATGATTACTATTGCAACCCCCACCCCACCACCAACGCATTAGAAAGTGACCATGATTAGAATTACATTAGTACCACTTTGTTTTCTTGTTCTTCAAAAGTAACTACTTAAAATACTTTTAAAAAACCCAAATGATGCAAGCAACTGCTTGGTGGTTCAAAACACACCTCAGCAGTGAAGCAAACTCAAAACAACTAAAAATCATAGCAACATAGAATAGTGAAATTGGAAGGGGCTTAGGAGGCCATGAGGTCTAACCTCCTGCTCTGTGCAGGAATACAAATCAAAGGAGATCTGCCAGGTAGTTGTCCAAATTTCTCTTGGACGCCTCCAGCGTTGAAGCCCTCATTGCCTCTTGAGGCAATTGGCTCCAAATAGTTAAAAAAGGAATGCCGTGTTACCTCAAAATAATAAAGTAACAGTTAAACAAAAAGGAATTATATGTAAGTAACTTATTATTTGCAGTGTTTTACTTTCATACTCTAAAACAGTGGTGATGAACCTTTGGCATGCCAGATGCTTTGGACTACAACTCCCAGAATTCCAAGCCTTTATTGCCAGAGACACAGGACTATGTGAGTTGTGCTCCAAAACATCTGGAGTGCCAAAGATTTGCCACCACTGCTCTAAAACAACCATATGCTGAAGGACACAAGGGAGCATAGGCATCAATGTAGAAAAAAAGATTTTTATGGCCATAAACCTTATAAAATTGCTGGTAAATTTCAGTTTGCCAGAATCCTCCTTACCAGAAAGAAAGAGAAGGTGGGATAACTTCCCAAGTGCATTTCCAGTTGGAGTTTATCTTGAGTGGGACATAGAAGCCTGGTGCTCTTCCCTAAACCAAAAACTTTTATTGACTATTAACTTATTGATCACCTGTTCAGTTTTTCAAGGAGCAGCATAAGAGCAACAGTTTGGTGGTTCAGGGGGCTAAATAGGAATTTTTCCTTTCCAATCAATCAGTATTTATGGGTCGGTGTCTATGCCTGTCCCTTGAGTCAGGCCCAAAGGATCATGCTGGTGTGGGGATGCTGATTGGCTTACCACTGCTATGCCCCAAGGGAAGAAGTCTGTGTGAGGCATAGAGAGCCTTATTATGTGCAGAGGAAGAATAAGTTAATTTTCAACCCTATTGCACCAGAGCTAGCATCCCATCTCCCACTATTCATCCTGTGGTTAAAATAAACATAGTTTGATTACAAGGACTATTTTAGGGGTAATACACGTGCATGTCACCATGGTTTAATGCACTAGTGCATTTTAATGGCATTTCTATGTTAGGTTCACCGGTAGCTATTACAGGAAAATAAATAAGGACTGAGAAACTTAATTGTGTATTAGCTTTACTCTGTGTATAAGAAGAGAGTTATAGTCCATGAAAGCTTATGACAAATGAAACTTGTTAATCTTTGTGTGTAGAACTCCTTCGTCATTTTTCTACAGTAGACAACAACCCCCTCTGCAAGACATGGTACTGTGAGTTTCTACACAATTTTAAAGAAAATAATAAGTTATATATATTTTTACTTAATTTAACTTATCTATTGCATGATCTCTCGTTTCTAGGATTTTGCAGACATTAATGCACAGACCACTTATTTGATGAGTTCGTGAGATAGGTATATGTGAACCACTGAAGCCACATCCAACCCATTCCTTTGTCCAAACCTGTCAAGATCCAGGGGTCCTACTGTATCCTAGGTCTAAGGAGCCAGGGATACCAGCATCAGAGGAACTGGCTTGAGGTGGAGAACTCCAGTTCCCCAAATTCAGAAACTTTTGCACCCAGACCAGTCTTGGTTGCTCTTGAGCCCAGCTGCTACACTAAGACAGCCCATGAATATTAAAGAATTCTGCAGTTCATGGAGTGGGTCTGGAGCTGGAATGGTGGCAGCAGTAGAGTGCCTGCCTTGAGCAACTAGAGAAACCAATGAATCTAGGCTCCACATCAGCCTCTCTTTTGAGAGAGGCTGAGCTACTCATGAGCCACATCAAATCCCTGCCATTAAACTATAAGCCTTTCGAAACCAGATGTTAATCTCTGGTCACTTCAGGTTTTGGCAAGTCACCCTCAGATTTCCAATTCTCCCTCACTTCTTTGTTAATGTTCACCATTTTAGGGGAAGAGGTAGATGATTGGAGGGAATAATCTAAAGAAAGAATATGCCTCAGTTGAATTTCAGGCCTTTGTGGAACAAGGCCGTCACCTGGAGCTCTCCAGGGTGTTGCGGCATCTGGTCTGCCTTGAGCTCTCACTTTTGGACTGAACATGACAAAATTAGTAAGGCATGCAGAAGCAAACTGCTTCACATATAGAGTCCTAGTTTGCATGAGGAGGAGGAGAAGGAAGGATGCCCCCATCTTATACAATCTACTTATTATCAGTCAGGGAAAGGATGCCAAAAGAAATGCAATTACTTCACACATATCTTTGGTTCAAGTCATTGCATGCCATAAACAAAGTCTTGGGAGGTGGTGGTGGGGAATCATGATACTACAGTTGAGCCAGTGTCATCATGGATAATGCAACAGCTGCCACATCCTGGTTTATGAACCATTTCAAAAAAAGGTGAAAGTGAAGAAGTGGAGTCTATTCCATCCAGAGGACCTTCCCATTTATTATAGTATAGGAACTGTAGTTATTTCACAGTAAGCAATTGATGTTATTTTACACTTAACAGCCAGGAACAGCCTACAAATACTTACTAGAAACTGATAGTAGTGGACATTGTATGGTCTTCGGAAGTACTTCTCATCGTCCCCGTAATACAAATGTTCACATGTAGCATCGTACTTCAGCTCTCGCCATTCTCCATTATAGACAGACTCACACTGGCCACCATAATAGGCAATGTCATACACCAACTGTGCTCCTTGTTGTGTAAGGATATTGTATCTTTAAAGAGAAAAGACATGAGCAGGTATGTGAGTATAGTTTCTTTGTTCTGTGAAAGATACATTCTGACCTTCAGAACTTCTGATATGTTGCTTCAGAGGCAGATTTTTTAGAATGAGATGAAGCTGCCACATAAAGAAAATTCTTGGATCCAATGTTCTATGGAAGACCTTAATGCAGTATTAACAGGGGAGAGACTTTGTAGTGAGATCTAAACAGAAGTAGAGGCATCACATTTTTATTGCAACCAGCTGAAAGGCATTAAAGAGCAAACTACCTCTTGAAGATCAGGGAATTCTTTTCCAGGAAAGTCAACAGAAGAAGAGAGAGCGAAAGATGTAGTGAGCAGAGAAACTGTTGGAAAGCACCATGAATTTTGTGACTGTCATAAGTTGTCACAAGGTAACAAAAGCTTGTGCCAATAAAGGTGATAGGTTTTAGGGTACCATTACACTCTTTCTTGCATTTGCTGTTATTTGTTGCAATGTGCCAACAGGCATCCATCGTGGGAAGTCTTAAGACAGTGATTTAGAAGGTTTTCTCTTTCAGGCTCATCTTCTGTTCATTTAACTGGGAGAAAGTCACACTCAAGTCATTAGGACATCTAGAATGTGTGTAAGGCAGGCATGTCCAAACTTTGGCCCTCCAGATGTTTTGGACCAAAACTCCCACAGTCCTTTGCCATTAGAAATACAGGCTTGGAATTCTGGGAGTTGTGGTACAAAACATCATGAAGGCTGGGTCATATGTTCTTATGTTCTTATGTTCTTAAGGTTTCGGAGTAGGATAATTTTTTTCTAGCTCCGAAAGATTTAAGGTTCCCCCAAAGCAGACTTGGATAAGGTACAATAGCCATTAATGCCATTTTTTTTGTGTGTGGGGTTGCGTTGGACTCCAAATCCCAGGATTCTCCAAGAATCACACAGGCAGAAATCAGAAAGCTGTACCCCTGGAAAACTAACAATGGGAAACCAGACTGGACTGAGATCTTTCCCCCCCCCCCAATATTTGCATGTACCAGTTCTCGAGTTATTATAGAACACAGGTCTGAAATAGTTGGTTTTTATATATTCAGAGGCTTAGCAGCCCAATATACCATGCTGCAAAGAATAAAATAAAATAAATAAAAGCTGAGACCATAATCCAAATTCCAGAAGTTACATTCTTTTATTCTTTCTCCAAAAAGGACATACAACAGGTTCAAGCTTTCCAGATCTCTCAGCCTAGTCACCAGGTCCTTTGATACCCCAAACAAACAAACAGACAGACAGACAGACAGACAGACAGACAGACAGACAGACAGACAGA
>JAHTLZ010000129.1:41383044-41396339 GCA_023846285.1 Phrynocephalus versicolor
CAACAACAACAACAACAACAACAACAACAACAACAACAACAACAACATTTGCCCAAGCTTTGGTATTCTGGCAACTTGAAGGCAATATCATACACAAGCCATACTCAGGCATCCAGTAGGAAAAATGTGCTATGGCTTCTCTGCCCCCACTTGCGGCGTCCTTGTGCTGCTCAGAAAGGTTTATGGAAATGCAGCCACAACCTGGGCTTGTATTGAAATGCTTTAGTAGAGTAAATATTCTGCAACATTTATCTTTCCTCCTCTCTACGCTTACATGTTTTAAACACCCAGACAATTACCCTATTGAGCTTCTATTGAGCAGACACTCTGGTCAGTGTGGTAAGGAGGGATTGCCCTACATGTACATGCTTTGCAAGCTCAGTGGTTTGGGTCTCTGGCTGCGGAGCCAGAGGCTGGAAGTTCAAATGTCTACTCGATCCATAGGGCCTCTTCCAGTTCTGTAGTTCTAAGATAACTTAGCCTAATTGTGCCAGAGTAATCTCCATTAAGAAAGGTCGGTCTCCACTTAGGCAACAGCTTCCAGAATGCCTCCTTCATTAAGCGGCAGAGATATCAGACTACTTGTGCAATAATCTGCACCATAGGTTTGACGCAACAGAATTTTGGATCTGATAAAGGCTCCTCCTCTTGCTTTCTTCAATTATTATTATTATCGCACATTTGAATAAATCCTCCCAGAGGGGAGTTACAAATATCCATGGGAACAGAAATGAGAGAATACAGCTACAAGGATTTGTCAAAGTTTAAAAGGCCAACAAATTAATAACTTCATATTAACACTACCTTCAGTGCTCCATGTCCTTTGCTCAAAAGCCCAGAGGTATATTTTGGCGGTATTTTCTTTAACAAAAGCGTTCTGCACAACCATAATGGCAGCTGCTACGTATGTCACTAATACAGTGACTCATGTATTAGGCCTCCCTAAAGAGCCATATCTGGCAATTTTAGCATGCAAGGAAATTGGCATTGTCTCTTACCCATTTTGCAAGCTACCTAAGGAAAAAGAGGAGAGGAAAATGGTGGTTTCCCCAATACAACAAGAAGAAAATTATGCTTTCTTCCAAAAATGAAGAAAGCACTGCTGTTAATATCCTCAAAATCCATCAGCCAATTCACTTCTAGATTTCAATGCTGGTGGTTGCTCCACCATAATTGCAGATCTATCCTTCACTGTGATTACAAACGGGAAAGCAGAAGACAGACCATATCTCCAAGAAGGCTAGCTTTGTGTCATCCTTCAGTGGTTGTCTTCACACAGCAATTGAACCTTGCATAATATGGAGGTGTTTAGGGGAGTGGGCTTATGGCAGCAAGCCCAGGCCCAATCTATGCACAGGTGCCTGTGTCTACAGTCTCTAAGTGTTTACTGTTTGTGTGCATGTAAGCAATATGTAAACAACTGAATGAATGTGGAAGTGTGCAGGATGGGATTCACACTTGATTTACCAGGCAGTCTGCATTCACAGTCTGGTATGATAAGTTGCTGGCACACACCAGAGCTGGAGGCAGGTGTAGTTGTATCTGGTTTAGATGGGCAGACTTCAAAAGTACTTCAAAACAGATGTTACGGCAGGGGTGTAGGATGGATCTTCAGACACTCCTGGGCTGTATCTCCATCACTGGCTATGCTGGTTGCAACTGAGATGGGGCAGGAGATACACATTCCTTAGCCCTGTTTTGTGGGCAGCTTTGGTAAGTTGTCATATTAACCCAAAACAGCAAAAGCTGGAAATGGATGGAAAATTTTGTCAATCTAAATCCAACTGATGGCCACAAATCAGCTGTGTCCACTGGTGTAACTAGGGAGAGGTGGAAGAGTGCATTTGCCTACATGCATGCAGCAATCTGGGGGCACCTGGAGGGAGAGCATGAGGAAGAAGCCATGTGCCATCCCGCCAGCAGTCCTCCTTTTGCCCTGCTAAGACTTGGCAATCCTTAATCAGGGGAAAGGAGGAGAGGGAAGCAGGTGATGGTTTTTTTTCCCCAAGCAGTACCTCCATCGATTGTTCCCCTCCTCCTTCCCCCCACCCCCACTAAGGCTTGGCAATCGTTAGCCCAGGGAAAGGAGGAGAGGGGAGTGTGTGACAGAGGTGATGCCTGCTTCCCTCTCCTCCTTTCCCCAGGCTAATGATTGCCAAGCCTTAGCCAGGGGAAAGGAGGAGGGGGAAGTATGCTACAGAGGTGATGCTTTTTGTAAAAAAAAATCACCTGCTTGGCACTATCCACACACTGTGCAGTTTGCACAGGACAGCCTTAACTGGAAAGGAAACCCACAAAGAGGGCATGAGAAGTAGAGACCCTTCTTCCCCACCCCCACTGTTCACCCAGGATCTTCCCCCCCTTGCTGGGTGGGTGGGACATGGTTGGGGGGGGGGGAGAGTGCACAAAAACTGACTTTGTCCCTGGGTGCTCCAAACTCTAGCTACGCCACTGGCTTTGTAGAGACTGGACATATAACTGGTTCAGACTTCAATTTGCAGAAGCTCTCAGAAATTCTGCAGTCTGCTAGACCAACCTTATTTCAAATAAGGTGAAAATGTGGGGCTGTGCAAGATAAACAATTTCAAATGTATGGGCCACAAATGGAGCAAGAAAGTTGGCATAGTTTGCATCAACGCCCCTCCACTCAAGGACAGCAAGTTCTTTGTAATGTAAATTCAACCCAGAACACTCTTCCAAAAAGTCACGGTATAGGGCCCAATTTCCAGATCTGCTTTTCATTATTCCAGTTGTTCCATTCTCTCCTTGAGTTTTCGGAGGATGGGCTGAAGTACCAGATGACTGGAAGAGGGTCAACATTGTACCTATCTTTAAAAAGGACAAACAGGAGGAACCTGGTCACTATTCGGCCTGACATTAATCTCAGGGAGTGGATTATAAATCAGTCACTTGGCCAACTACTTGAAAACAATGCAGTATTAACTAGAAGCTAACATGATTTTGCCAACATGTCCTCATGTCCTGCCAGACTAATCATGTCTCATTATTCCCTGGTAGATAGCTGGATTGCTACCAACATAATATATCTTGACTTCAGGAAAGCATTTGTCAAAGTATCCTGTGGTATTCTGATCAGCAAGATTACTAATAGTGTACAGTAGATAGAACTCTTTATCAGGTGGATACACAGTTGGTTACAGAATCCTATCAACAGAGTTCTTATCAGGGTCTGCTTGTCAAACTAGGAGGAGGTAACAAGTGGAGTACTACTAGGGCATGGGTGGCAAACCTTTGGCACTCCAGATGTTTTGAACTAGAACTCCCAGAATTCTAAGCCTAGATTGCCAATGACAAAGGACTGTGGGAGTCATGGTCCAAAACATGTGGAGTGCCAAAGGTTCGACACCACTGTACTAGTGGGTACAGGGATGCATAGGAGTGATATTGCCAAAAGCCCATCCCTAAGATTATGTAAGAGGTAAGTCTACATAATGAGCAGTACCTATGTACTTCCAAATCAAACCACACCCAAAGTAACCTGAGACCAAAAAAGGTCATTTCAAAAATTGCATTTCATACTACTACTACCACCTCTATTTTAAGAGCAATAGGAAATGTGGTGATGGAGAACAACACATGTAAACATATTTCAGCCTGTAAATATCCAGCCAGTGAATTAGAAGCTACACAAATAAATCCAGATGTTACTATGGGTAATTGCACTGTAAAAAAAAAAAAGACATGATTATTCAATGGCATTAGGGAAAACAATGGGGAAACAACCTGAAAAGAGAGTGGGAAAAAAGCCAAAAATCAGAAGGTTATTATAATCAAATCTAGTTTTTGGCTTCTCTCTGAGCACTGAAGTGCCAAGATAATGGCATTTTCAAGTTCACGGGCATTGCATTACGACAGTGAAACAGAATGAAAGAACATTAATTCCTATTTGGCACATGCTTTTGGGACATGTAGGTGAAACTAATACACATATGTGCACCTGTTTTATGTTTCAAGTAGTGAACTGAATGTCATCTATTTTCCCTGCCTGGAATCAAAAAATAATTCCTAGCAGCAGCTTCTGATTGGATTAATTATCATGAAGGGAATATTGTTTCCTTCCATTTGCTCTCTGCATAAACGAAATGAAAACAAATTTAAGAAACAACCTTTAAGATGTAAGTGGATGATTGTATACTGCAATGCCAGCTATGGCCCTGCTTTAGTTGATGGAGCAAATATGTGCTTAATATGCAGCTGGCTATTTGGAATGCTCCTGTTACATAAGCCAAGACCTTCTGCACAATTTTGTTTTATTCTGAAGACAAAGGATTGTGCAGCCACAGAAGTGCTATAAAGTGAAGCCAACTGGTGTTTTCAGCATTCACTTAAGATAATTAGATTTATGGAAGAATATAAAGGATTTTAATGTCAGAAAATGTGGTGTACAAAAATGTGGGGGCACAAACATGCATGAACATGTGAAAGCTAGGAGCAAGTGTGCAAGGAAGGACAAAACTCTTCTGAACCCATCTCAAGAAACCTTTTGGGGTTGGAGCCTTTGTGAGTGGTGTGACAACATTCTATCCCTCATGAAGAAGTGAGTCTGTTTTCATTTGGGGCTGTATCTTTTAAAAAGAGAACAGAAAAAGAACAAAGCAAAACATGTCTGTGAAGATTCTGTCATCCAGGTGAGTTCATCTGAAAGATGAGTCATGGCAACTGGACTTCTTTTCTTGAGAGATTGAAACGTTTCACTACTCATCCATAATAAGCCTATTCAGGTCATTGTCCAACTTATGAGCCTTTTCAGACCAGGTTCATGTGAAATAAAGGTGAACTATAAAATGGAGGACTCACCACTGACTTTTCTCAGACTGACAAAGCTGCTTGGATGATTAGTGAAATGTTTCAATCTTTCAAGAAAAGAAGCTCAGTTGCCATGACTCAAGTTCCAGAAAAAAAGCAAAATGTGATTTTTCTTACTGTGAAACATAACACTGGTTTTCATCCTGCACACTTCATTATTTATTTATTTTAGAGTAAGATACTGTTGAGGAAACAGAGATAGTATCAGGAGTCCACATTACAACCCCATTTCTAAGCAAGAGCCCCATCATTGTCGTTGAACATCAGCTAACAAAGATAGCTGAGTGACAAGCAAAATAAAAGCAACAAAAGGTTATGTGGCAACTTAAATAGCCATATATTCATGGTGGTATAAGCTTTCCAAAGACTACCAGCTATTTTGTCAGTTGTGAAACACAACACTTTGCCCCTCTTAAAATGATGTGTTGTTGGCTGGGTAGGGAGGACTATTGGTAATTAGAAGAGAGTTATATTAATCATAAGCAGCAGAAGAAAGAGCGCTAAATGAAAGGCTCAAATGCTCAAGAGATGATTCTGTGGATACACATCAGTGCACAAGAGATCAAATCATAGCATCTCTGTGGACAAACATCAGAATCCAACAGTCAAACACAGACTCCCAAATTTATATGTATATATTTGTTCTTGCAGGCATTAAGAGGTGGTGCTTCTATCCTTCAGCTTCTTAAAAAGGATTTGATAAGTTCACCTTCACCTAGATTTTAAATGTGCCTCTGCATTATCCTCCTTTGTTTGACAACTTCATCAAACATCAAAAATCTGTTCATTATTCAGCTTTTGAAAGGATTACTGGAATAAGCCTCCGTAATTAAATGTATCTTCTCTTTCCTATGCGTCCTCTGCCTCCCTGTGTCATAGCCCACATACTCCTGATTATGTTTTGATATTTCTACATTACATTTCCTTCGGACAAGTTTGTAATTAGTAGCGTGAGAAAGGTTCAAAACAATTTTCTTTCAAAGTGTGTGTGTGTGTGTGTGTGTGTGTGTGTGTGAAGTGTTAGCCAGTAAGATACTGACATTCAAAGATAGACAGACAAACAAAAAACTATGCATTTTATTCATATGTTTTTATCTGTATTATTTCATTTTCTGCATTATGCAGAATCCTAGTTTGCTGCATTTTTAAACAACACAGATAGCACTTAAATACTGAATTATGAAGGAATATGCGAAAAACAAAGTGTGATTGATGGAAAACATGAAAAATGGTGGCACAGAATGAAACATAATAAAAAGCTATAATTATGTGATTGCCAAATGCTTCCAGTTACAGCGCTATCGCCATATTGCGATGGGGCCATTGTATAAATCGTTTTCTGCTAGCTGCTTAAAGGTAATAGTACCCACATGCCTCATTCTCAAGTCTGAATTGATGCACTGACCAGATAGACAGCTCTTTCTATATGTAAGGCAGTATCTTAAATTACATGGAGATAGACTTACCTCTGGGAAAGCAATCCTGTTAGCTTACTGTGCACTGCTGCTGTGTCCTGACATGATAGTAGATAAGCCATCAAGAGAATCATAGGCAGAAAATTTTTACCCAGACAGAAACACATTTTCATTGAGTAAAAACAAATGATTTTCAGGTTTTGGTTTGGAAAACCTTTGGGTGACTGTTTTGAAAAATAACTGCAGAAAAAAAGGGGTATACTCTGTCCTTAGTGTTCGCAGCACTGTGAATTATTAACAAAAGGTCCTCTGTGCTCTACAGGGTCCAACCCTTTTGGACAAAAAATCCCAAACACCTGGGGAAGGGACATCTGTAAAGAGTTTTTTTTTGTTTACATGCATTAGCCATCAATGTGTTATCAACACAGGTGTATTAACACCTCCTTTCTTATCAAAGGCATGAGAAACAATGAGAAAAACACCCACACCCTTGCTTTAACAACCTCAGGATATAAATCAGTGTTTTGGAACCCGGGTTTGGTTATTGCTTGTTCAGTCTGGATGATTTGTGGCAACAGGATATAAAATTAAGAAAATCTACAATATGTTCCTTTATCTTCTTTCCAATGGGGTATAGTTGCATACATACATACATACATACATACATACATACATACATACATACATACATACATACATACATACATACATACATACATACATACATACATACATACATAACTATGAAGTCTATAAGTAAGCATTTTAATGATCTAAAGGTCAGCTTCATTATGCTGTTCCATTTTGTGCTGCACAAATTAACTCAGTAAGTTTCCACATAAGACTCTACTACAGGTGGCCATTAGACATGGGCACGGAGCAGCGAAATTCTCGTTTCCGTTACCGTTTGTCATTTCCGTTACGTAATGGGTAACGGTAACGAGAATTACTCCACTCCAGCTCGAACCTGACCCGATAAAGATAAATTGGGTCTGATTTGTCGTTGTTGTTCATGGCATCGCGGCGATCGCACAATGCCAAATAGCACAGAAAAAAAGTTTTAAAAATAATAAAAAGACCCCGATTCCCGGCCAAAAAAGCAGGTGGAAATACGCCTGCCTAAGTGAGGGCACCTACCAGAGAGGGGTGGTTTCTGGGGGGGGTCCCCGGCCTTCCCCCCTCCTTTCCTGGGCTGCTGGTACCAGGCTGGGGGGGGTCATCCTCGTCATCTCAGTCTATGCCATGCGGGGGGGGGATCAAAAATGGCGACTGCAATATATATTTTTAAATCGTGGTCCAAAAACCCACCAAAGCACCACAGAAACATGTGAAAATTAGGTATTTTAAATGCGTGAATTTTTATAGTAGCAGCAGTGGGTTTTTCTTGCAATAAAACGTCTCCATTGATTTTATTTTATTTTATTTTTATTTTTATTTTTTTACACCTGTGCACGTGCAATGATGGGCTGGCCATGGGATGGGACCATGCAAATTTTTGGAGCCATTCCACCAATCGCATGGCTAGGTTTTGACTGAGACTTCTGGATGTGCCAGAGAGGGCATAAAAAGCCCACCAACCCTAACCCTAACCCTAACCCTAAGCCTAACCCATACGCCAGTACACTGTCCTTCTTAGTGGGCCAGAGGCACCCAGAGGTGCAGCCCACTAACCCACCCTAACCTTAACAGTTACCCTAAGCCTAGCCCTTACCCTAACCCCAACCCTAACCCAGATTCGTACGCAAGTACACTTCCCTTCTTAGTGGGTCAGAGTGATGCACCCAGAGAGGTGCCTCCAACTCCAGACCCACTCCCTCCCTAAGCGTAACCTGTACGCCAGTACGCCAGAATGCTTTCCTTCTTAGTGAGTCAGAGAAGCGCCGACGAGGTTCCTCTGTCACACTACCCCCCCAACCCTAACATAATGTAATGTATGGTACGCGGCGGCTATGCGTTACACTTCCCTTCCCTTCTTAGTGGGTAAACTCAGAGGCACCCAGAGAGGTGCCTCCCAGAGCCCACTTACCCCAACCCCAACCCAAACGACAAACGGAAACGGAAACTACATTTTTTTGGAAATTTCCGCGACAAACGGAAACGACCCAAAACGGGCCCGTCCCGACAAACGACAACTCGAAACGTAATTTTTTCTGGTCGTGCCCATCTCTAGTGGCCATTTTATTATGCGATTGCTTCTGATGTCATGGTAAAAGGTTATTATCTCAAAGGTTATTGGGATAATATAGAGAAGTGGCTTATCAAAGGCTTGAATATTGAGATCAACTATAAATTAACAAAGGAGCCTGCTTTCATCCCATGGGAGTCATCAAATATGTACTAATACATGTATATAATGGCTAGTTTCTATAAAGACAGAAGCCAGAGCTCCCCATTGGGTCCAGAACAGTCTTCTAAATTTGGGACCCTGTTTAACTTATCAAGAGTGAATTAAAGCAAATATCCAAATGTTTTGGATAATATTTCAAGGTTGGTGCCACTTGACAATCTAACTGATATAACATTTATTGTGGGTCCTGGTGGCAAGTTTAGTGTATTGCAATTAAATATTTTTAATCGTTTTTAATTGTTCATTAGTATTTTGATGGTTTTAATTGTTTAAAATGTTCATTTAAGTCACCCAGAGATCTATGGGTAGTGAGCGGTATATAAGCTGTATAAATAAATAAATAAATAAATAAATAAATAAATAAATAAATAAATAGGAGGTTCAGATTTTCCCATTCCAGGATGGGTTCTGTTGAAGCATGGCTCAGATTACACCTTGAACACACACAAATGCAAGTTTGTGGGAGACAGGTCTAAGAGATTATATCACGAAAGAGGGTTGCGGCTGAACCTAGATGATACAAAATCATTCTGGGTCTGCTTTGGCCTGCCTGAAGTCTACAACAGTTACTGCCTGTCCATGCAAAAATCCTCTGTCCGTGCAGCCCATATGCCATTGCCTGGGAAGAGATTTGAGAAATGGTGCACTAAATCTTACTGATGAATTCCCTTAAGAAAAACAAAATGTACAGAGTACAGACCTCTAAAGGAAATGGCAATTAATTCCCTTCTACCCTGTTGCCTGTCTCAGTAAAATTATTTTGAACATCGAAGCTATGGTGAGTTATTGCTTAGCTCATAACGGCTGTCATGTTTGCCTAGTCAGTCACTGCATCACTGGGATCTAAATCTTTGTTTTCTAAAGCAATGTGAATGAAAAATACAATAGAACTTAAAATATTAAATCACTTCTAAAATCTATATGCTGAGTAAAGCCATAGCCACTGAAAATGTCGCTAGACGCCTGACCAGCCTTCACTATAAATGATTGCTTTTTACACACAAAATGTTAGCCTTCTCAGCATCTAGCGCTATTAGAGAAGCTTTCTCTCTATTTTCCACCTCCTGGTGCCAGCATTAAAAACATAACACAGATGATTAAAGCCATCCGGGGATATCAGAGAATTAAGACCGGCCATGGTCTTGCACAATTGAGCAGAGCCGCAATTTCGGAATGCGGGGTAGGCCATTTCAGCAAACATTTCATGGGAATGGCTGGAAAGATTCAAACCACTGAGCAAGCTAGAAGTGGGGGGGGGGACCACTAAGTCTTGTGTTATAATGTGCTCCACAGAGAAAATCAGAGTGAAAAGGCATACATTTGCATACAACAACATTATGAATCAAAGTGGTCTGAAATGGGTTCTCTTTAGCCTCTACAAAGTAGCTGACTGTGGAATGAGATTCAGGGTTATTGACATGCCCAGCTAAAGGTAAAAACAATCCATACGTGCCACATATCAAAAGCTGTTGTCCTCCATAGTCTGTGACCATCATTATTTCAGAGGACAGCTTATCCCATCACTACATAATGACTCTAGTTGTACCATGGGCTGCCTCAGACTATTTTAGAACACTGAAGTTTAACTGGTTTAAAGGGCAGGTGGTAATGAAACTTTAAATGGCTTGGTGGCTTGCCCTGATATGCAACTGATATGCAACACACAGTCATCCTGTTTGTTATGACTAAGTTTGAGCAGTACATACTGTAATATATCAGTATATAACTGAGTGCCCAAACTACGATTCAAAACCCACTGTTTTTCTTTCTTTGTTTGTTTTTTACTGTGGACATCAGTTTTTCTTGCCGGATTTAATCTTGACTTTGATCCTGTCTTGGTTAGTGGTGTAATGTTTATTTTACTTGTTATTTTTTCTGTGTGTTTTTATACGGTATTTGTATACTGATTGTTGTGTTAGGTTTCGACTGTTTATGATCGTTGGGGTTCGTTTGTATTTGGGTAGTCACTATTGGGTGACGTCTGTACACTGCCCAAAGTTCCCTATGGGAAAATTGGGTGGTATAATAAATAAATAAATAAATAAATAAATAAAGTGCCGATACAGCAATTTAACCTGAATACAGTAGTGCCCCGGGTTACAAATACTTCGGGTGCACTAGTGGGAACCAGATACCACACACCATATAGTGTTCTATACTTCTGCATTTTTCAACATCTGCGGGAATGTGGCTTTTGGCCTATCACACTCGGATACTGCAATCCTAAGCCAAACAGCTACAAACATTGAAATGTTTCCCCCTAGTGGAGGAGGTCCAGTCTTGTGATCATTCTGGCTGCCCTTTTCTTGAACTTTTCTAACACTAGAACAGTGGTTCCCAACCATGGATTCCCATATGTTCCTGGAGGACTAAAACTCCCAGGAATCCTGGCTAGCACAGTGCCTGGACAGCTGGGGACCCAAGGTCGAGGACCACTGCTCTATCTGGTTTTCGTGATGGCTATATGGCTCTTCAACTTGTTTTGCTTCAATTGGAAATACTGAGATAGCAGGAATGAGCCGCCGCCCCATATGTGCCAAGGAAGAGACAAATGGACCATCAACGGAGACATGACAAGACTGCAACACTGGGTAATCTATTTCCTTTTTATTTGATCCAATTGGCTACACCCAGTGCACGTTTCCAAATTTTATCCCAATCCCCAAATGAAATGCATGGCCCTTCTGCACCAACCCCCCTCCCCCTTTGCTGGTTCGCTGGCAAAGCAGAGGCCATTGGCCTTGATGAGCCATATCGAGAAGAGGTGTGAATGTGTGTACATGAGCCGTGACATGTATTTGGAAGGACTGGGACAATAAAACACCTCTCTCCCTTCATTTCTGATGCAGCCTAAGAACATCCAAGCTCTGAGCCTCAACTAAGAAACTGCCTGGTTCCCACCCACCCCCCAATCTTGCCAAGGAACTTACATCTCAGAAATAACTCTTAGCAAATCCATCTTTGCTCTGAGGAAGGGGGGTATTAGCAATGTTTTTGTTAATTTTCTAGTAGCCTAAAGGTATCACCCGTTCCACTTTTGCATTCAGTTTTTGTGATGGCTATACGGCTCCTCAACTTGTTTTGCTTTATAAGTGTTGTGTCAAGAATTGAACTTTGGGGAGGAGGTCTTTTCTAATTATGCTCAACATGGAATCTGCCTCCCCCCTCCCAGTGGCTGCATGATACTTTCACTGAGATATTCATTCCCTTGATCAGTCACTGAGATATGTATGTATGTATGTATGTGTGTGTGTGTGTGAAGCTTCTTTGCTTGGTTGGCTTGGTGGCTTGCCCTGATATGCATTAGTTTCCACTTGCTTCCACTCCCATTTGTCATTTTTAATTACCCTTATAAATGCTGCCTGAGAAACTCTGAAACATTGGCTGAAAGCGTGTGGCTTCATGCAGCAAGCTGCAACCAGAGTAAGCCCACTGAATCAGTTGGGACTGGATGAGTCATCTCCTTTATAAGTTCAATGGGCCTGCTTTATATTGTGACATATTATGCTAAACAACATAATTTCAGCCAGTGTGAAGCCACAGGAAAATGATGCATTGCACGCCCTGGAACATTAGGAACATTTTATTGTAATATATGGCCCTTGTAATATATTAAATTAAACTTGCTATTTGCAGCTAGCACAAGTCTCACAAATATAAAAGTCTGATAAGTAAGGCATGTTTCCTAGAAGTAAATAACAGATGGGAAGCCTAAGCTTTAGAGAGCACTAGAGGGCCATGGCATATGTCAGAAGTAAAGAGCATCTAGGTGGCACAACCCCACTATCAGCTTAACAGTGTGTGTTTGCCATTTGCCCCTCTGATCTAGCTAGCAAAATGGCTTGGGACAGCCTTGTTATTAAAGCAAAACCAATCCATTTTTGTCTCTGCTCATAGCTCAATGGCAGAATAGGTACTTTAAATGCGGAAGGTCACAGATTTGGCAGCTGGTATCTTCTATAACAAGGATCTCTGATGTTCTTGGAGACTGGTTGCCATTTACAGTGGGCAAAGCAAGATGAAACTCGGGTGCTTCCTTTCCTTCTTTGCCAAGCAGCAGTGTAAACACCTGTCAAGGGAACGGAAGAGACCGAGAGCCATCTAAGCAAGATGGTTTTAGTAGAAACATAGTTTGTGTGGCATAGCCCAAGCAGATTGTCACGGCCAAGAGTAGGGTGGGACAACCAGGGTTTCTGTGACTGGCGTAGCAAACTGGATCCATGGGACAAGACAGCTGTAGACTGGGTCTCTGTGGCAGACCATCATGGGGTAGCAGTGGTAGTCAGTGTGCAAGTTTCCACTGAAATGTTGAGGAATTAAGGGCACATCTACCCAGAATTTAGCAGATTAAGCCTCTGGCAGAGAAAAGCGGGGGGAGGTCTGGTATATTTTGATTGTATGGATAGACCAGGCCTCTGGACTGAACAAGTCAGCCTATATATGATATGCTAAATATGATATGCCCCATGGTGCAGTGGTTAAAGGCCTGTACTGCAGGTAAAACTGCGCTCACGACCTGGGGTTCAGTCCCAGGTAGCTGGCTCATGGTTGACTCATCCTTCCATCCTTCGGAGGTCGGTAAAATGAGTACCCAGCTTGCAATGTGGGCAATGTGTACCCTGCATACTGCAATTAAAAAAACACCTGTAAACTGCCCAGCGACTACTTGAAGTGGTATGGGGTGATATATAAGCAGAACACTTTTT
>JAHTLZ010000129.1:41404634-41453890 GCA_023846285.1 Phrynocephalus versicolor
TGTGTGTGTGTGTGTGTGTGTGTGTGTGTGTGTGTGTGTGTGTGTGTGTAAAATATTTTAATCCAACATCTCCCTTAAATAAGGACCCAAGAAAATTTACATCGTTAGAAGATTGTATGTAAAGCTAACAATAGCGAGTATACAATTCTAAAGGATCAAACAAATATCACAGTAAAAACCATAAACATTTTATAAAAATCCCACACTGGCAGCCAGTTGTGGGAAAGCTTTCCTGAAGAGAAAGGTCTTTTCCCACTTGTAGAAGGACAGGAATGATGGGGCCTGTTTGACCTTCTGTAGGAGGGAGTTCCAAAATCTGGCAGCAGCAACATAGAAGTCCATCTTCTGTTTCCATACCAAAAGCTCCTGTGGAGGTGATAAGAGGAGAGAAAGGCCTCTCCTGATCATCTTAACAACCAGACACGCTCATAAAGAGAAATATGGTCATTGTTATATCATGGAGCCAAGCCATTTAGGTTAGAACCAGTTTCCTGCCATTTTCCAGAGGTAGCCATGCATAGAGCATATAGTATAACCAGTGACTATGCTGAATGCAGGTGGTAATGGTGTATCTGGGGCTAGTATTAAAAAAACATAAGAATATTTCACATTATATGACACCTGCAACAGAGCTGTCTTTCTCCATTGAGGAGCTCATGGTGAACTTTTTTAAAATCACAGTTTCAAAACTTATAGTGATGGGCTAAAGTGAATTTGTATCGGCAGGCTACCTTATGTGGAGTCAAAGCCTTGCCTCACCTACCCCTTTAGCGCAACTCTGACCGGCAGTTTCTCTCCAAGGTTTCAAGCAGGATTATTTTGTAGCTCTCCCTGGAGATCCTGAATGTTTCCTGGTGGTCTCCCATCCAAATTCCATAACCAGGCAAGACCTGGTTAGCTTCCTTAATCAGATGATAGTAGCTATGGTCGGAATGGTGGACTAATGTCTGAAAGATTAATCTGGTTGAGATTGAGAAGTGGCACACCCCCAGATCAAGTCTCTGTGCTAATCTCTGAGCAGGGGAAAATATTTATTGCAATTCTTTTGCAGTTTTCCTCCGGTGAGCTCAAGATTCGTTCTTTCCTGTGAAGTTGAGGGAGAAGAGTTGGCTCATGGCCACTGGGGAAATTCCATGGCTTAGTGGGAGATACAGTCTGGATCTCTCAGCTGCCTGTTCAGGTGTTTTTCAATTCAAAACTGTGGACACACTTAGAGAGGAATACCTAGGCCCACCCTCCTTACTGACTGCAACCTGTCAGATCAGAAGATGAGAGAGATGCTGTTCGCACATAAATTCTACATGTGAGCAAGCTCCCAGATTTTCCAGGCTTCTTGTTTGTGTATAAAGCCTACAACAGGTCAGGCTCCACATCTCTTCAGACCCAGAACTGTATCTTTGAAGAATGTGATGGGTGAGGGAAGGCTGGCTAGTCACTCCCCTCTTGGTGTGTTCTCAGTGATGGGTCCAGCTCTCTAGTCCACTATGGCAAAACAGCTGTCTAAATGAGAAAGGTACAAGGAGGCAAATAAATACAGAACAAACACAAGAAGAATAAAACGTCACTGATGTAACAATGATTAGATTTTAAAGAGTATATCAAATGTATTTGACAAGGGAGTAAGTAACGAACACTTAAACTTGAGAGCCTCGTGGTGCAGTGGTTAAATGCCTGTACTGCGGGTAAAACTGTGCTCACAACCTGGGGTTCAATCCCTGGTAGCCGGCTCATGGTTGACTCAGCCTTCCATCCTTCCAAGGTTGGTAAATTGAGTACCCAGCTTGCTTGGGGCGGCAATGTGTAGCCTGCATAATTAAACTGTAAACCACCCAGAGACTACTTGAACTGGTATGGGGTGGTATATAAGCAGAACACTTTAAACTACTATCAGTGGTGAGAGGAATAGGGCTCATTCTGCAGTGGGATGTGGTGTGTGTGAGTGAGTGAGTGAGAGAGTGAGAGAGAGAGTGAGAGAGAGAGAGAGAGAGAGATCTGGAAATAAAAAGCAGCATTATTTCCCCTCCCTGCATAATTTCTTTATATTACTCTATTAAAATGTTGATGAGCAATTAATATAGTAATGCAAAGCCATTTCTTAATGCTTGACCTTTAGGCTGAGTCAGGAGAAAACACACTGAGGAAGAAACAGCCTGTTATGTGAGGGTCTGTTCTCTGTAGGAATGTCATTGACATTTGTTATCATGGCCAGGGGCAGAGGAACCAGGAATTCACAAGGATGGAGACAATTAGATGGAGACAGGTTTCTGCAAACATCATAACCTATGAAGAACCAAACAGCAGATAAATGTTCTTTAAAAAGTGAAACATTAGCAGTATGAATTAACAGGGTAGCCAATTCACTGGGGGGATTAGTTAAGCTATTTGACATTCCTTTACAAATAATGCATGCATGTTTAGTGCTGATTGATGTATTTCTGGTTCTTTGTTTGTAAATCTATATAATGTAATGTATGTGAACTACTAGTTGCCAGTTCCATCACAAACGAACTGCACTAAAGGCATTGATTCTGATAAAAAGAACTCCTGTGTAGCTCAGGAGATTCTCTCTCCCTGACTTCCCTCCCTGCAAGACCTAATCTAAAAACCTCTCCATTAGAGCTCAGGCTATAGGTTTCCCCTAGTAGATTTGTGGTTATAGAAATTATTCCAGAGTCCAAGAACTTAATATATTCAACTCTTAAATGGATGTACAATGCAGATACACAGTAGACGTGTTGCCCAGTGGATAAAAAGGGGGTTTGTAGAGGATTCAGCTTTGTTATTGCAGCTGTGGATTAACACACAAAATCACAAATCTTTAAAACAACAACATTCTACTTTATATCGAGGTGGGGTTAACTTGGAAAAGATGTCTTTTTCCCCCAGTGTCTTCCCTCAGCATAGCCCTAATGAAAAAAATGCCATAATAAAAGGAGCACCTGATTGGCAGTCAACAACTATAAACAGTGCTGTGGGCTTAAAGTTGGTTTTGAAATATGCACACAGGTATTGTGCCCATGCTGTGGAAACAGTGGTGTTTATTTTGTCTTGGCTCCCACTGGTTGTACTCATAACTCTGGGCGATATTTTGGGTGCAGATCAGAGGGTTTTGTCCACCTTTCCTTTGTGGGAATATTAATTGTGCATACCTTCCAGTTTTGATGAGACTCTGGCATGGTGGGGTGGAAAGATCATATATCTGGCTGCTCTAGTATAATGAGAGCAAATTAAATATCTCCTAGGTGCTTTGCATCACATTATATACGTAATGTGTAAATGATGGAGTTGACTAAAAGAGGCTATTCAGAAGAAACTGTTTGGGATTTTAATAACCTGGATACAATTACATAAAATTCAATAAGATGTCAAGAAAAGGTTCATCTGTGTTGCCGTTCAAAGCATCCGTGTCTTTCAATCAACACAATAGGAATTCTGTCCTAAATTGCCTCTTCCCTCTAGATTTTTATATGAAAAATATGTCAGAGTAACTTAGTTTGCCTGCACAGAACCAATCTGCATGGTTGGAATTCCTAATCTCTCACAAACCTTTGACAAAATTTATAAAGAAGGTTCAAGACACAAAGGGACATTAAGAGCAACTATGGTCACTTCTGCTGTCATGGTTTAGACTAGAGTGTCTGGATTGTGTAATCTGACTCCCTGGACTAAATCTTGGAGTTGATGCCAGGTACACTGTGGTATTTTAGAAGGTACTAAAGAAACAGGGCTTGGTGAATCAGTTTTGAAGGCTTATTGTAATCCCTGATGGAGATGGACACAGACCTCATTCCCCTTTCCTTCTTACTCCACTGGATTCCCCACTCACTAGCCAGCATGTGTTCCTCTCCTCCTCCTCATTGGCTGGTGGACCATTCTCCAGCAGGAGTACAGGCTTCCCTGCTCCATCTCTTTGACTTATCACCCATTCAGACAAAGAGTCAGGACAGGCAAACCCATGCTCCTACTGGGAACTGGTCAAACAGAAACAGTGAAGGAGAGGAGCATGCTTCAACTGGTGAGTGGGTCATTGGCAGGGGAGATGGGAAAGCAACAAGTGGCACCTGTGCTGCCACACATGTGGACAGGCACAGATCTCTGTGTTCCTAGTTAGAACATGTTAGGACAGCAGTTTGCCTAAGACATTGTATAGTTTAAGAAGATTGCATTTCAACAATTTTCTACTCGTATATTTGCCAATATTAAATTTCTTAAAAGACAATGTGATGTGTCTGACAAGGATCCAAGAGACCTGGACTCAACTCTCTGCTCAGCCATGAAAGCTGACCAGAAGGTGGCAATGGTCAACTGTTCCTTGTTCATCTCATACCTTGACAACTATACATCAAGTTACCTTGACAACTATACATCAAGAGCAATTTTGTGGCACAGGATTATCAGTAGCCTTTATTTTAAATGATCAAACAAACAGGGACTGAAGATCTGGCTGGAGAGGGAGCCCAGACTACAGTCTTGTTGCTGAAGAATCAGAAAGAGGATCAATTGCAGATCAATCTAGGAAATATTTATGAAGACTTATTCCCCTGTATCTATAGTCCAGCACTTTGATGATTGACTGGAGCCAACCAGAAGCTGTTTAAGAACAAAATAAGCAACATTCTGAATAGTGAGTTATGGTTGTGGGGAACAACCTGTTCTTAGCTAGCAAGCCTATATATACATATCTCTCTTTGCAAGTGATGAATGATTTGGTTCCTCCCTCCCATTATTCAACTAACATTATGCCCCTCTTTTTTGGCATTTATTCCATCCCTTTGATGCAAGAGGGCAGGATCTTCCAAGCATTCAGAACGTAAGGGTGTGTGTCTTTGTTGTGCATGGACCATAGTGTCCCAGTCAACAACAATTATCACACAAGAATCTAACATATAGTATCCTGGTTTTTAATATTGTTAACAATATAAGTGCCAGTTTTCCTTAGAAACAGAAACCCAGATGCTTTTCTAGACTTATATGTGGAAAACAACTGTTCTGTTGAAGGAGTCTCATGCTGCTATTTGTAGCCATTGTATTATTACCTTTTCATCTTAATTATGGCTTTACCTTGCTTTCTCAGTGATTCTTTTTCTCTTCTTTTTGTCCCCACTAGAGATGGGCATGAAATGAACTTTTAGTTCATTTCTTTATTTGTTATTCATTTCATTATGTAACGAAATGAATAACGAAGCCCAGAGTGGATTTATAACGAAACGAACTGAACAAAAAAAATTGGTTCGGTTCGGTTCAGTTCATTTTAATTGGGGAGGCAGAGATGTCTCCTACCTGGTGCTGGTCTGGAGGTCCTTCAGTGATGGCGACCAGTTTTTTTAAAAAAAGGAGTGCCAACCAGACCTCAGGGATGGCCTGGTCAGCACCCTAAAAGAGTAAAAACAAATTTAAAAAATGAAAAATGAAAACAACAAAAAGGAAATAAAAAATAAAATAAAAATTCCCCAAAAGGAGTGCCAACCAGACCCCAGGGGTGTGTGCTTGGAAAAAAGAGGTGCTGCCTCTGCCACTGCCACCAGTAAGAAGCGAACCCGAACCGGTTTAGGTTCATACAAATTTTTTAAAAAAATTATTTGAACCCAAACCCGAACTGAACCAAGGGTGGGCCTGAACCAGACGAACCCAAACCATGGGTTTTCTGGTTCGTGCCCACCTCTTAGTCCCCACCTTTGTTTCTTTTTAGTTATAGGCATACTCTGTCTTAGCACTGACTTTTTTGTTTAAGTTTTCCTGATGAGCTCAGAGCCACTCTGTGCATTAGTCAGCCAGAACATGTCTGGAGATGTGTAAGTTTGAACGCAACTCCATTGCATTGCATTCTTATTCACTGCTGTGCCTGTTCTATGTTCACTGACTGTTTGGTTGAGAATTTCTGTGCTCAAGTTGCAATTCATGTTTGCCTTTCCTGTTCTTGGTCATTTTAGGAAAGAGCTGAAGACTTTAGGACTCTTCGAGCCAAATTCCAAAATGAAGCCAAGAAGCCACCAGAAGAAATCAGCCCTCAACAACGTCTTGGGGCCAGTACCACTCCCTCTTCTAAACCAAAGACTTTTCGCCAAATACCGCCTCCAGAGGTCATCTCACGGCAAGGTCTTCATTCCAAGGCTGCTCCTCGTGCCAAGCCCCGGGCCTTGCATCTGTGTCAAGCCCCGGGTCCTGAGCAAAAGGCTTCTTCTCTCAGCTTAACTGCAGCTGAGCTACAACTCAGCCGCCCATCACAGACATCTGAAACCACACCTGTCAAACCGGTGGTCCTGCCCAGAGTCAAGCTTCATGAGTCATCTGAAACAGGGAAGAACCCTGAAAAGAAAGCTGCAGGCTCTCCAGGAACCCCGTGGAAAGGGGCTGTGCCTGTGGTCCATTCTCAAAAACAACGTCCGGCGTCCTGTGCATATCCTCAGGAAGCCGGGTTGGCAGATAATACTTTCCGCAGCACTCTGCACATTTGGGAAAGTGCTGCAACATTGCCCAGAGACCAGACCTCTTCCACCACTCCACCCCAGCGCCCAGACCGGACAACCTCTTTGGCACAGCTAAGCACTAGTGGTAATAATGCTATTGCTGTGGAGGAGAAAAGAAAAATACCTGAAAATGTGCAAACCTTGTTGCTTGCTGCACCACAGAAGCCTACACCAGTGGAGCTGGCTCCCTTTCCCACAGTTACCCCACCTCTTCCACCAAGGAGCCCTGTAGGCTCAGAGAAATTGGCACCTGGTGATCTTAAAACTGCAAATTCCATCCCTGGTACTAATAAGACAGGTGGACCTAGCAAGACTCTGCAGTATTTAAATGGTAAATGTCTTCCTTTTAATGCCCTTTTACTATGTGCACTAGGGGACGAAGGCAGAGAACAGCTATAGGTGTGGGTTTTCTCCTATCTCTTTTTTGAAAATAGGTATAGAACATGATAGATGAACTGTCAGAGATAAGAGAGAGACCTTGGGCAAAAGTTGGTGACCCATATTCAATTCACAGACTTTCTGAAGTGAAGTGAGCATAAAATGTATTCAGATGTGCATCTTTTATAGAAGTATGTGTTTAAAAATATGTGAGGCAGGAGAAATGAAGCAGCTTAAGATGCCCTATTGCATCCTTTTGAAACAAACTAAAACTTGGGAAAATATTTGAAGGTGGGGTTTCAGATAATTTTATTTCCTAATTTACTTTTGTGTAGAAGGGTCATCCTCATCCTCATTTGCCATCAAATCTGTTCTGATTTAAGGCGACCCTTCTGACCACTTTCCAGGTAAAGCTAACTCAGAAGTGGTTTATCATTCCCTTCTTCTTGGGGGGTGGGGAGTGTGTCCTGGGATTATGCAGCTCGCCCAACACCAGACAGGCTGGCTACTCCTGGTAAGAGTGAGGAACAGAATTCCCAACCTCTGTCTTCACAGTCAGATGCTAAACCACTGCACTATCTAGTTAGCTCTCACAATAATTAGGCCAGGAAAAGCTGTTGCATGGTGTTAGTATGCACTCCCAGAACTGCATAATATGCAGAGTTTGGTAGCTGAGGGTCTTTGTGCTATAATGAATAATCCGAGGACTCTTGTGTCAGTGGTGGGTGGCTTATGATGGAGGAGTTGCTACTTTCTGAGTGACTTGTTGATAGATGTACATCAGGACAGGAAGTGGAGGTGTCCTTCCTCCCATTCTTGCCAACGGTGGAATTTACCAAGCCAACTCTCAGGTTGCTATGGGGTTGATTGCAGGGGCATTTGTCCCACTGTTTGGTCTCCTGTGGGGTTGAGCCAGTTCACTTCTTTAGCTGGCAATCAGACAACATCCATGTCAATGCAAACCAGCCTGTCCACAGAATGTTCCTACCTGTACCTTCTATGCTTCTTGTCAGGCGTGATTAGAATTACTCCATTTTGGTTCATCTCCAGCAAGTGCAATTGCTGGAAATCAAACTAAAGTGGAGTTAGCTGCTTTAAATATCCTTTCCACTTTCAATTTCCTAATAATGTTATGTTGCTTAAGAAGACAGCTTAAGCATTGTACAGTATTGGGAAACTAAAAACTTCCTCTGTTCCTCCACAATGGTGTAGCTAGAGTTTGGAGCACCCAGGGACAAAGTCAGTTTTTGTGTCCTCTCCCCCCCCCCACAACTGTGTCTCACCCACCCAGCAAGAAGGGTCAGATCCTGGAGAAGGAGGAGAAGGGTCTCTCCATCTCATGCCCTCTGTGTGGGTCTCCTTTCCAGTTAAGGCTCTCCTGTGCAAACTGTACAGTGTGAGGATAGTGCCAAGCATGCTATATTATTTTTCAAGCAGCACCTTCATGGCACGCTTCCCCCTCCTCCTTTTCCCTGGCTAAGGCTTGCTGATCATTAGCCCAGGGAAGGGAGGAGAGGGAAGCAGGTGATGAGATTTTTTTTCCAAATAGCACCTCCATTGCATGCTTCCCTCTCCTCCTTTCCCTGGTCTATCAATCACCAAGCCTTAGTGGGGGGGAGAGGGGGCAGCAATCGACAGAGGTGCTGTTTGGGAAAAAATTACCTGCTTCCCTCTCCTCCTTTCCCCTGACTAAGGATCGCCAAGTCTTAGTGAGGCGAAAGGAGGACTGCTGGCAGGATGACGCATGGCTTCATCCTTTTACTCCCTCTCCAGGCACCCCTAGATTGCTGTGCCCCCCTCTTCCACCCCTCCCTAGTTACGCCAGTGCTCCTCCATAAAGGGACAGAGGAAGGTAGCTAAGGAATGTTTTTAAAAGGCCTAATCAGACCTCACTGATGCAATAGAATTTGGGGGTCAGGGAAAGGAATGTAAGCTTCCTCTCAGAAGGAGGAGGGGGAAGGAAAGGGGAAAAGAGGGAGCTTTGTTGCTGCTGCTGCTTCCTTGTGGAAGGTGAACCACGTAGTGCTGCTTGGGGTGTGTATTTCATAGTGGCAGGCAACCAATACCTCTGAAGTAATGCGAACAGAACAACACTAGTTCAGATGAAAACCATTGTAAGATGTTGGGTAAAGTGATAGACTAGGACTCAGGAGGTCTGGGTTCACACCCTCTGTCAACCATGGAAACTGACTTGGGGAAGCTATGACATGAGCACAGTCTCTCTTTAAATATTGCACAGACCTGGAAAACCCCATAAGGGGTGCCATGAAATGGATCCAGCTGGGCGGCACGTTAGATAACAAGAACCTCAGTGCATTCTTTATTGCTGGTGGTTGGCTAAATCCCTGCAGTGAAGTCACCTCCCTTCTAATCACAGTACATTGTTCATAAATATAGTAAGAGATTTGTTTGCTGTCATGGTTACTGCAGAGTTTAAATGTTATAGCTCTGCAGACTAGCACAGGGTACTTGGAGGCAGAAGTTATGGCTGAAACTAATCCAGCTTTGCCCTTTGAGAATTGAAAGAAGAAATCTGCAACCAGGAAGCTTCTAGTTTGGCATGCTTTCCTGACAAATTCCGGGCCGGATGCCAAAAATGAAACAGACTGAATTTGTTGTTGTTTTCCATAGGGGGGGGGGCTGTTCTGCTTTTACATTTAACATCAACCTGCTATTTTGCCAACTTACAGTGAAATGCAGGTGACAAATAAGATAAGAATCCATGTTGTGCCTCTTCCAGAATTTATTGCCTAGGCCAGCCTTTCTAGGGACCTTTCGAGTGTTGGGTCTCTACCCACCTTTAATGAGCCCAGTCTGAAATGTTGCTGTGTGAGAAAATGGTGATAGAAAACCTATTTCTGGTGGCTTTTGCATGCAGATCCAACTGGCATTTAGAAAACCGGCTCAAACATAAAAGTTGCTCATTCCTGCTGCTTTAGTGAGTTATAGGAGAGCAAATCATATAAACTGCATTTTTACTTGCCTACAAGCATCCATCGTCTCCTTGGCCAAGCATGCTGTGAAAGGCTTCAGGTGTATAACTAAGATCCCTTTCATACAAGCCCCCCAAATTCTCCCTTCCTTCACTAGAGTTTTAGAGATGAATACGGTGAATGCTCTGCCTTGATATGCAGGGTACACATTGTGTCAGGGGTGAGTGTTACTTCTTAGCTGTATATGTGACAGGACTGGCTGGATAGCTCCCTGAGTTAGGCATCCATGGAATGGAAGGTCAGTTTCCCACTGTGTATCTTACAAGCAGAGCCAGCCTGTGTGGCCTTGGGCAAGCTGCACTGTCCCAAGTTGCCCCTAGAAAAAGGGAGTGATAAACCACTTCTGAGTATTCTCTACCTAGAAAATCCTGGAAGGATTTCCATAAGTCAGAATTAACTTGATAGCAAAATGTTGCTGTTGGGGGTGGTGACAGGACAACCTTGAAACCATCTCTATAGCTAGTATGTTAATATGCATGTTAAATGAATCTTTTTAGAGAACTGGGCACATGTATCTACTAAATATAATTTGGAAAGAGCGTCTCTGTGATGTTTCCTCCCAACCCTTGATAAAGTAAAGCTTTTTCTTAATTCTGATACAGAAGGGCAAAATAATGCTGAAGAGATCAATTTTCCCAAACCTAAGCCACTTCCATCCATTACATCACTTGGTCCTCCACCAAAGAAACCAGCAAGACCTCCCAAGGTAGATCTTACTCCCTTCCGTCGGAACCTTCCAGGTAAGGCATTTTGCTTCTGGGTTTTGGTTTTCCTATACTTGAACATATGGTTTTGGTTAGGAATAGTAAAGTTTAAGAATGTGCAACAGTAAATTAGGTAGAATATATAGTATGAGAAGATCCAGAGATACAGGTTCATATTGAAAGATAACACATGTGAGAGAAGGGAGAGCCATAGAAGAGGTTCTGATCAGCTCACCGTTATAGCCAGAACTGTGTGTTCTAGACATGGGCACGACTTAGTGGAATTCCCGTTTCCGTTTCTGTTACTCGTTTCCGTTATGGAACGGAAACCGTAACGGGAATTACTCCACCAGAACTCGAACTCGAACCGACTAAAGAATAATTGGGTCTGATTTGTCGTTGTCGTTCCTGGCATCATGGCAATCCCACGATGCCAAGCGGCACAGAAAAAAAATTAAAAAAAAAAAGGTTCCCGGCCAAAAAGCAGGCGAAAATATGCCTGCCTGAGTGAGGGCTCAGGGCACCTACCAGAGGGGTGGTTTCTTGGGGGGTCCCCAGCCTCCCCCCTCTCCTCCTGTCCCTCCTGGGCTGCACTGGGGGCAGGCATCCTCATTGTCCCGCCAAAGTCGCCACCTTGCCGGCTCGCCGCCATTCAAGCGGCACAGAAAAAAAAGTTTTTTAAAGTAAAAAAAAAAACCGATTCCCGGCCCAAAAAGCAGGCGAAAATATGCCTGCCTGAGAGTGCACCTACCAGAGGGGTGGTTTCTGGGGGGGGGGTCCCCGGCCTCCCCCCTCTCCTGTATTGGGCTGCTCTGGTGGGGACTCGCAAGCAACAAGCCAGACTCGCCATGCCATGCGGTGCGGGCGGGGGATCGAAAATGGGGCGGCAACTGCAATATGTTTTTTGAAATCGTGGAGTGGTCCAAAAACACACAAGCACCACACCGAAACATGTGAAAATTGCTATTTTAAAACTGCCAGAATTTTTACAGTAGCAGTGGGTTTTTCTTGCAACAAAATGTCTCCTCTTTCCTCTCTCCATTGATTTTATTTTATTTTATTTTATTTTATTTTTTTACACCTGCGCAATGATGGGCTGGCCATGTGGCCATGGGAGTGGACCATGCAAATTTTTGGAGCCATTCCACCAATCGCATGGCCACTTGGCCACTGAGACTTCTGGGATGTGCCAAAAACCCCAGTAACCCTGCCCTAGCCCTAACCCTAACCCTTACCCTTACCCATACGCCACACTGGGCCACAGTACACTGTCCTCTTAGTGGGTCAGAGAGGCACCCAGAGGTGCACCCCATTACCCCACCCTAACCTCACCAGTAACTAGCCTAACCCTAGCCCTTGCGCTAGCCCTGTCCCCTAAGCCAGATCTGTACTTGCATTGCACTACTACACAAGTACGCTTCCCTTCTTAGTGAGACACAGCGGATGCAGAGAGTCTGCCAGTTCGTCACTTGTGGCTCTGGCTGACTCCTGCAGGCTCGGCTTGGCAGCATGTGTGCCATGCAAACCATGCCCGTCGAGGCCTGACTGATGCAGGGAAGGCACCCCAAAAAGAGGGGTGCCTCTGCCAGTCTGCTGTGTCTGCAACTTGGTATGCATATCCATATGGCTATGCATGCCCTTTTGCAGCAGGTGAGGAGAGGAGGCCCCCATGCCATGGGGGGTCTCCAGGAGCCTGCTTTCCCTTCCTTCCTAGCAGGTGAGGAGAGGAGGCACCCTCCCAAAAAAAGAGGTGCCTCCAGGTGCCCGCTTCCCTTCATAGAGGGCCAGAGGAGGCACCCACGCCACAGAGGTGCCTCCAGGAGCCCGCTACCCCCCCAAACCAATATAACGACAGATGAAAAAACGAAAAACGAAACGACTATTTTTTGCGAAGTTTCACGAAAAACGGAAACGAGCCGACACGGGCCGCCTCCGACACACGACAACTCGAAAACGTCATTTTCCCTCGTCGTGCCCATCTCTAGTGTGTTCTCCTGAAGCCAGTGGAAAATTTCATGTGTGCGCAGTTCATCTAGATGCACACCGCATGCTTATGGACCTGTGCAACTCAGCTTCAATGCTGGAGACATTCAAGAAAAAGTTGGACAAGCATATGTCAGATCTGCTTTTGCTTTGATTCCTGCATTGAGAAGGAAGCTTATATACCTCCCCATAGTGCTAAAAGCACTATCTGGGTAGTTTACAATTTAATTATGCAGGCTACACATTGAGCGCCTTCTGAGTATAATAAGGGATAGATCAACATAAACACTGTGGGTTGCATTTACTCATATTTGGAATAAATCCATTGAAATCAGTGGGACTTGCATTGCTCAAAATTAGTTTAGACTCCTTTGTTTTTCACCTGGTCTTCTCTGAGTATGATTACATCTGGATACAGCTAAATGCTATGGCTGGAATTCTGTTGACTTGTTCTGCTGCTTATTGGTTATGAAACTTGTGTAAGAAGTCAGACAGTACTTTCCTACCCAACAGAATCCCTGTTAGCAAAAGTGACTGAACTCACTCTGGGCACCATGGAAACCATATGCCAGACCCACAAGCAAAGTGCTATACTGTACTCAACCAAAACTGATGAGTGTCGCTAAATTTAACTTCTCACGTGTAGTGTAAAGTGGTAGCCATTGTGTATTATATGCAATTTTTATTCTTTGTTTGCAGATGCTACAGATGATGCCTATATCACTCCTGAAATGTAAGTGCATATCTCTCATACAGCTGGGAAATTAGAGCTCTCAAACTATAGCACGTGATGTTGTCTAAAATGGTTGAACTTCTTGCTTCAAAGTAGTCACCTTCTCCCTCAAAGAAGCAAATTATATCAAGTACAGGATGAGCCATGTCTATATATATTCCCCGTGGTCCACCCCACCTCTTGGATTTCTGGAAAGTTGTTTACTATTTTTATATGCCTAGACACTTCTGATTTTCAGAAGCTCTAAGAAACATGCTGTCATTCATCATCCTTAAAGACCCAGGCTGGTAGCTTCCTCTGATATGTGTTATGAAATCTCCCAAAATGGAGAGGGAGATAGATGAAATGTAGGGTGAATGTGGATCTAATGAGACATGGATGCAATGTTGTTTGGACTTTAGAAAAAGGTAGTTGCAAATAATGACTAGTTACCCATTATTTCCTTTTCCTGAGTAAGCCACCAACATAAAGAGGGATAACATTATTATATTTAAAGTGTTACTATCAAATATTGGGAGTAACCAGTTTTTTGTAACTCATTACTTTGAGGATAACAAGTATATAGAAATGTTATAATAATAACACAGTGCATAAAACTATATTACTTTCTGTATAATAAATATTTTCTGCATGCTGTTTTTGTCTTAAAAGTCATTCTTGGGCACGTTCACAGACAACTGAACAGAGTTCAAGCTCTGTGCTATATTTTCTAGCTAACCTTAAATATTCTCTTTTTTTAAAAAAAAAGGGTAGTGAAAAATTAAAAGTAATGGAAGAGATAATCAACATAGGGTTGGTGGTGTGGGTTAGCATAACAGGGGCTTTGTAATGAATTGCACAGAAAGTGATTTTCCAAAAGATTTTTTTTCAAATTCTGGAGCTGTGATTAAGACTCCCAGATTGGCTCTAGCAACTGCAGTAGTGTATATAAATTATCATGTACAGTGGGACACTCTGCCTCAGTGGTGTATATATGGCCAAGGACACGGTCAAAAGGATCCAGGTTCCTGGATACCATGTTGAAATGGTTAAGCATTCACCTCCAAGGCAATATGGTGCCCAGCCTTTAGTAGCTAGCTACTGGAATTCAGGGTAAGGCTATCAAACCTGATGGGTTTGCATTACTATCACATCCTGCTTCTGAGATGCCCCTGATTAGTTACCATGGGAATAATCTGCTAGACAAGGTGAGCCTTTGGTTGGATCTAGCAAGACTATATATTTTTATGCAACTTACTTCTCAGGTGAATTTGGGCAGAGGATGCAGATATCAGGTGCAATGCTTTTTCATGTGCATGTTTTTTTCTGTTTACTGTTACAGGACTACAGACCCAGTTCTGACTGATTCCCTTTTGTACCTAGCTGTCTTTTCTCTGGTATTCCTTTGAGCTTGCCGTAAATATAACACGCACCTCTTTAATGATATACTCCTGTCTCCAAAGAGGGTCCCTCCCACACTGAATTTCCCCCATGTCTTCATTCTCTGACACTTTTCAAGTGATACAGTTTGAGGCTTGCAAATGCTGGAGCAAGCTTAATCTGCGGATGCTGAGAATGGACTTTTATTGTTATCACTGACTGTCAGCCGGCAGGGCTTTTGATGGCATTTATTTATGTTTATGCAGCAAGCTGGGGGTTTAAGCTAGGCGAGTTGCTTTCTGGTGGCCTTTGTTTAGACAGCTTTTGGAGTTCAGGTTCTGTTTCTGGACCTTTCCCTCTACCTGCACGTACATGCCTTGGCTACCTGCTTCTGTGATAAGCAGATAAATATATCTGCGTAAATCCCCATATCAGTTCAGCAAGTTGGATAAGCCAGTGAGTAAACCAGAGAAAGGAAGCTAAGCTTCATGAATCTCCTGCACTGTCATTGAAAATCTCTTCCAACCAGTTCCAAGGGGGGGGGGGGGAGAGAAAAACTTAACATCCTATCCCATCAGATCTTGGAAAAGTTACTTTTTTAGACTACAACTTCCAGAAATCCCCAGCTGCTTGGCTTGAGGTTCAACTGTGTACTTGAGCCTGGTTTTCCCAACACTATATACCTGATTCTAGTTTTGTATGAGCCACAACTCATTGTAATGTAATTCAGTTAACGTATACAGCAGCTCTCCTGTCATGGGCAACATAAAATACATTTTTAAAAAGAAAAGATATTTGATGGCAAAGCTGAGTTTTGTAGTTTGTTGTTTTCCAGATCAGGTCAGTGTCTGCTAACATGACATTAAATTAATTTCTGCTCAACAAGGACATGAGACTTACCCTAGTCCACTGATAAAGTAGCTGGCCCATCTGCTTTGGGAGTTGTTTTCATGGCATGCTTGGCTTCTCCTGGGTCAACCTTTTGTAATGATTTAAGGGACAGTCAAAGATAAACTGAAACTGGCAGGCATTCATGGCAAAAAGGGGGAGAGGGGAGAGCAAATCACAGAATGCCTAAATGGCATGGGCTGTATTTTAGGAAGTCAGCACCTTCTGGTCTGCCAGAAGCTCAGCCTTGAAGAGCCTTCCTCTGGAGAGTTTACAAAAAGTCTAATGAGAACTCTTTTGGCATTTGAATGACCAATAAACCCTCTCACCTTTTCAAAGAGGAATCAGCCAGAAAATGCATTGCTGACTTGATAAAATAGCATTTGGCTGAAGTCCCTTGCCTGCTTTGGGGATTTTTGAAGGCCATTTAAAAATAAACAACAAACAATAGATTCCCAATATGCTGTTAAAAGCCTGCTGCTACTAAATTATATATGGTCTGTGGGATGCTCTTGGCTGCCTAGATGCCCTAAGCACATCCAATCTCACCTGATTTTGGAAACTAAGCAGGGTCGGCCCGGGTTAGTACTTGGATGGGAGACCTTCAAGGAATACCAGGTGCTGTAGGTGCCTGGGGTAGGAACTGTCAAGCCACTCCAGTATTCCTGCCAAGAAAACTCCATGGACTTGGAGTCACAAAGAGTCGGTCACAACTGTAATGACACAACCCACACATGGGATGCTGTCATTTGCTGATGGATTGTTAATGGTACCTTGACAAACCAGCTCTAGGCAAAAGGCATTTACTCAGTCCAATGGTCTGAGCTCAGCAGTCCTCCCTTGTTATGTGCCTCCTCTTGTCTACTTCATAGGGCCACCCTGATCATGGGTTGCTCATTATCCCAATGCTCTGCTTCCCAGTGGTTGTCCCAGCAGTCTGATGCTACTTACTTATGTGACTATATCAGCATCATGTCATGTATTCTGGCTTCCATGCTCAGATATTATAGATCAACTGATCCACCAGCTCTAGGTCTCTTTTCTGAAGGGATGGTTTAGACAATAATCCTCTCTTTCCCCCACTTTTCACATTACTAGAATGGATGATTTTAACATGTATGAAGAATCAATGTCATATCTGACCCAGCCGGAGAGTGCCATTCATTCTGACGAGGAACTTGCCTACCGTGAGTTGTATTGACTGCTTCATTCATTCTGGCATGCTGTTGTTGTAAATTGTTAGCAGTGTAGCTATTCCCCGGGTGCTTGAATTTTCACTGAGTATGAGCTTGGTTAGTGCTGTAGTGAAGAACAATGGAGTTTTGCACTTGGACATTTTAGGATTTCTCCAGTCTTGAGTTTCAATCTGCAATTCCACATGAAAATACATACACGCTTTCCTGTGCTTTGTCACACACTTTTCTTATTTGTACCTATTTGTCCAACACACATTTTATAAGCATTTCTCCCTAACCTATTGAGATTTTATATTATATATGTCCAGTGAGGAGTGCATAACATGAAGCTGCCTCAGCAGTTGGAAGAATCACATGACACAACTACTATTCATGAGGCACTTGTGCATTCTTGTTGTGCAACAGGCACACTGTGAGCCATGTGACCAATTGCACAATCAAATTACACAATCCTGGCTGCTTGTGTGTAACACCTGATATAATAAAATCACTGATGTGACTTTACGTGACACCAAACTGAAGACTTTTCTATATATGTGTGTGGATATGTTAATCAGATATCTCCACTGAAAAGTTAGATGTGCAAATGCCAAAGCATCACTGCATTTCAGTTTGCTTATTTTTTTTCAAGTGCAAACCCAATTAATTTCACTTCTGTCAGTAGCAGTGGGGAATCTTTGAAACAAGGCACCTAGCCTCCTCTCAGAGTGATTTCTCAAAAGCATGTCAATATCTATCCTACAGTTTACCCTTTGCATGCATTGCAGACACTTTGCTATTTATGGGAAATTTTTTTGCCCCTTGCTTTTGCCGTAATCATGGTTCCTTACTAGACATGGGCACGACTTAGCAAAATTCCCGTTTCCGTTTCCGTTCCTCGTTTCCGTTACGTCACGGAAAAGGAAACGACAATTACTCCGCCAGAACTCGAACTCAAACCAACGAACGAATAATTGGGTCTGATTTGTCGTTGTCAATCCTGGCATCACGGCGATCGCGCGATGCCAAGCGGCACAGAAAAAAATTTAAAAAATAAAAAAAAACCGATTCCCGGCCAAAAAAGCAGCCGGAAATATGCCTGCCTGAGTGAGGGCACGTACCAGAGGGGTGGTTTCGGGGGTGGTCCCCGGCCTCCCCCACTCTCCTCCAGTCCTTCCATCCTGGGCTGCTCTGGCGGAGTGGCGGCCGGCAGCGGGCATCCTCGTCATCCCGCCAACGTCACGACCTCGCCGGCTGCCCGCCGCCATTCAAGCGGCACAGAAAAAAAGTTTTAAAAACCTCGATTCCCGGCCAAAAAAGCAGGCGAAAATATGCCTGGCTGCCTGCCTGAGAGTGCACCTACCAGAGCGGTAGTTTCGGGGTGTCCCCAGCCTTCCCCCCTCCTGTCCTGGGCTGCTCTGGTGGTGGGGCATCCTCGTCGTCTCGCCAACTCACCTCACCTGCCATGCGGTGCGGGCGGGGGATCCAAAATGGGGCGGGCGACCGCAATCTTTTTTTTTGAAATCGTGGTCCAAAAACACACCAAAGCACCACAGAAACATGCGAACATTGCTATTTTAAAACTGCCAGATTTTTTACAGTAGCAGTGGGTTTTTCTTGCAACAAAACGTCTCCTGTTCTCCTCTCCATTGATTTTATTTTATTTTATTTTATTTTATTTTTTCACACCTGCGCAATGATGGGCTGGCCATGGGAGTGGACCATGCAAATTTTTGGAGCCATTCCACCAATCGCATGGCCACTTGGCCAGGTCTTGACCACAGAGACTTCTGGGATGTGCCAATCGGGCATAAGAAGCCCACTAACCCTAGCCCGAACCCTAACCCTAACCCTAACCCTAACCCTAACCCATATGCCAGTACACTGTCCTTCTAAGTGGGTCAGAGAGGCACCCAGAGGTGCACCCCAATACTCACCCTAACTTTAGCTGTAACCCTAAGCCTAGCCCTTGCACTAACCCTAACCCTAAAGCCAGATCTGTGTACTCGCATTGCACTACACGCAAGTACGTTTCCCTTCTTATTGAGACACAGTGAGAGCCCGCATCTCTCTGACCGAATGATGCAGGGATAGAGGGGTGCCTCTGCCAGTCAAGTCCACTAAGCAAGTCTGCAACTGGTATGCGTATCCAATTGGCTATGCATGCTATTTTGTAGCGGGTGAGGATAGGAGGCACCCACGGGTGCCTCCAGGAGCCCGCTTTCCCTTCATAGCGGGCCAGAGGAGGCACCCACCCCACAGAGGTGCCTCCAGGAGCCCACTACCCCCCCTAAACCAGTACTAACGACAGACGAAAAACGACGAATGAAATGACAAATTTTTGAAAAATTTCGCGAAAAACGGAAACGAGCCGAAACGGACCCGTCCCGAAAAATGACAACTCGAAAAAAAAATTCCTGGTCGTGCCCATCTCTATTCCTTACAGTTTCCTCATTGGCCCATTCTTCTATCTATTGTCTCCTTCCTCCAGCCTTGTAATTGTTAGTATGATCTACATGCCTGTATGCAAGATGTGGAGGCTATTTTGCAGTTTTTGTTTGCATAAAGTTCCAGCCAACCAATTCTTGTAGTTGAATTTCCAGTAATAGCAGGATCAAAGTATCCACAGGGGATCAGTTCCAAGGGCCCCACCCACAGAGGTCACAAATAGAAACACTTTACAGCAGTGGTTCTCAACCTGTGGGTTCCCAGATGTTCCTGGACTGCAATTCCCAGAAATCCTGGCCAGCTCAGCTAGTGAGGAAGACTTCTGGGAGTTGCAGTCCAGGAACATCTGGGGACCCACAGGTTGAGAACCACTGCTTTACAGTATATAGCACTGGTGGTGAACCATCAGCACTGCAGATGTTTTGGACCACAGCTCCCACAGTCCTTTGTCATTTGCAATACAGGCTTAGAATTCTGGGAGTCATGGTCCAAAACATTTGGAGTTTTGGACCACAACTCCCACAGTCCTTTGTCATTGTTAATCTAGGCTTGGAATTCTGGGAGTTGTGGTCCAAAACATCTAGAGTTCTGAAGGTTTGCCACCACTGGTATATACAGTAGCATCATCTCTGGTTCCTGCTAGACACCAGTTCAGTTAATACACCTTAGAGATACATGTTTCTTTTGAGAGGTTATTTAATATTTTAGGCAGCAGATAAGTGAAATGACAAGTACTGATCTCACAGATATGACAGTCCTACTGAATACAAGTAACGTACAGAACACTGAGTCCACCATCTTCTGTATCTGTATCTATCGAGTTGTGACTTGTATCTTGCACCTATAACGTTTTGAAACTAATAGTTCACATTAGCATTTTTGGTTTTATCATATCTAGTTATTAATAGATATGGAAAACCGCAGGAGAAATATACTAAGTTGTACATCATCTTTGTTCCCAGCTCCCAAGGATGGAAAAAAGGAAGACACCAAGGTATGTGTTCTCAAATGGTGTCTTGTAGACGTGGGAAAAGCAGAGTACATGAAGGATAGAGAAATAAGGAACATGTGAGCATCAGATTTGTCCACGCAATGCCACATGCTTGTTTGAATACATTATGTATACCATTCTGGAGTTCTGATAATGATGGTCATTTTAAATGAAAGACAAAATATTCCATGGGTTGGTGCAGAATCCAGACTAGGAAGTATTCTTTTTTATAGAATAAACTCTTGATAGGTTCTCAAAGAACAAACCTCTGCTTGAAGGCATTTTCTGGAGTCTCCATAAAGTGGCATTCAGTCACAGCACTTGTGCAACACTCATGCTCCTCACTAAAAGGAGGCATCACTGACTTCCCTAAGAAAATGGTCCCTGGTAGTTCCCAGAAGATTCAGAGTGGCTAGGCAGAGCAGTGTGTTGGCCAATCTGCTGGATGGACATTAATCCGGCATCAAAGTACTACAATTGTGCCGCCCCCATGAGCCATCACCAGATGCAATGCCATTGACTGGTGCCTTCTCCCTTCTTCACCCAGTGGGTGTGGGGTGCTTTTTGCCTCAACAACATTGAACAGCATCTTGGCTAAGGAATATTAAGAAAAAAGAGTGGGGGCCCTTGATATTGGCTGTCAATAGTCAGCATCTGGATGACAGATGTTGAGCAAGGGAGCAGTTCACTTCTGGGTACAGTCTGCCACACTATGGTGTGATATGTTTCATGTTTAAATGTATTTATTAGTTCTAAATGTGCACATATGAGCATATGTAAATCTCTAGTCTTCTGTGGTCTTATTGTAATAGATTGCCTTTCTTTGTTTATGAGTAATGGCTACCATAAACTGAAATGTTGGGATGCTTTGGCATCCCAACAATTATCTTCCACTCATTCCCTTCTTAATTGCTTTCAGCTACACTGTAAAGAGCTAAACAATAGATAGTGGCTATGCAACCTGATCTGTGCACATTTTTCCAGAAGTAAGATCCCTTGAGTTCGGTAAGATTGACAGCCAAGTTAAGTGTTCATAGGAGTGCAATCTGCATCATTACACTAGGCTGAAATCTATTTTATATCATGCTACAATTTCCTTATGTCATACAGCTGATTGATCACAAATAGAGATGGGCACAGATTTAAAAATAAATTGCAAATTTCATTTAAAAATTGGTAATTCATTAATAAATTCAGTAAATAAATACAGATTGATGGATTTTTTAGCAATTTTTGATTTGTTGATTTCCATGCTATAAAATGGCCTAGAGATACCAGATTTTTCAGGGTAGCTTCCCCTGACCCTTTTCTATATGCCTGCCAAATATTGGATGTCTGATGTCCATAGTACGGACCTGCAAATAGCCCCTCCCAGGAAAGTTCCTGCCAGGTACCTAGAAACACCTGGTATGTGGGGGAAGGGGGACAGTGAGTTTCCTATGACTCTCCTCTACAGTCCGTCCAACTTTGGTGAAGAATGGGTTTCCCCAAGCCAGTTTCTAAAGGGCACTTTCCAGGTGGAGAGCAATTTGTAGGTATAAAACCGAATCTTCGCAAAACCTGGTAGGATTGTGGAAGAGAATCATGGGAGGCTTCTCTGCAAGTCTGGTATGTCAAGGTGCCTGGGGACAGTTTACTGGGGGTCCCTCTTTGAGGATGCATAATTCAAACATTCCAGAAACCAAACATCACCAAACATATAGGGCCTTTAGAGGAGTGTCATGTGAAGCTTTTCTAAAAAGTTTGGTGTCTCTAGGTGCCTTGAGGATAACATATAGGATTTTAAATTTTAAAAAAGAAGTTATAGATCAATTCATTGATAGGGTTCACAATTGCATGATTCATGGAATAGTTGTGCAACTGATCACACTGTTCATGTTGGGACTGTTGTGCTTCGTGGATACTGTTTACTCCATGAAATGATTCCCACCCCTGCTTCTGATGCTTCATGTTACTCCCACATAGCTGAAGCTTGGGCCACCCTCATCTCAAGAAGCTAAACAACAGAATTTCAGCCATTGAATGAGGAATTTTGGAAGGGGGACCGAGTGCATAGTGACAAATTAGGCAAACCAGGAACAAAAACACTAGGGTTCCTGTGTCCGTATAAATTTGCTTAGTATAAATTAGTAGTTTTTGTATAAAAAATATGTGTATCATTTGAAATCTTTTGTTTAACAAAAGATTTGGCTCCATGCCTCTGTTTTTAGTCTGGCCATTTTCAGGCATGTCTTTCCTCCTTGCTAACCCATGCTCCTTTTTCCACAATGAAGAACTGCTCCTGAAAGTCTGCAGACCCTTTGAAAATAGAAGCTGACATCAGAAGGGTGGGGAAAGCTCATATGCATCTCTGCACGTCCATGTGGTTTGAGTACTCTCTTTTGGGTTCTGGCCATTATGTTGTACTTCCGACCTGCAACACAGATGTAGTCCCGGTTGGAAGTGAGAAAGTAACTTGATGATTAACAACATTGCATTGTTTTCTGACTGACCTGATTGGAAAGATGCAAAACTTGAACCTTTCTTCTCCATGTTTTGTGTAGAAACCATGTCTCCTTATTGCCACACCTAGGTAAGTAGTTTTTCTAACGTTTCATTTTTGTGTTTAGAAAGCAGTGTGAAATTTGCTTCACCTTTGAAGTGGAAGCTGAGTGAATGAGCTATATTTTGTTTGTATCTCTAGGGGAACGGAACCCTGAGATTCAAATACATGCCAATAAAATGATTTGGTTTTACATTTGTCAAAGTAATGTTATTTATGCAGTTTTGCATAATTTCATCCCTATTCTGCAACCTTTCATCCCTAATTTTTAGTCTACATATCTATGGCCTCTAGAACAATTGTTCCAGGAATCACATCATGTTATCAGTTGCCCTCAAGGCTCATTAAAATGCCACACTGATTTCTATCCCAGTGCTTGTGGATGCACGTGAGCATTTAGTGGCCCAAGAATTGTACAAATGAATCCTGAGCCTTGACATTCTGGGGTGGGTTCCTGACCTGTTGAGATCACAAGCCACCCTGATGCTAAACGAATCTGTATTCACTAATGTAAAAAAAAAAGTAGGGGTTTACTTATGTTCTTTATTTAAATATATAAATCCCTCCTTACCTCAGAAGATCTTAGGGAAGGGTGTGGTTGTTATTCTGTCTGTTAAGAAATAAGGAGAAAAGCTTACACCAGCAGGACATGTGTGTTAAGGCACAGTTTGACATGTGCCTCAGAAACTAGAGCATTTGGGCCTAATCTCCTCAGGCATCTGAAAAATCCTGGGGCCATATGGACTAGTATTCAGGGACTATTTTCAGTCAAATTATATTTGCATCTCTTATTTTCATTCTTTCAGTAAATTGTAACAAGAAGTAGTTCAGTTTTTAGAAGAAGTCTGGAGTGTGTTGCACTTCCCACATGTACCATAAGGGTAGCATGAACTTGCTAAATCTGAATAGCTGAAATTCTATAACTCTGGACAGCCGAATATGAATATGTTTCATTCTCTTTACTGCAGTAAGTAGGATTGATATATTTGCTCTACTCTAACCAGCTTGTGTCCAGAGATAATGATGTACTTTCTGAGCCATTTTTGGATTTGTAGCTAGGGGGAATTTGCAAGCATGCTTATATGAGTGCCTCATCAAACTTTCCAAACTGAGAGAGGCAGATAAAAGGATAATGATATATCTTGGCTTTTGAATTTGTTTTGAAACTGCATGGATTTCACCCTCATTCTGTCAAAGAAGTAGTTCATCCAATGTAAACTTGGAGTGTTTTAAAGAGTAAAATGAATTTCATTAGTCAGACTACAAGGTAATGCTAGGATGATGGACAGAACTTCCAGTAGACCTAAAAAGACACTGTCCTTCAGGTCTACTGGAAGGTGTTTGAAATATGTTAATGCCTGAGAGCCAGAGTATCTGAACTACAGCATGGTTATAAAAAAATTAGACAATGTTCTCACATTCTCCCTCTGTATGAATTCTGGAAAGCTCTCATCAACAATGAATGACCTGAACAAAATTCACAGGTCTAAACTGACTAACAAAGAGGTTTATGCTGTGCCAGTCTGCCATGTAGCTGTGATATATAGAGGTCAAATATATCAGGAACAATGCAGAGGGAATTCAAATTCAATAAAGCAAACAGGGTTCGGCACAGAGGGCTTCAAAGGCTGACTTAATAGCTGAGCATACACATGACTTCAATTGCGTAGGCAAACCTGTTGGTCTCATTTAAAAAGAAAAAAAAGAAAAATCAAGGTTCTATATATTTTATGAAAAGCATCTTTCCAATACATTTATGAAGGAATTTGTGGAATTTGGAACACGCTTGCACAAAACAGTAACGACAAAGTCCACAAAAATGCATCTCTCTGTAGTGATTTAGCACCCTTTCTTGAATGCATACCTTAACATGGCGAAAGCATTTACATGTCAAGGCAACTGAGGGGAATACCAAGAGAAAGCAGACCGCTTCCAACAGGAGCCTAAGCTTCTAGCAGGGGCACCCAAGGTATACTGGTTAAAGCTAAAACAGCAGACTAAGATGCACCCGTCTGCTTCAAGCCACTTTAGCAGAACTGAATTGATGGTGTCCATGGTGATTGGAATAGAGAATTTTTTAAAGAGCAGATATTGGGCAATAGCAGTAGCAGAAGATGGGATAGCTTTCATAGGCATTGTCAATGACACCCAAGTTAGAACTGTATGACAGAAAGGCAATTATAAAGCACTTCCGAATGTGCCTCAAAAATCCTATGTGCAGCTGGAAGCAGAAGGTGCAGAAACTGTGTCTTGCCTCAATAAATCAAGATAAGAAGTGGACTGTGGTGCAATGATGAATGTCTAATACTCTAAATAAGAGTAAAGCTGAACGAAACTACAAAAATCATAGTGGCAAAATATAAATGGAATATGCCTGGCGAATTTATAGGTCATATAGAGAGCAGGTTTGTATGAATAAATTCAGTCGACCATGATCCAGGAGAATGGTGGATTGACGCCAAAGATTTTATCAGAAGAGAACACAAGATTATTCCTGTATGCAATGCAATATGACTAATATAACAATCAGTGCAAAGAAATAGAAAAGAACAGTAACAGCAACAAAAAAGGAAAACAAGCTATCTCTTCTGAAAAATGCAAGATGTGTGTGTGTTTACATAGATTCTGGTGTTTTTCCATAAAAGTAATTACTGTTATCCCTACGTATGCTGATTTTAATCTTATCTCCAAAGCACTCCAAAAATGGCATTTTGTAGAATTATAGAAACCACCTCTAGCTTGGGAGTTTGTGGTGAAGAGAAGCCCATGGTGATTTCTTAAGCCTCTTGTGAAAAAGAACGAAGAAATATATCATTACACAGGATAGTGTTATTTATAATTTTAATTTAGCTGTTAACTCAGCATTCAATGTGCCAGATCTGGTATTATGGCAGTAAGCTGCCAGTGACCCGTTAATTATATCAGATGAATATCTGATTAACATGTTTCCTGGATGTCAACCAGAGCCATTAAGAAGCAATTGGCAAGCCTGTCTTGTCTGGAAATGTGAAATGGCAAAGGAAGGATTTACAATCAGTTACATGTCAGTAATGCTTATCAAGGTGTAGAAGAGAAGATGAATATTTTTACACAGTGTAGATCACAAAATAGTGTGCATTGTATAGAATAGTATGGATGCTATTTATGGGTTTAAAATATTTTTCACAATCTACTAATTGAATAATACAATATGTGTAACAACTTATCACAGTTGTCTCAAATATCATTACAACTCTGTGGCAAAACAGCACATGTATCTCTGGAATCTGACTCATGGCAACTGGACTTCTTTTTCTTGAGAGATTGAAACGTTTCACTGCTCATCCAAACAGCATAATCAATCTGAAAAAAGCTAGTTGTGAGTCTTCCATTTCATAGCTCATTTTGATCTCTTGTCACCCTGGTCTTAAACAGGCTTATAAGATGAATGGCCTGAATAGGTTCATTAGTTAAACAACAGTCTCAATAGCCTTGAGGCAAACAATGGCCTAAAGTGCTGAAACCCATAAAGTATGGGTCGTTAGCTGCTGCCTTTGTGGTGAAGGCATGAAATATTTTTGATTTGTTTAGGTATTGTTGAAATCACCTCAAAAACTAAAGCACATGGGCCTGAGCAATTGGGCCTGATAAGTGTGCTTGAGGCCTCCACCTCTGTTGAGAGAGGGTTTTTCAATGCTCACATGACCCCTCTCTCAAACCATTTATCTTCTCTGTCTAATATATGTGCATCTTCATCGTTGAATGAGTGTCCTTTGTCCTTCAAATGAAGGTGCCCAGCTGATTCTGGTCCTGAGCTGTTACTCCTTCTATGTTGGGCCATCCTTCTATTTAATGGCTGTTCTCCAATGTAGAGGTCCGCACACTCTGTATCTGTTAATATTTCAGCACCGGAAAAGAGGATACAAAAGGGAGAGGAACACTTGGGAATCCTGAAACGCCAAAACAAGCCAAAGAAATAGTCAAGGTATGTTTAAATAAAGGAATATCAGGGAAACCGGGGAATGTTATATTATGGTTATTTTAAAAAATGTTTGAGCTGCATGCTAATTCAGCAGTTTAGGTCTTTGGCTGTGGAACCAGAGGTTAGGAGTTTGATTTCCTTGCTGGGCCTCCTTGGCAGGGGCTGGACTTGATGACCCATAGAGTCTCTTCCAGTCCTGAAGTTCCAAGATCTAAGATTATTCCATGGGGACTCTAGTTTAGTTCTATATAATTGCTTGATAGACAATTTCTTTATGGAGCTGTATAACTCTCTAGTTACCATAGGAGCAACGAAAGCAGGGGAAGAAAGTCCATTGTGCTCCTCATCTCATCCGTGTTTCCTTCAAGATCTCTACAACATTAGAGCAAAAAGCTTCCACTGTGGGAAACTGTTCTTCTGTTTCTCTGGGCCACTGATCCTGGAATCAGTCTGTTGGAGCTTCCTTCCCAGCATTACACTAAGCCAGTAGTGGTGAACCTTCGGCACTCAAGATGTTTTGGACCACAACTCCCATAGTCCTTTGTCACTGGCAACACAGGTTTGGAATTCTGGGAGTTGTGGTCCAAAACATCTGCAGTGCAGAAGGGTCACCACCACTGCACTAGGCTGTGTACCTTTAGAAATGGATGCTGGTGAACATTATAAACATCTGTACCAATCAGTAATCATGGTGATATCTGGAATGAGGTAAAATTGTTGTCTAAATTATCATTGGTCTTCTGGTAGTAATGCAGAGTCACTTGAATCTGTCATACATTAAAACCGTAGTCCATATAACACCAGGGTGTGTTTCTTATTTGAGACCCTGAAGAATGGCTGCCTGGTTCTTAGAAATTTGGCAGGACCCAAATCCTTTTAACTGGACATGTGAGACACTGAATTTGATTGTGGTGTTGGCCGTGGGTGTTAGGCCCATAGCGTATAGAAGATATACTGTATATCAGTGATGGCAAGCCTTTTAGAGACCGAGTGCCCAAACTGCAATTCAAAACCCACTAATTTTTTGCAAAGTGCCAATAAAGCAATTTAACCTAAATACAGGTGGCTTTGAAGAGGCAATGTTGGGTGCCCACAGAAAGGGCTTCGAGGGCCACCTTTGGCACCTGTACTATAGGTTCACCAACACTGCTGTATATAGTAAATACATGGAAGTATATGTATCATAGGGTTGTATCCCTTTCTGCAAGCACCTCTTTTTAGGATTAATTATAGGATGAGTGTTATTGGGGTTGGGGTTTGGAATTTTTCTCCTAAGAAATGTTTATAGGTTTCAATTCAAAAATCTGTTATGTTTATACCTGGAAAGAGTTACATTATTTGTCTAAAGGCATCTCATGAAGCCATTTTCTGGCATTAGGCAGTATAATTTCTTGTTCCTTCCTAAATAAGAAAACACAGGGCATCCTATTTAAACTTATTTGAATTTAAACCATTCCTTCTTGTGACATGAATTGGGCAAGGAATATATTGAAAAGACTAACTTGAATATCAATATGTTTGCTATTAGATTATCAGCCATGATGGATCACTTACTAAACAAAAAATAAATGGAGAATATAGAGGTGAGAAGCACCTGCTTCAAGAGAAGACCACATCATCTTTCCCTGGAGAAGGAGTAGCAAAAGATGGTAATTGTGAGTACCTTCCTGCTATAGACTTATTATTAGAGGTGGTCACAAAACAGAAAACTGATGGTTCGGTTCGTTCTGTTTTGGTCCCACCCTCAGTTCAATTCAGTTTGTATGAAGTTTTAAAACAAAAAACCGTGTGAACTGAACTGAGCTGAACTGGTTCGGCTTACCTGGATGGTGGTGACAGGGGCGATGATTCTGGCGGTGGCGGCTGGGGATCATTGCCGCCGCCGTAAAAGGTGATTTCCATAACCTTTTACATCCATTTCTCGCATGCTTCCTCTATCATTTATCTAAGCCAATGATGGCCAACATTTTAGAGACTGAGTGCCAAAACTAATTCCTAACCCACTTATTTTTTGCAAAGTTAAGTTGCCTTCAGGTGCTACCCTTCAGAAAAGTGAGGATCAAAGAACAGGGGTGCTACCCTTAAGGAAAGCAAGGGTCTAAGACCAAACTTTTGAATTTCCTGTGACCAAAGTACCTTCACTGTGGCCACAGGAAATTCAAAAATGTGCCCTTTGATCCTCACTTTCCCGAAGAGTGGCACCCCATCTGCCTCTCTGCTCTGGACAGAGAGGCAGATGGGGTGCTACACTGTTAAAAAACCCAGGGGAGTGGTGGCAGTTTGTGGGATCATTCGTAGCCCCAGTTTACTCTCCAGTCATGCTGCTCTGGGCATCGCAAAAGTGGCATGGCTGGAAAGCAAACTGGGATTACAAATGAGCCCACAAACTGCTACTTCCCCTTTGCCTGGCAATCTGCACGGAGCACAGTGGTGTGCTTTGAGTGGAGGGGGAAGTATCATGGCTGTGAGAGGGTGATATTGTGTGCCCACAGTAACATCTCCACATGCCACCTTTGGCACCCGTGCCATAGATTTTCCAACACTGATCTAGGCTTTTCTTTTTACTACAAAGCTTGGTTTTTGTTTTGTTTTGTTTGGATTGTTCCCTAATACTATCTCTGGATTCCATTCACAGCTCTTCTGTGGATTTTAGATTCACCAGGAATGTTGTTTATGTTATATTTTGGCACTAGGATTCTTTTAATTTTTTTCAGCTTTCTTTAATGTTAGATATTAACCATTTATTGGTACCACAATCTGCTCCTGGTATTGTTTTGACATAATATAAACCATTCCATTTTGGCTTCAGACTATCTGGCTGAAATCCTGTTCTGCAGATATGTGGACAACATGAAGGTTGGAACAAATTGCTTAAAGTTAAGAAATCTCCATAGGCATGCAAGAAATAATGCCTGCTGAGATTTCTTGTTGCAGTTTGCATGTAAAATTTATGCTGCCTCCATAACTTTGAGTCAGGATTTCAGCCTCTGTCTGTGGTATGATTCATGAGAATACTGATCAGTAGAGATGGGCACGACTCAAAAAAAATGGTGTTTCGTTTGTCGTTTGGTCGTTTAGGGGTCCGTTTCGGTTCGTTTCCGTTTTCGTGAGTTTTTTTGCAAAAAAAAATTGTTTTCGTTTCATTACGTAATGACCCGAAAAAACAAAAATGAAAACAAAAAATTGCTGTTTCGTTACCATTTAGTACAATTCAATGTATTTGCCGTAACGAAAACGAAGCGGTCGACAAAATTTTTCGTGTTGGGTCGTTTTGTTTCATTTTGGAGTCAAAATTCGTTTTTCGTTTTGTTACGTAACGAAATGAAAAAACGAAAATGAAAATGAAAAATCGCTCATTTCGTGCCCATCTCTACTGATCAGCCTTAAGGTAAGAGTCCAAAAGTGGTTCAGGCACCAACTTTCTGACCCAGGAATATCCTAGAACTACAGACAGCCCAAAACTAAACACCCCTCCTACACACAAAAACTGATCCATAAACTACACATATGTACAGACACAGATATACATATACACAAAATGAAGCCGGAACTAGTTTTGGAAAACAGGTCTTTTGTGGTGTTAAAAAGCACAGATTATCCCTGGTATTTATTTCAAACAAACCACCAATCCTATAGCTTCCAGGAGCTGCAATGCATGCTTTTGGAAGGGAATGATGGGTTGATGGGGGAGGCATGGGTTGATGGGGAAGGTGCAGAGGGAGAAAGGTAGATACTCCTTTACAGATGTGAACACCACCTGTGACCGCTACCACACATCCCAGAAGAACTGCATTTAAACAAACGGTGCCCTTTCCCCTCCCACGATCACGTGATCCTAAGAGCAATTAAACAGTTCCCACGTCCTTGGCTGCAGTATAATCTTTAGATCTGTTCCCACGGGCTTAAGGTGCTTTTTTACTTAATATTTGACTGCAATTTACTGGTTTGAGATGTGTCATTTTTTTTCTCTCTGATGTTTGCATGGTGTCACATATAGTTATCATAAACTGCAGAGTGCATGTTTTCTTTTTTCCCCTCCTCCCACATGGGTTTTAATAGGATACATTGTACGTAAATTGCATCATGGACAAAGTCCACCAGGTGTCCCTAAATCACCTCTAACCTATACCTCCAGATGGGGCTAATGAGCTGCCCTTACCAGAGTGCCTGGCCACCACCCCTCCCTTCCCTAATGATCCCTCACTTCTGTTCCTGTGCGTGATTATGCTGCTGTCTTTAGGAGGATCCCAAATCACTTTTCACAATGCCTAAAGTTCGAAGGAACAGCTGTGCGATACTTCGTTCTCAACGGAGATTACTTATGAAGGCAATTTTGGACCTCACACTTTCAGTGCTTCAGGCAGCAAGCCAGTGAGTGCAATCTTTAAGAACAACACAGAACCAGACACAACCACTTCAAATTCAAGATGACCTGGATTATGAAATATGGTAGTTGGGGTGTGAGGGATAGAAAAGATGGAGGGAGTGATGGAGAGAGAAATCTGAAAGGAGAGTGAATGGGGGCTTGCATTTAGCACTGGCAATGAGTTTCTGACTTGATTTTTGACTGGCACTCTTTGCATGATCATGGAACTGAAACCATGGAAATAGGAGAAATTGCTCCCGGCGAAATTAGTTTGCACTTTTATTTCTCCCTATTATTCCCTCTGGAATGCAGTGCCTAATGTCTCCCATTTCGAAGACGTGTTTTGATATGACAGCATCCCGTCATTTCTAGGTAGATTGGTGATTGAAATTTACCAGTTTATTGCAAAAAGTGTTAGAAGTCTATAGTCTACCAATGATGTTTGGGTGCATGCTTATCAGGGCCAGTGGTTTTACCATTACCATGGTCTGTTCCAAGTAATGCAAAGTATTTTCAAATCTGTTTTGTCAAGAAAGCAGGCAGCTTCCTCTTTATTAATCATGCTGTATTAATTGACCCCGTTATGAGAGTAGGTGGGGACAGGGTACGAATGCAGGGTTCTCTGTTTAAAGATAGTAATTGTGTGCAGGAAAAGAGGAACATCAAATATGAGATTAACAGACTACCTTAACAGAAGCCACAAACTGAGGTCTGACAGAATGGCTTGATTATAATGACAGAACGGTACTGTCACTGGGTTTATGGCACACTCGATATCATTAATTAACTTTATGCAACTTTGTACCCCATTTAGTTTCCTCTTTTCAAGTACTTTAATGAAGCGTGTCTGTGGTTCACGGCAATCTTCAGAGCTGGCTGGTGGCTACAGCCCAGATTCCGATTACAGGATGTGTCCTCCAGTGGGGAGGGTGGAGTAGAATGCGGCCCAAGGAATGTAAGGGGCAAACAAGGGAAGGTGGTGGATAAACTGGGCATAGACTTGGGAAGAGAAATTGAGCGAGCAGTACCTTCACTTACGAATCCCATGCCATGGCTAATTGAGTAGGTTTTGGGTGGGCTGCAACCTCCATTACTTATCATGTGAAATCAAATACCAGCAACATGTTTGATCCATGTAGATTTCCTGTCCTAGGCCACAAACATGCGGCTGCCTCTTGCCACACTTCTGTTCGTGGCTTCTTTGCTTGATTCCTTCCATGTAACATTTTTTTCTTCCTCGTTTCCTGCTACTGTTTTCCTTCCCCCACTGGTCTGTGACTAGCAATATCCCAGGGGGTTGCTAATTTCTGCCTGGGAAAGGGAACAGGATGGTTTTCGGCAGGATCATGAACATTTTTGGATGCTTTACTCAACATCATTCATTCCCCACCACACTAACCTCTTGCTACCCAGTGGGAAAAAAGCATCCCTCCCTACCTCCTGCCTCTCAGCAGTTCAGGACAAATAAGTAAAGAGATATTTTTTATTGATAGGCAATAAATAACTCTATTACCATGGAAATGAGCCACAAGGAGAAAAGGAGCCAAGGTGGCCGTACAATAAGGAGGGACAATATACAGTCCAGATCATTTAGGACATATTTAACTTAAGAACAGGGAATTTGAAGAGGCATCTTAGAACATTAAAAAGTTGACTTTAGAGCTACAAATTGCATGAAAGAAGAAAAGATAAATTCATTATGAGGGGTGAAAAACAAACATGGAAAACACTAGTGTGCTTATGAAATCAGGTATTCGCCCATATATCCCCCGCCTTGGAAATATTAATCGAATGGGCATTTCATAACACGTGCCTTTGTTTGCAAATGAAGCTTGTGATAGTTAATTTTGGCCTTTTTCCTTGTACTCAGGGGAGGGGGTGGTTTAGATGACCCACAGGAACCCTTCCAAGCTCCAGAGTTGTAAGATTATCTTAATGATAGCCCAGTGGCTGACACTTCTGGCTGCAAAGCCACAGTTTATGAAGCCACAGGTTGGGCGTTCAAAACTTCACCATGTTTTCTTGAGAAGGTGGAGGGCTGGATGACTCACGGGGTCCCTTCCCAGCTCTGGAGGTTTAGGATCATATTAATGATGGTCCAGTGTCTGACATTTCTGGCTGCAGAGAAACAGGTTGGGTGTTCTAAACTGCACCATGTTCACCTGAGATCTAAAGGACACATGGTAAAAATTTTGGTCCATTTCTTTTTCAAAACATAGGAGAGCACCGGTTCTTCCACAGGACTCAGATATGACTCTGAATTTTAATTCATTACTAAACAATTTTGGTGTAACACAAACAATTTTTTTTACTCAACATGTTGTTAGTCTGTGGAACTCCCTGCCACAGGATGTGGTGATGGCATCTGGCCTGGATGCCTTCAAAAGGCATTGGACAGATACTTGGAGGAAAAGTCCATCACAGGTTACAAACCATGATGGAGATGTGTAATCTCCAGGGTTAAAACCAGGGTACTTCAAGGGCTAGATGCAGAGGAGTGGTATTAGGAGGGTTGATAGGGAGAGATTCAATTTCTTCATTGAAATTTAAAAAAAAATACAGAAATATAACAAGTAACAGGTCATGTGCAATCAAAATTATTTAATTTATCATATGTTGTTTTGACGACATATGCATGTCATACCGCTTGAATGAACCCTGCTGTGATTACTATTGAGAAGTATAAGAATTAAAAACCACAGCAGTGCTCATATCCTCTGCCATTTGCATGAAAGAAAACTCATTTTCCTTCCTTCTTTTGGATATCACCTAACATAAACTTCAGAAACCTGGCCCATTTGTTTTGCTATGCCATCTGTTCTCTGCTAGCACTGCTCTTTTAATATGCAGATTTTTCGGTCACCTCCATCAACATACCAATACCAAGATATTCTGGCTTTAAATATGGAAACAAGTGTCGTCTGAGGTTGCGGGGAGGGCAGGTCAGCACATCAATCTTGATTTTGCGGAAACATTAACCTTGGATAGAAATCAGCCTTTGGCAGCCACCCCAACCCTCCTTCTAGAGGCACTGTATACGCGTTTCTACATCAATGAAGCCAAGATGGGTGGATAGAGGTTTACATAAGAACATAAGAACATAAGAACAGCCATGCTGTATCAGGCAAAAAGGGCAATCTAGTCCAGCTTCCTGTATCTAACAGTGGCCCCCACCAAATGCATCCGGGAACACACAAAACTAGATATCTGTCTCCTGATACCACTCCTCTGCATCTAGCCCTTGAAGTACCCTGGTTTTAAGCCTGGAGATTACACATCTCCATCATGGTTTGTAGCCTGTGATGGACTTTTCCTCCAAGAATCTTTCCAATGCCTTTTGAAGGCATCCAGGCCAGATGCCATCACCACATCCTGTGGCAGGGAGTTCCACAGACTAACAACATGTTGAGTAAAAATTTTTTTTCCTTTGGTCTGTTCTCACTCTCCCAAGCCTCAATTTTAGTGTATGTCCCCTAGTTCTGGTATTTTGCAAGAGGGAGAAGAACCTCCCTCTATCCATTTACTCAAGGCCTGCATAATTTTGTACGTCTCAATCATATCCCCCCTCAGGTGCCTTTTTTTTCAGACTAAAGAGCACCAAATGTTTTAGCCTTTCCTCATAAGGAAAGTCCCCCAGCCCAGTAATCATTTTAGTTGCTCGCTTTTGCACCTTTTCCTGTCCCACTATGTCTTTTTTGATATGTAGTGACCAAAATTATACACAATACTCCAGGTGTGGCCTTACTATCATTTTGTACAATGGCATTATAATGTTGGCTGTTTTATTTTCAGTCCCCTTTTTGATAATCCCTAGCATGAAATTGGTCTTCTTCGCCACTGCCACATTCCGGGTAGACACCTTCATTGAGCTGTCCACCAGCACACCAAGGTCTCTTTCCTGACCCATCACGGATGACTCAGAGCCCATGAGTTGTAAAACCAGGAGTTGAAGGCATAAGTGTTAGTGTTTCTGTTTGTGTGCATTTGCATATGTGAGTAGATATTGTTACATAAATAAATGGGTGAGCTTCAAGTGGACTTGTAAAGGTACTCTTTACATGGTCAGATGAACTAATAAAAACAGCCCTCGTACAAGTAACATTACTTGAGGCACAGCTTAGTGCTTAGGAGGGCATCAGAAATACAAGTAATTGGTAAATATTAGGGATAAGTGTTAAAAAAAATTGTTTCTCATATAGAGAGGGTTAGAAGGGACAAATCCAGTTCCTTTCTTTTTTGAAATTACAAAACCATAAATATAACAACTAACAGTTCAGGATCATGCAATTTTTTGTAATATTGTGTCATTTTGATGACATATGAATGTCATACCCCATTTTCTATGTGTGATAGCGTAATTGTGTGAGAACTGTGTGATAGCGTAATTGTGTGTACAATTGAACGTGAACTGGAGCAAAAAAGGAAGTGGATGAGTCTCACAGTAAATTAAGGAGGAGGTAATAGAACTGAAACAGAACAGTGAAATCCAGTGTTCAAAGAATGATTTGTGTTGATTCTGATGCCGCCTGGTGGTTTATCGAGGTGATGAAGCGACACAACACGTTTTATGCCAATATTGGGGAAACAAAATGAAATAAATGAATGCTAATGTGAAGGAAACAATGTACTATAGAGACATGTCATAATACATGAATAAATCTCAGGAAAATGTGGATGTAGCACTTTTAAATAAGGGAAAAAATCAGGGGAAAGTACCTTTCACTGTCCCCACCATATAAAGACCCGAAGGAAAAGGTGCCTTATTAAGTCAGACAGGAAAGGAGAGCCCCCGGGGTAGTCCCAAGAAAATGCGCTTCAAGGGGCAAAAGCAGGCATGGGGTCGACTCCCCCCCCATTAGGACATCATAAATAGAAGTGCCTTTAACAGTGGGGGGAAAGTGCCTCTAAGCTGACGTGGGATGACAGTCTGTGATGGCAGGGTTTGTGTTCATGCACTTGACATCAGAGGCATGGTCAATGCCATTACCCCCAATAGTATGTTGGATCAGAAGTAGAGATGGGCATGAAACTTTTGGTTCATTTTGTTATTCATTATTCATTTTGTTACCTAACAAAATGAATAACAAACTGCCCCCTCTAAGAGAAACAAAATGAAACTGAGAAGTCTCGGGGCCGTGCGGGGGGCGGCGGGGGGGCGCACAATCTCCGTTGAAATGCATCAGAGGCATGGTCAATGCCATTACCCCCAATAGTATGTTGGATCAGAAGTAGAGATGGTCATGAAACTGGGACAAGACGTTTCGGGCAGTGCAGGCAGGCGGCAGTGGGAGGTCAGATCCCCCTGCCGCCACCGGCATGCGCCGCCCCAAGACTGCTGCAATCACCCCCCTGCCCCCAGCCCCCCACCCGCTTCCGCATATCGCAGATTTTCATGGATCATGGGTGGGGTGGGTCCCTAACCCCCGTGATCGGCGGGGGGGGGGGTTACTGTAACACATGAGAAACACATAGAATAATTGGGAATAATCTTTTTTGAAAGGAGCCTTCACAGTATACAACATATACTGTATGTCTGCCCTGTTTTGATGAAATGTCCCAGAAGGCCATTCACACATCGGTGGCCAAGTTCCTTTTTTCTGTTGCAAGATCTCATGAAAGGCATTCTCATTTACTGTAGGATTACTGTATTCACTGATAATTATTCTGGTTTTGTTCTGTTGCTTTAATGTGGGTCTGTGATTGCACAATATAGTAAAGATACACCTGTTACTTTATTTTGACCACAATATGTGATTGACACAGATCTTGCTTTATCTTTCTTTAATGCAATGAACAAGGGATCACTATAGGATTGCCTATTAAGAATACGAGAACATGAAGATCTGGGAGATGTTTTGGTGAAAGGCTTTAATTTCTTCCTGAGGTGTATGCTGTCAGTGAGGCCCCCTTAGCTACTTTTTATAAGGCCACCGATTTTACTTTTCAAATACAAAAGAACCTCCCTGTGTTTGAGAGTGGGAACCTGGGCTCCTTTCATGCTGTTACATCTCCTTCAAGTATCAAGCCTGTAGTGTGAAAGCCCTATTCATCCGTTAGATGCATTTGGGGCTCTTACTGAAGACGATGACAGCAGTGAGAAAGTGAAACAGAGATCCTTGGCTTTTTGGGTAAGGTTGTGTGTGTGTTGTGTCATTACAGTCGTTACCGACTCTTGGCAGTAATACTAGAGTGGTTTTGCCAGTTCCTACTCCAGGCGCCTACAGCACCTGGTATTCCTTGGAGGTCTCCCATCCAAGTACTAACCAGGGCAGACCCTGCTTAGCTTCCGAAATCAGGCGAGATCAGATGTGCTTAGGGCATCTAGGCAGAGCCCACTGGGAATCTATTTGAATGCTGCAGGATGGTTCAAAAAGGCATTTAAAGCTTAGATAATAAGAAATGATTACAGCTTCCAACTTACTGCTTCAAGTACCATTGTTTTAAGTATAATTGCATTGGCTTCAAAACACAGAAGTCAATGAAATTCCCCTGCACAATCTATTTTGATCGTTGCTAATAAAGACACTTCTGCTGCATAATTGCCATTTCTCCAATATGATTTTGTATTGTCAGCAGTAGTCCTGCTGCCAGCTCTTTCTTCAGACACCAGATTGCTGGGGGTGGCATATGTGCCCGTATTTCACTCCCTTGGGAGGTCACGCCTACAAGGGTTAGCATGCATTCTTCTGAGTTCTGCTGAGACCAGCATTCAACGGATCACTGCAAATGTGTTTTAGAACACTATCCATATTTCATCTCACAGGAGGCACAGTGGACAGCAATGACTGGAAATACTGTCTGGCTCTTGATTTAGTGTCAGTTTTTTTAGAGGCATGCACAGAGCAGTTGTCAAAGTCACTGTGCCCCCCCCCCACATATACAGAATTCACTGCTGTATTTTTAGTAGGCATTATATTTGTTTGTATGCATCCAGGAGAACTTGCAAAGGGGGATTTTATTCCAGCTTCAGATGGAAATGACAGTGTGCTCTTTTAACTAGAAGCATCAGGTGTTGGTTTTTGGATCCGCCTGCATGCAAACTATATGCACAGAGATGGGCACGAACTGAATTACAAATGGAAAAAAACTTACAAACCGAGCTGGTTCATGGTTCAGTTCATAGTTCTGTTTATGGGTGTGTGTGTGTTTTTGGGGGGGAATGGGGGGACCCAAAGCAGCAAACTTTTTTCTGCTTGTCTCTTTGTTTTTATTTAATCCTGTTGCCGTTGCCTCCACTACCACTGTTGTCTTAAGAGTCATCAGCCTGGCCTCCCTTCCAACTGATAGCTTTGTGCATGCACAGACACAACAGGCCCAGTTCCTGGAAGAAAGTCTGGACAGTTGTCTGGGAAGATGGCAGTGACTGGAACAGGTAGATAGGTGACAGGGCATTGGGAAGGGGGCAAGAGGCATGAACCAGGTTCAGAAAAGGAAACCAGGAACCAGTTTGTTTTTATAGGAGTTTGTGGGTGTGGTTCATTGTTAGCCATGAACCAGCCAGATTTATGGCTTTTCCCGTTCATGCCATCTCTCTCTATATATGAACCTTTGAACTATAGTCCCTCCACCCAGGAATATGCTAAGAGTTCATACACATTTCAATATGTCTATTAAATCTGCACTCATATTGTCGTATTTTTTGTTAATATACCATATTGTTCATAACACTTCTTTTGTTCTTGTAAAATAAACAGGCTATGCAGCACAATTTTATACACATTTGCTCAGAGGTCTCATCAGGTTCAATGGGATTTACTCAACAAATTAGCCTTGTCTTTTCAGCCTCAATCCATTTAGATATTTTATCCCTTGGCATGTATTGTGGAGAGCTCATAACATATAATTCTGCCCCATTTTCAGATGGGTACGTGTCCCTAGCAACCTTGCAGATAGATGAAGAGCAAGCAGGCCTGGACTCGAGACATCTCAGAATGGCCCAGCCTATGGAGGACATGTACGATGATGTGGAAGGAATGCAGAGAGAACTGTGAGTTTTGCAGCAAGGGTGGGGAGCCGGCAGCCCTCCGGATGTTTTGGACCATAACTCCCACAGTCCTTTACCATTGGCAATATAGACTTGGAATTCTGGTAGTTGCAGTCCAAAAACATCTGGAAGGCAGATGGTTCCGCACTCCTGCTCTGTAGGAATAAAGTATCTAAGTATCAGTTTAAGCTTTTGAAGAACAGAATGTTTTTTTTAGCATCTGAAGCATGTCTTTGATACTATCCTTTTAAAATATTTTTCTGTTGCAGGCAAGCCTATGAGGCCCATCCTTCATTTGCTTCAGATTCCAGTAAGTGTGAAAGTAACACATTTTAAAATAAGTGTAACAAGAACAAAATGTACTAGTTAAGTGACTATAGAAAGGAATTATTCAGTGCTGAACTTACTCTTGAAAATGTCTCCTAAGCTTCCAGGGAACTTTCCGCATTCCCCAAATACCAAATTTAGTATCCCTGTCTAAACTGGAGCACTGACCACCAAGGGTTCCTTTTTATAACTATTTAGAAAAGGTTTCCAATACAGTAACAGAGTTTACTTGCAGCTGTAACTCGGACATCTCAAGTGCTGCATTCTCTGTATCTGCCTCCTATAAGCTGCCCTGAATTTGATTTTGTCTTATGATTCAACCAACAAATTATATTTGTAAGGCATATAACTGGGATAGCCACCTAAAATGCTCTCCTCTGAAACTAGGTGTGGTAGTGGCCAACGAAATGCATATGACATCATAGGCCATGAATAGGACATCCTAGGTCACCTTGAGCTCCTATCAACTTCGGTCCTATTCTCCACCTGCAACATGGGCATACTATCAAGACAAGTTCAGCTTCCATTGTTATTATGAATAGACCTGATATAAATACATAAGTTTCTGGTTGTATCCCATCTAAGTACTAAGCAGATCTAACCGAATGCTTATTGTCTAGATTCGCTCAAAATGGGTGCATACAGATTGTGTCCCCATTCTTGCTCTGGGATCCTTTCTCAAACCAGCACTCTTAAGGGCTCACTTAAGGGTACCAACCGATGAGTTGGTACCTAATCTGTGAGAATGAGATTCTTATTCGATGTTTTATGCAGCAGATCATCTTGGTAGGCTTTCCTTTCCAAGGAGATGCATACCCTAGTTTAATCACTTTCCTTTGGGCATTCCTCTTCCTTTCCCTCCTCCTCCTGGATCTGCCTGTGACCTTCTTCAGTGACTTGTTATTTCTTTTTAATGCACCTCTCCTTTAATTTAAGGGCTGCATACCTGTTCAGGATTTCATACCTGGTTCTTCCCTGCCACCATTTTAATCTAAGAGATAGCAATTGGGCTTAGGCCACTTAGTAAGTTGTATAGCCAAGCCTATCTGGGGGAAAAATGATCCTTTTATGAGAAACTGATTTGACCATAATTATACTTAATAGTAGCAATTCTGTGTGCAATAGCTGAAGCCATGGTCATCACTGTTTTTAATGTAATGATGTTAACGTTTCACGGCAGGCACCGTGGTAGGTTTTAGTTTGCTCTTCTGGTTCAGTAATTTTATAGACTTTTGGACAAAGAATATATGGACTGTATAGTATTAGCAAAGCTTATTAGGATAGCTTAGCATTTTTTGAAATCTGGCTACAGTGCCACATAGGTATAGCTCATTTAACATGCCCTTATAAACGAATTTATAGATGGATTAATTCAGTACTTGCTGACCTTCCAACAGCTCTTTCATTTTATTAGGGTAAGATTTTTGGGAGTATTTCTTCTTGTGATACATTGTGGATTTGAAAGTTACCTGTTCCTTTCTTCACTACATATGTCCCTTTCATGATTTCTGTTCTGTATCTGTGTCAAATCTTACCGTCTATCAAACTGACTAACAGTATAGAAGCATTCAAATCTGACGGGGAAGGGAACACTTGGGCTTTAGCTGTTCACATTTGCCTTTTAGGGATCTAGAATGAAAATTGGATAAAGTGTTGTTTTATGCTTTCAAAACTGCCATGTATCTCAAAGTCTAGAACAGTTGTTTTTCTGGAGTACAAGGGACATGAAGGCAGGGAGATTCTGGAAGTTAGCAATCTGAGACAGATATTCCAAGCTCAGATACCTTTTTACCAGCATTTTGACAGAAACTAGGTACAGTGGTACCTCGTACAACGTAAGGTTCGTTCAACGGAAAATCCGTAGAACGAAAAAAAAATCCGCCCCCCTCCCCCCCCCGCGGCCACGGGCGGTCAGGGAAAGAGGGGAGGGGAGGTGCGGCCGGGCGACTCCAGGACTCCGGCAAGAGGCAAGCGGCGGGGGGGATTCCCGGCGCGGCCTGGCCAAGCCCCCCACCCCAGGCCAAGCGACGCACCGCACCCCTCCCCCCTGCGGCCACCTCCACCCACCACCTCCTGCTGCAGCTTGTCGGCCGGCGAGACTCAGCGAGGGGACATGGCACGGCGCAGGAGCCCCAACCGCTACTCCCCGCCGCGCTGCCTCCCGGACTCTTACAGCTCGGAGCCCGAGCCCCCTGCCGCCCTGGCCGTGATCGCTGCTTCCGCCCATCCGCGCCGCCTGGCCGCTTGGCCACACTTGGCCCCGGGCAACCAGGCGTCGGCCGCGGCGCGGGTCGGCCCAGGGCGCGGAGGCGGAAGGCGGGTGGCGCGTCTCCCCGCCAGGCAGCCACTTCGGCCATGAGGCGGCACCAGCAGCGGCGTCGGCCGCGGCGCGGGTCGGCCCAGGGCGCGGAGGCGGAAGAGGACGCGGGGGCGGGAGGGCAAGGGAGGGGAGGCCGCCGCCGCCGCCGCCGCCGGTGCTCCCTGCCGGCTCCCGGGAAAGGTGAGCCGGCGGGGGGAAGAGGACGCGGGAGCGGGAGGTAGGTGTGTGTGTGTGTGTGTGTGTGTGTGTGTGTGTGTGTGAGAGAGAGAGAGAGAGAGAGAGGTGGGAACGGGCCGGCGGGGCCTTTGGGAGCGCCGCCGCCGCCGCCGCCCGTGTGTGTGTGTGTGTGTGTGTGAGAGAGAGAGAGAGAGAGAGAGAGAGAGAGGCGGGAACGGGCCGGCAGGGCCTTTGGGAGCGCCGCCGCAGCCCGTGTGTGTGTGTGTGTGTGTGAGTGAGAGAGAGAGAGAGAGAGGGAGAGAGAGAGAGAGAGAGAGAGAGAGGCTGGAATGGGAGGTGGCTGGCGGGGCCTTTAGGAATGCATTGGAACGGATTAAATCCACTTCCAATGCATTCCTATGGGAAATGATAATTTGCATAACAAAAAACTTGTATAACGTAATTTAATTGGGAACCAATTAATTACGTTATACAAGGTACCACTGTATACAAAATACTATATGGTTCTTTTCCCCTAAAAGGCTTTGAGCATCTAATTTTCTTCAGTAGGATTCTAGATTCTTGCCATGATGTAAATGTAACTGTTTCTGTTTATTAAGTTGCAGATGATGCCTACGAAGAAACATATGAGGATATTCAAAATGAAGGCTATGGATCATCCAAAATAGAGTGAGTGCTCTATCTCTCCCTTTAATCACAGAATAAGTTGCCAGTTCATTCTCTGCATGCCTTGGCTTAAACTTTTTCCATGTTATCCAGGTGAAAACCTAGGCACTTCTCACTCAGCAGGGAAGTGTGGCCAGTCTTTCTTTGATTCTTGGTCCTGTGTGATGTACATTTCAAAGGCGTAAAATATGTTGTGTCAAAACATGTTATCTGAAGCATTATTTATCCATACTGTGTTATTGGCAGATAGTGTGTATTTCTGTTTAATGTTAATTCATTGTGGACCTATATGATTATAGGTGTTGGTTGGATAATCTTTTAACTGGCCTACATCCATTTGCTAATCCCAGCTAGACTCATTGGCTGAAATACTGTTAGTATAACAAATGGCACTGATTCAATGGATATACTCTAGTGAGACTTAGGGTGCTTTTACACGACCCCTAAGATCCCCTGGCAACTTAAATTCAGACCAGAGATCTTGGGGGTTTGCTCCTCTTGCTGTGTTCCCACCCCTCCGCACTCCCTTTGCTCCTATCTGCGTGAGGGAAGGGAGAAAAAAAGGGAGAAAAGAATGCAGGCTCACCTCCGCTCTGCCATCGGGAGCTGCTCCGGGAAGCATTCCAGTCTCTTAAAGGGGCGGGGGCCAAAAAAAAAAAAACCAAGGCGAGGAGAGCCCGGCACTCACTGCTTTGCAATACGCATCAGAAATTTGTCACCTTCGGAGACCAGGTATTTGGAAAATGCACTGGGATGCGCTTAGGTGGGCGTGGTCATACTTAATTTTTTTTTTAGTCCAGAGCTGGTGGGAAAACAATTTTAAGCTCCGCATCTTAGAGCCCTTTCCGTCAGATTTTAGGGGTCGTGTAAAAGCGCCCTTACTAAATTAACAAACAGGATCCCAGGCATGGTCTCAACTGGTGAATGACAACTTTACATGTAATAGGAGCTTTTTGGTGCAGTTGTTAAATGCCACACTCATGCAGTGCTCATCTCCATAATGAAGCCGAAGAGCCAGTGTTGTGTAAGTCCATGGCCATGTGGCTGACATGGCTGCACAGAAACACTGTTTTACCTTCCCGCTTTTCATGGTGGTACCTATTTATCTACTTGCTTTTACATGATTTCAAACTGCTTGCTAAAACACTGTGCTCATGACCTGGGTTTCAATCCCAGGTAGCCAGCTCATGGTTGACTCAGTCTTCCATCTTTCTGAGGTAGGTAAAATGAGTACCTAGCTTGCAGGGGGGCAATGTGTAGCCTGCATAATTAAATTGTAAACTGCCCAGAGAGTGCTTGAAGTGCTATGGGGCTGTATATAAGCAGAACACTTTCCTTTGCTTTAGTATAAATCTCATTGATTGAGTGGCCAAAAACCACTCATGCAAAAGCCCATGGTGTGCAAGGCATTCCACATTTTCTGAACCTGCAAAATAAATATCCAGCACATCCTTGTGCAAGTTCCAGTTGTTTCAGTGGGATCATTTCCTGGCTTGTAGTGAAGCAAGCATTACTCAGCTTATGCTGCAGTAGTAGTCTAGTGAGGACTAGCTGTCAGATTTAGGTTTGTGTTTGAATGTTATTGTTTAATGGAGGCAGTGGTGCACATAAACTTTATGGCCTGGTACTGTGTCAGTGCTATTTCGCAGGGTAAATGCACAGATGACCGTCTAACAGTCAGTACTAGATATAAGAATTACCTTGCTGGAATTGACATCAGCACCATTTTAATAAGACATCAGAGTTCTAATACTTATGCACATGTCCATGAATGTCATGAGGTAAATCACAGCATTAAATTGCCATTAGTCAATGAATTGTTGCTTATATTCCTTATCATACACTCAAATACACAACTGTTATGTGACCTGTTAATTAGAGAGAGTTATGCCATTTCACTTTATACTAGAAAAAGCAACCAATAACATTCTGGCAATGATTAATGTGTTTTGTCAGTTTGTTTAATTACCACTCATGTTAACATATATATGGATATGGGCATGAAACTGAAAAAATAGTGTTTCGTTTCATTTCATTTTGTTTCTTTAGTAATTCCATTTTGTTTCATTTGTAACAAATTTTGTTACAAAATAAAAAAAAGAAATTAAACACTATGTTCCTCTGGGTCCTAGAGGCACCAAAATGGCAGGGGAGCTTTCTTAAGCAATTCCTTGTAAGCCCCTGAAATTTGGAAAGGTTTGGGGATCAGGGATCTGAATTAGGAAATTCAAAGTGGTGCCTCTTGGAAAATTCTTTCTAATTGGATTCGAAAGCCAAGCCGTGGGCAAGTGATTACCGCCATCGCAGCTTGGCTTCCATTCCAAATCCAATTAGAAACACTTTTTTCCTATGGGCACCCCTTTGGAGCTTCATAACTCATCTCCCTGAAACCCAAATCTCTCCAAATGTTTGGGGTCTTACCTAGAATTGCTTGAGGAAGCTAAGCCTCTCACTTTCATGCTGAAACATGGTAGTGTGATCTGTATTTTCGAGTACTATTTGCCAGAGAGTACTTTACGTTTGCCTTTACATATGATGTCCCAATGAATTAAAGCCCACTATACAATCCTAGCTAAGCTTTTCCAAAAGTGATGGCTTTCTTTATTGAGTCAATGAATCCCATGGTCTGTCTGTCTTCCTCTTTTTCTGTCACCTGGCACTTTTCCTAGCACTGTTGCTTTTTCTAGTGACTCTTGTCTTCTCATGGTATTCTCCTGAATTGTCTCTCTTCAGCTAGTGGCAACCATTACATCTCATGATACTGAAGCATTGTAGATACTTACAGTATTTACCATATCTAGGATTACGTCCTTTGGCCAATCCTAGTTGTTCTATCAGTCTTGTTTTAATAAATGGTAATGGGTGTTTGCATTTCAATTTGTTCTTAATGTGATGCGATTTGTTTCCTTTTTCCTAGAGATGTTAAAGTTGACAAGCTAAAGGGTTTTGGAAAATTGTTCAAGAAAGGAAAATTCAAACTAAAAAATACACCCGTGAAAGACAGTGCCCGGTATGTATTTAATATTTGTGTTAACGTGTGGCTTTTCCTTAAATTCATTGCAAATGGGTCAGCTGCTGGACTTTGCCAAGTGCTAACAAAACAAACACCTATTTATATATCTTAAATGCTTGAGCGATATTTTAAGTATATTTCAAAAAATATATGTGATGGAAGTGTACAGAGGTAAAATCCCATTTAAGCTCTGATCGTACCTGCATGCTATTGGGGTTGCTATTCATGAACCATGCATGATCTTTTTTTTGCTTTTCCATTTCAGCCACCTTTCCTGTTCTGCACCAAACCTAGGTAAGGTTACCTGACCAATTATGAAACTTTCCCCCTGCTTAAAAGGGGGAGCTCACTTCTCAGTGGTACTTTGATATAGACAGGTGTTGAGGTGCTCCTCTTCCTAAATTCAATTACTGTCAAAATTGCATTCTCTCATTTTTAGAATATGTTACCTTAAATTCATTATTTTGTATTACAGTTAATTCCTTATTGGCAAGTGCAGCCCACAACAGTGGTTGGCACACCTTCCACTATTAGTTCCATAGAATAAATGTGTCAAAGCATCTGGGAACAGCAAGCCACTGTGTTAGATATGAGTTTCCTGCAATCTGTAGCACTGCAAAATACACCCTTTCCAAAATCAGAAGTGGACTTTCTGCTTTTTCCTTTCCTTTCCTTTGCTTTTCCAAACCAGCATGATATGGTCAGATTTCAGCTGACACAGTCTTGGGCTGGAGGGCTGCTAAAGCAATGGCAGCTGCATCCAACCCACTGACTTCTGTGGTGGGCAACTCAGGACATTTCCACTTGATCTGCTTTCAAGTATTCATTGCATTTTCCCTAGTTCTCCACCCAACCCGAACCCCGGGGAAAGGATATTACAAGAATGGGATGCTTCTGAAACAAGCTGTTTTAACATTTACAGAGTTGCCAATTTGGAGATTGAATAACTTATTATGAGGTATTCTTGAGTAGAGATGGGCACAAAATGTGAAAATAGTGTTTCATTTTGTTTTTCATTTCATTCTATTCTGTTTTTTTGTTAGTTTTTTTTTAAAAATCATTTTGTTTTTATTTTGTTTCATCTATTGTTTGTGTACTGTGCCTTTGGTGCTTGAGTAACTTACCACACCTGATCGGACGTGGGAAAAGGCGGGATTTGTAAACTTTTTTTTGCCACCCCAAGCGCCTCAGCTGTAGCGCGGGCTTGGGGCAGCAAAGAAAAGTTGAAAAATCTCACCTTTCCCTCCCACCTGATTGGGTGTGAGGAAACAGTGGGATTTTAAAAAAAAGTTTAAAAATTCCTCATTTCCCCCATCTGATTGAGTGGGGGAAAGGAGAAATTTTTAAACTTTTTTTTCCATCCCCATGCCTGCACTACAGCTTGTAGGCATTTGGGGCACAGCAATAAATAAATAAATAAATAAATAAATAAATAAATAAATAAAAATCCTTCCTTTTCCCCCACCCAATCGGGTGGGGGGGGAAGAGGGATTTTTAAACTTTTTTTGCCCCCAAGCACCAATCACCTGGCAAAAATGTTTAAGAATTGCTCCCCTCCCCCATTGGGGGGGGGAAGAGTGATTTTTAATTTTTTTTGCCAGTTCCAAGCCCAAGCTGATTGGTGCTTTGGGCTCAACAAAAAATAAATAAATAAAAAATTCTGCTCCCCCCCCTGCCCAATCGGGTGGGGGAAAAGGCAGGATTTGTAATTTTTTTTTGGCTGAGCCTCAAGCACCGATCAGCTGTAGCATAGCCGGCTGAGGGCACTTTTCCCCCCAACAAGCGCCAGCCATGCTACAGCTGATCGGCACTGCCACTTTGGAAGCCCCCTCTGCAGCGGCGGGGATACAGAAAATGAAATGAACAAAAAGAAAATGTTTGTTTCATTTTGTTTCATTTTCCTTTGAGGAGGCAGTTCATTATTCATTTTGTTACATAATGAAACCAATAACAAATAATGAAACAAACAAAAAAATGTTTTGTGCCCATCTCTATTCTTGAGCTACCTGGCACTATACTGGCAACTTTTAAGATCTGCTGTTTGAATGGACTTATTCTCTTCTTCCTTTGCCAATCCCTTTTCCTGTTGTGTCTGTTAGTTTGTCGATTGATGGGTGGAGACTGTCTCTTATTGTTCAGCCCTTTGGAAACTTCAAGTATGTTATATGTAATAAATAATCTATGATTGTTTGATTTTGATAACAGATACTATAGCCAAGGAGGCCATCGTGTATAATAATGTCAGTGGTGAACAAATGGATATAAAGTAGGTAAAATGGTAAAGGCTGTTTTCTTTCACATCTAAGTAAAGATGATTCTTTAGACTATTGTGGTCTTAAGGGATACTTGGAAACATCCTTGATAGTGTGAACAAATTAAAAGCCCACTTTTCTTGCTCTCACACATGAAAATGAAAAAAACTGTTCTCGCCAGGTAAGATATTTCATGACAGCATCACACATGCAAGAACAATTTTGTTGCAGTTTGTGCAAATTGCACAACATTGCAAAGACTACTGCTGCCTTCATGAGAGTGTAAAAACAAATCAGAACACATGTTAGGTTTAAATGTGTTTTTGCTCAATCAAATCTTAGGGTTAATCTGTTTTTGCTCAATTTTGAGTTAGTGTTTAAATATATTTGCATGCTGCTATTTTGGATGTCCTTGTGCCATAGATTTAATAAGTTCATAAGCATCACTTTTTATAAGGGAGTAGATGCCCTAAGCACATCTGATCTCGCCTGATTTCTGAAGCTAAGCAGGGTCGGCCCTGGTTAGTACTTGGACGGGCGATCACCAGGGAATACCAGGAGCTGTAGGCGCCTGGAGTAGGAACTGGCAAACCACTCCAGTATTCCTGCCAAGAAAACTTCAGGGACATGGGGTCACAAAGAATCGGTCACGACTGTAATGACACAACACACACAGGGGATTTGTAGAGGTGCAAAGAGGAAACTACGGTGTAAAGAGCATTTGAAATATAACTCAGCCTTCTACACAGCCTTTCCTGTATCCCTAATTAGGCTGGAAAGTTTCTGGAAATTTTTAAAACATGGGGGGAAATCTTGAGAGAAAAACAGAAAAAAATGGGGGAAAATAGGCTCCCACCCCCAAATATTTTGTCCCAAAATTTCTGGAATTTTTTTCTCTATCCTGAATCCATCTTCTTAATCGAAATATGTGACACCAAGGCAAGCATGACTCTTTTAATCTTGGAGCCAGAGAAGTATATCAGCTCGGCACTGCTTGTATCTTGATTTCTGTTCCAATGCATGTGGAGGAAGAGGGGCTGACAAGAAATCTATTTCCCAGAGAAAGTAACACTCTTACTCATCCTATAGGGCCACTCAGTCCTCTGGTACCTTGAGGTAGGTGTGGGGCTTACCCAAACCACACATAAATGTCCAGGAACAAGTATGTCTGGGCAGAGAGCACTTGCCCCTCAAAGGGGCATAATGTATATAACAGAATATCTCAGGGGGATAAATTCACACACTGAAGTAAATGCAGGGCAGAATAATTTTATGTAGGGAAAAATGTGAACATTAGAGAAAGCTAAACAAATTATTCTATCCCCAATCTACTTGGATAAAAAGATAGCCTGGAGAGAGAACATTGTGGGCTATCATTTTGTCCTGAGGTAAATAACTATTAAGCAATAATTATATCATTCTGCAGCATTGTGAAAATAACTATCAAATCTGTAAAACTCTCTCTCTCTCTCTCTCTCTCTCTCTCTCTCTCTCTCTCTCTCTCTCTCTCTCTCTCTCTCTCTCTCTCT
>JAHTLZ010000129.1:41453900-41473357 GCA_023846285.1 Phrynocephalus versicolor
TCTCTCTCTCTCTCTCTCTCTCTCTCTCTCTCTCTCTCTCTCTCTCTTTGTGGGGCAAAAGTTCATCTGGTATTTGCAGAAAAATTCCATTTTTAGCATCTGCTTTATGACTGAATTTAAAAATAACCACACACACCCACACCCACACACACCCACACCCACACACACCCTTGTGACTTTACAGATGAATGGACGCTGCTCGGTGCTCTGTTTGCAACCTATTGAACTGAAATTCTGTGTGCTGCCAACACAACATGATTTCTATTTGGAAAAAAAAGTTTGTTGTGATTCAGTGGTGCATGAAATGAGGCCTATTGTTGCATGATATCTTGTTTTATCTTGCTGATACTCATTGTCTGCTGGGCAAGTCAGCATTTTGCTGTGGCTGTGTCATTAGGAAAACATCTCTCCTCTCCACACGCCTCTCTGGAGGAAGAATGATTTAAATAAAATAAAATAAGAGCTGGGAGTTAAAATTCCTCTTGTCAAAGAGAAAAATTGAAAAAAGGTCAACAATGATTCAGAAGTCTAGGAAAAAATGTTGGGAACATTACTCAGTCTTCTCAGTGGTTACTTTTTATAACATCTACAGCAGGAATGCTATTGGTCTTCACCTAATGTTTCTGCATCTTGCCGCAGCTAATTGAAGCTAACCAATGTGGTACCACATCACACCTCAGTTGTTCAACTGGGGCAGCGACCAGACATATGACCAAGATATTCCCTGGCACCCCATCAATTAGTTGCACTTAGTCTCAGAAAATCCTTATGAAGGTGCCTTAGAATAAGCATACTAATTGCACTTACAGCCTGTTTTTCTACTGATTTTGTGTACCTTTCAAACATTACTGTATGTATCTTTTCTTCCTAGCTCTCCTTCAAGAACCTTATTCAGGGCGAAGAGGTATAATTTGGAAAAGAATAATAAGATGACAAAAGAGGAAAAATTGTTTAGAGAGAAGTTCATGGTATGTGTCCTCTGTTTTTTTGTTTTTGTTTTGTTAAATAAGAAATGTTGGAAGATATCAGTGTGTTTACCTGTAGTTCATGGTGATTTGTTGTCAAGGAGTGGTGCCTTAAAATCTGCTATGTGGTGTGTCATCTCCTGCCTCACACAGAGCTGTCAATAGCAACAGTTCATAACACTGTTATGTTATTGTTATAATTTATGCTACTTCGTGGCTATGGTGGCAGCCAAAAAGAATTTTTTCTCTGCCACCCATGGCATCTGTCCACCAGACCTCTTCCAAGGGCCTGTTGCACAGATGGCCATAAGAGATGATGACCAATCAACAGCCTGCTGGAAAGAGTTTGCACAGGATATGGACTGGGTCTTTGGAGAGGTGAAAGCCACCACATGGGTACTGGACCCTGAGGGTTCTGTTCTGTCCCCTATGTTATTCAACATCTACATGAAACCATAGGGAGGGGTTATCTTGAGTTTTGTGGCTTGGGGCCATCAGCTTTTAAATATTATGGTGGGCAAAATAATATGCATACATGCATGTACACACAATGGATGAAGTTAGATACTGTAAAAATAATAACTGCTTTACTTTTTGTTAAAGTGGTATTAAATCATGCAGAGCACAAGGGTTGCATTGCATCTTTATACATTTACAGTGGTCAAATATACAATGAAAAATCTCCATTTTTCTATGAGTTGATTTTGCATTAACTCCCCCTTTCTAATCTTTATTTTGTTATGTGCAACAACAACAACAGATTCTTGTGGCACCTTAGAAGTTAATAGATTTATTATAGAATTTCATAGATGCCAACCCACTGCCTCAGACATAAGATACTTTTGTTTTCAATGCCAAAACAAGCTACCACAACTTACTTGTTGGAAACCTTATTAGTTCATGATGTTGCAGGTGGCCTTTACCCAAACTCCAACATAGCAAATGCTAATTGTGGGTTGATTACCTTTTTTTCTGCCTGAATGATTGATCGCTCAAAGTGCTGGTTAAAAGATGAATTTCTATTTTAGCAGCATCTTCAGCAATTGTAACATTATGAAATATATGAGTGGATCTGGAAATTGAGTCATGGCAACTGGGCTTCTTTTCTGTTGAGAGACTTAAACTTTTCACTGCTCATCCAAACAGCTTCGTCAGTCTCAGGAAAGCTCGTTGTGAGTCTTCCATTTTATAGTTTACTTTGACCTCATGTCACCCGGTCTGAGATAGGCTCATAAGATGGACAATAGCCTGAATAGGCTCAATAGGTGGAAAATAGTCTCAACAGACTCATTAGGTGGACGATGGCCACATACACCTAATGAGCCTATTGAGACTATTTAAGTCCAGTTGCCATGACTCACCTTCCAGATAAACTCACCTTGATGGCTGAGAATCTTCACAGATGTATGAGTGGGTCTACCATGGATTTAAATGAAACTCATTTCAAAGACATGATGTAGTCTCATGGGATTTTGAGCAGTCTTATGCATTGGATACCTTTGAAAAACCAACCATGAGACTCATTTTGATTGTATCTCATACACTGTGCATGAACTTCTTTCTAAAATCTGTAGATCTTTTATCAGGTGAAGGTCCAGAAATAGTCTGGACTCCAAAGAAGTAACGGATCAAGGGTTGACCTTTCATTTCTCATCTATATGCAGTGTGGCAACCCACTTTTGAAAATAAGGAACCTTTTTAAAAGCATTTTGTGATGTGATCATGATGGGTAGGATATCTATATGTACAGCTGGATAACAGGGCATATACCTCGTGTATGCCCAAATTCCTGTTGGATCTTTCAACCTGATTCTCACCATGTTTAATCAAGTGGAAGCCTGTTGTTTCAACAGGACATACTCCTGTTTTTTTATGTGTGCAACCTTATCGATTTCCCTCTTCCTCCTCAGTATGATAAAGAGATCAAAGTAATTAATACTGCAGTTGCACACTGCTCAAATAGTTTGACCAAAGGGAAACTGGACTTGAAGATCACAGCTGGAGAACAACTTGAAGTCATTGATGTCACTGAAGGAAACCAACTGCTATGTCGGAATTCTGAAGGCAAATGTAAGTTTCTTCTCAGTGTTAAACACCTATCTTTTACTAACTCAGACATACCAAAATTAATTTATATGATTATTTCCTTTCTTTTTCCCTAGATGGTTATGTGCTGTTAGAACACTTGAATTTCAGGTAAATTCTCAAAACTCTTATGTTCAGTGGAATTCTATGTATACCTTTGCTAGAGAAACAGATGACACTATTCTAGCTTAGTAAAATGGGTGGTTTTTATTTATTTTTCTTATTTGAGGCTTTAGTTGGCATGTCATCTGATTTTAGCCATATTTGTAATTCATTTTATTGGTCAAAGTATACAAAACCAGAAAGACTAGAACAGTGATGTTAAAAAAACCTTAACTCTATAGAAGAAAAACATAAACAATGGAAGTGAAAAATGAAAAAATCTATTAATAAAAATTACTAAAAAGCTGAAATAAAAATTGATTCTAAGTTGGCATTTAATTGCTACATGTCCAAATGCTTAGAGGTCTAAAGTAAGGTCTTAAAACCACCAGATATCTATTTTTGCAATGCCAACCTATATTTAAAACACAATTAAGAGGACAGAGAATCTTTTCTCTTGACCTCTGACTAATAGTCAAGAGATTAGTAGAAAATAATTTGTACTTCTGCAAAGTTCAAAGATTACTCCAGTACAAAAATTAAGACAAATAATATATTCCCAGAAAGAAACATTGTGAGATTTTATGCTTAAAGCCATGCCAGCAATTATCCAACTTACGTGGAACTCTACTTACATAGTGTTGTGGTATTCACAAGAAAATCTAACCTACCAAATGGTGTCCCAGTATACACAAAACATACTGGCTCCAATCCTGTTCTAGTTGGCAAATGTAAAGTTACACCTACAGAAGAGTGCAAAGCCTTATGTGAGGTCAGAGACCATTTGCAATTCATACATGTTACAGCTATGCCATTGACCAACATATTATTTATTTCTTTATTTTAGAGTATTTTTACCCCACCTTTCTCCTTGGAAAAGGACCCAAGGCAGCTTACAGTAATGAGGGATAATACACAGTCCAGTTCAATTAAGACATGTTCAAGTATTTGAGAAAAAGGAATTGAAGGACATCTTACAGCATTAATAGACAACATTACATTAAAGCAACACGGTTATAAGTAGTCATAAACATAAAGTCTATGTGAACCCATAGATTCATATAAAATACACATGGTAGTCCATCATTCAGGGAAAGCTTGCTTGAAGAGAAAGGCCTTTGCCTGTTTCCGGAAGGACAACAGAGATGAGGCAGTCCTGGCTTCTAGTGGGAGGGAGTTCCAGAGTCTGGGAACAGCAGTGTATACAATATACAAGCAGAAGTGATCTGTGGATATTACTTCCACCACACATTTTTCTGCCTGTCCTGCAGTTTTGATTTACACACTTATGCAACAAAATTGCATCCAAAATTTCAATGTTTTATTTTCTGAATAAGATCCATAGGTACCATAGCTTAGAATCCATAGGTACAGCAGATATGGAAGCCATGGCCAAAATTACTCAGTTGAGCAAAAGAGAGTACTGTCTAGATAAAGAAGCAACTCTTATTTTGCTTTAATGTGAGGTTTGGGTTTTATGCCTTGCTTTGTTTATTTCAAATACTTTTAGAATTCTAGTACTGGTGGAATCATCCAAACCACACAAAATTGTACTCCTTTCCAGCTTATCCCCCCCCACCCTTACCACTTATTTGATGAATCTGCAATGCTTGAATAATTTGGGTGACATACAGTCTATTCAGGTCTGCCTTTCAAGAGTTTTCTGTGGCTGGTCCCACATCATGAAATGGACTCCCTCAGGAAGCCAGACTGGTACCCTCCCTAATACCTTTCCAGTATTAAAGACCTGCTCTTTGAGTCAGACTTTTAGCAATGAATTTGAGCACTATTGTATTTACAATGTGTTTTTAAAGTGTTTTTAGATCATCAGTCATTTGATTTTTATTGTTAAAATGTTTGGTTTTTATTTGTACATGTTGTTGATCTATTTATGAGTTGCCTTTGGCCCCTATAGGTAAAGGTTCGTACTAGTCATTTCAACTCTAGGGGTACTGCTCATCTCCATATTCAAGCCAAAGGGCCAGTGTTGTGCAAGTCCATGGCCATGTTGCTGGCATGTCTGCAAGGAAACACTGTTTTGCCTCCTCGCTTGTTATGGCGGTACCTCTTTATCTACTTGCATTTAAATGCTTTCAAACTGCTAGGTTGGCAGGAGCTGGGGTTAACAGTGGGAGCTCACTCCACTGATAGGTTGAACTTACCTGTTACCTGAGGCAAAGTGCAGCTCTTGCATTCTGAAGTAGGTTCCCATGTATGCCACGAAAGGGGACACAAACACGTGGGCCTTTAGATGTTGCTGCACTGCAGTTGCTACCATTCTTTGCCATGAAGTATACCGATGGGAGCTCTTCAACAGTGATGGCCACATATCGTGTGAGGTGCACCACAAACTTAATTATTTTAGTGCCTCGTTTGGTATACCATGTTTTCATTTGGAATCAGAATCCATACCAGTCTCCTTCTGTCAGTTGCATCCATATACAGTGCAAATCTTAATTTCTGGTGCCTTTCATATGCAAACTTGTACTTATTTGTGTGTTTTCTCTCTTATAAGGCATTAGCTGTACACAACTGGAGCATTACTGATGTTTCCTATGAAGTAATTATACATGAATCTGCAAGATGAAAACTAACATCAGGAAGAACCCTCTTTGCAGGGGGAAGAAAACAGCTGAGCATTAGTTGATGGAAAATGTGCAGTTGGAATTCTTTAAGAGCTGGGTTTTAACAACTGGGGCTCCTTGATTTTTTAAAAATACTGTAAATGCATAACACTGGTTCTCAATGCTATGCTGTGTGTGCTTTGAAAATCCAGAGCAGTGTTTTCCCCAGACATTCTTTGTCTACAATTCCTAGAAATCCTAGGGCCATCACAACTAGTGGCGAAGGCTTCTTGGGGTTTTAGTCCAAGAATATCTGGGTACCTGAGGTTGGGAACCATGGATCTAGAGAAATGTGAGTTCCCCCACCCCACTTCCAAATGTTTTCTCAAATTTTGTTTCCGGCTGTCAAGAAGATTTCCCAGCCTTAACGAGTGGCCGAGTATGTCTGCTTGCTGCTTTGGATCATGGAAAACATAGAAATGGTCTATGAGCTAAACAAAATGTTCTCTCTCTGTTTGTGTATATATATATATATATATTCAAAGAGAGAAGGAATTCTACCAATATCAAGATTATAACACTTGGAATTTGTATTAAGCACATGAACATCTTCATACCTATTAAATATATTGCTCTTAAAGTTCATACATTAGTTTTACATGTAAATAAATTATGAATTAACATTTAATGGTAGACACTTTGTTTCTCAAGACTGTCTTACTAATTGCACTTTGTAATTTAAAATTCTAAGACACTTCACCATAATTGACCAATTGAACATAATATAAAATGTGTACCTTGGCTCACAATGATATTTTTCTTTTTTCTTATCTATTAAATGCCTTAAAAAAGAAAAAAAAAAAAACAGAAAACGCACTGCTAGTGGAATGTGTTCATCTCCCCTCTTTGCATCCTCAATGCTGTTGCAAAGAACTGAGGGCCTTTTTGGATCAGAATGAGTGGGGGTGTAGAAGGAAGGAATACTCATTGAATGAGTGGATGTTCTCTCATGTAGCATTGCCCCAAAACAATTAGCCTTTTTAAATAAGGTTTTAATTAAAGGGTATGGCCATGACATAGGTATCCTCTGGACCACTCTTATTATTCTGAGTTTCATCCACAACATTTCAGCATTATGTCTGTGACTCAACTTCCAAACATTTCAGCATTGTTGGCCATTTTGTGCGAAACTCTCAAAAGACGAGTTGGCCATTTATAATGGTGAATCAGCAGTCACTGGGGAAAATGTATAAAACAAATACAGGTGGGGGTAAAGGAGGGGGTTGTTAGCTTGCAAGGAGAATGAAGATGATGAACACACGTACACTGTATTGTGCTCACTAGAGTTTTTCCTTGTTCCTTGAACAGCTGATAATTGTACTAGAAATTACACTTGTTACAGTTATCAGATATAATGCATGGGGAAACCTTATGATAAAAATGAAATCCCAAACCAATCCTTAGCTAATTTAGATATTTATATCTAGGTACTTTTTGAAATTGCTGTTCCAACTCATGATTAGAACTAAGTGTACAAATGTGAGCATTTTCTTTCAAAAGTGCCCAATAAACAAAAAATGCAACCCTGTTGATGAAAAATACTGAACCTATTTCCATCTTGGCAGAATTTGTTAAATCACAAGAAATGTGAATGTGTATAAATTGGGTAATTGATGGGATCTCTGTACAAGATTAACTTATGCGAACTATTCCAGATTGGTTTTTTACTTTTTGTATGGAATAAAACTGCAAAACAGTTGAATTACAAGAATACTTTTAGTGGTTTGATGGTAAATATGTTTCTATGTTTCCTTGAAAGTCATGGCAAAGAGCTTCCTTGCCTAATTCTAGTATCTGGAATTATTTAATTTTGTAATGGATATTAGAGATGGGCACGGAACGAACATTTTTTCATTTCCGTTACCGTTTGTCGTTTCCGTTATGTAATGAAACGACAAACGAAAATTGTGATGTAAATGCCACCAAACAAACAGAACCATGACAACTGTGGTCGTTATGTTTCGTTCCCATTAATGGCGAAGCGCAATGAAATGAGTTGTTTTAAATGTTAAAAAACGCCTTGGACATCCATAAAAACACAGCGATAATTATTTATATTGTCTGATAATACCTACCAGGGGGGTTGGGATCCTTATAACATTTGTTTTTGTCTTCTCCCATCGCAATATATTTTTCTTTTCCCTTTAAAATGGATGTCGCCACCAGCCACAAAATGGAGGCAAGCCATGTGATGGGATCATGTTCAACCAATAGCATGCCCAGGTTGCAGACTGGGCGGGGAGGTCTGGCAGCCACAGAGGGCATAAAAACCTCTGGCAGCCCCCATCCTCCTTGCAGTCTCTGGTGGGAGTTAGGGTGGGATTGCTGTCTCTTCGACTCTAGCTTCAGTCCTGCAGCCTCCCTGTGTGCGTGTGTGCGTACCTCTCGGTGAGTACCCTCCCTTGCCCCGCAGTGCAGTCACTCTGCAGCTGCCTTGCACCCTGGGCAACACCCGTCACTGCCTTTGCAGCCTCCCTGCGTACCCAGTCTATACTCTGTCTCTGCCAGCATCCTTTTTTTTTTTAGTGTTTTCCCTCTGGTCTGGGGTGTTGGGGGATGCCTGCGCATGGAAATGCTTTAAAAATCACGCAAAAAGCGGGTAGAAACTACAAACGAAAAACGGTAACGAAATTTTTCAAAAATTTCACGACAAACGGAAACGAACCAAAACAGACCTCTCAACGACAAACGAAAAACCGAAACACCATTTTTTTGTTTCGTGCCCATCTCTAATGGATATAGTGTTCTGAAGCTTCAATAGAAAAGTGTAAGGAGATTTGAAAGAGTGGAACATCCAGTCCATAGAGTATTTCTGGTATGTAGAAGCTGATTTGCAGTTAACTTTCTGCCTACCTTTTTGTCACTGACAGAATAAGAAGTTTCTTGCATTCAATGGCAATTTCTTGGAAGCTCACATTTCCAGGCATTTCCTGAAAACATCCCCACCACCTCCATGGCTCTTGAATTTAGACCTCTGGCTTATTACTGCAGGTGGAGTGAAGGTAAATTTAGAGCTAAATGTTTCATCAGATCACCAAAAAAATTGCTCAAGCATTTAGAATTTTACAATATGATCATCTGTTTATTAAAGTGCAAATATCAACCATGGGGCAATCATCATCATATGTAGTATGGCATAAAAAAGTAAACCCTTTTTCTTACCTACCTACCCAAACACAAAATTAGCTATGTGAATTTTTGTTCGCAGTTGTCCAGCCTTCAATGTTCTGCTCATTTGGGGGTGGGGGTGTACCCTACAAAGGAGAAGTGTTCCTATTGTCAGTGTGATGTACTCCAAAAGACCAGAACTGCTTTCTCATGAAGAGATTCAGTACTTTAAAGAATTTTTGAGAGCTATGTTTTCCTGAAATAGATGAAGCTATTCTCAAGAGCACGGCTTCAGGGCTTGTAGGGTCTTCTTGAAGAGGAGGGAACAATGACAAGCCATGACATTCAGTTAACTGGAGGAATTCACAACTTTCACATGGCAATCTCCACTGGTTCCCAAAAGGACTTTTCTGCAGCCCCTCCCACTCCCCAAAGCCCCTCCCACTTCCTCTTTTAAGGAAGAGCAGCAGCATGCAGGGAAAGGAGGTTCTCTCCCTCTGCTGCCTAATCATGATGCTTAGCAACATGGAAAACTTAGGAAATATGGAAAAATGAAATTTTTCCCAAGTGCTGTGTCAGTCCTGGGGAAAAATCTCCTCCATGGGCAGCATTGCTCAGGTGAGTGATTGTAAAGAAGGGGAAAGGAGGAGAAGCAGAGAGACAGATTGACATGTCACACACACCCTTTCTCCACAGGTTGCTGCTTCTGCCACAACTTACAAAATAAGGGACACATGGGGTAGTGATTTGAGAATTGTGACATTTTCCCCCTAAACTAGCATCATCACCGGGGGGGGGGAGCAATTTTTGAAAAGCACTCTGGAATATTTCAGATTTAATCCCCAGCCAGCATGAAAGAGCTCGTTCTCCTCCATCCCCGCCCCACATCTCTTAATACCCAACCTTAATTAACTGAAGAAGAGCACATGGAGTATCTGGTCTATGATACACCATTGTCTTAAGCTTCTTGGAGCCTGTGTCAACACAGTGCTATTTGCCTAAATTACAGTACTTCAAGGACACAGCTTCACAGTCATGTGATCTGCAGTTTTGTTTGCACACTGGAGAAGAAAAAAATGCTGGTAGAGTTACAAAGCATACACACAAGTATATTTTAATACAGAAAAAAGGTGGTTTGAATCCAACTAGAAAAATGACATACCACTGTAGTATCAGTATTCCCAAGGAAACTGCGTGAAATTAGGACAATGAGCAGCTATACCCGCAAGGTGCAACTGAGACACAGATGAGCCTGGGAAGCATCAAAACAAGTTAGATTGGTTAAGGCAAGTTTCAGGAGGAGATGTAAGGCTACTTCAGAAAAGCAGAAAAGGTTATCTGATATTAGAGGATATTTTGTCTTTTCAGCATGTTTCAGCATGTTTAAATATACACACAAAATATTGATATTAAATGCATCAGAAACTACATTTACTACCGCTTTAAAGGTTGCATTTTACTGCTGGCTTCAAAATTCCACAAGCAGAAAATACTCTGCAATTCTGACACAGCTTATGAACAACTCCATTTACAATACTTTAATATGTGCTAGTAAAGAAAGTTTGCAACTAGAGTTTTCTTTGGTGTGTGTGTATGTGTATGTGCACACGTGCATGCCTTGGAAACAGCTTTTAAACCCGGCCTGGGAGAAAACATCAAAGAAAGCTTTCAGATCATTCACTGTTCCCATGTCCTGTGTCATGGCCATTGCCTGTTCCATTAACAACAGTTTATTATGTATATAGTGAGTTTTCCAAACCTATGTTTTCATTATTTTCAATTGCAAAGTACAGATAACTGAATAACTGCTTCATTCCCTGAAGCAAATCCTTCATATGCTCTGTATATCTCCTGCAATGTACTAGACAGAAGCTAACCTCTGAAGAAGACAGACAAAAATTATACTTAAAATTATAAATGAAATAAAATTAAAGCCTAAAGGCGTCAGAGGCAACTTGAAGCAGAACAGGAAAAAATGGGAGAAAACCTCCAGAGAACTACTGCTGTACAAGACATACAAGTGTCATTGATTGGTAGAGTGATTTCAGTGCCGGCTCTGCTAACTGGTAGCAGATGTCCAGAATATCAGAAAGGAGTCTTTGGAAACTCTAACAGGAGAGATCAGGGATTAAACCAGGGCCTGACTCAATGCAAACCACCTGCTCTGCAGTTCCTCCATGAGGGCTATTCCTTCTACTTTTCTGCAGAATAATTCTAACAAAAAAAACAATCTTGTCAAGTGCAAATGTCACCACTGAGGCATAATGAACATTTCAAGTATTTCAGAAAATCTGTGCCTAAAGCTATCACACTATTTTTAATGAGTAAAAATGAAGCATTTCTAAATAGGGTGGCTGATACTGGAAGGCACAGCTTTTGTTCCTTGTATCTAGTTCAAGCCTGTTTTTCCCCACATTAATATAATATCCCTTGCATCTGTGACAAATTACCAAGATTTACTAAGCTATATTTGAAGAGTAAATTATACACTTCATTATGTATTGTTGTGAAGAAATCAGTGTGACCCAACTACAAACACAACAATGACCAGTAGAAAATTATCCCCCTTTTCAAGTAAGGAACCCCTGCATGAAATCTAGTTTTAAAACTACAGCAGTATAAGCTATAGATTGTGCCTTTTTATTATAGGACCAAACCTTTTATCACTGTCCCATTTTAAACCTTTACAAGTCTTGTAGCAATTCTAGAATAAAGAAAGAAACCCATTTGATTACATAGCTATAACACACCAATAAACTAGGGGCTGGAAATAACACTTCATCTTTATATGTCTTAAATATACCTATTCTGCTTGTTACAAAAAACCCTTATCTTAAAACATATTGCCCCAATATACAGAATAGTTAAAATCTATCAAAATCCTAGAGCTAGAGATCCGCTTAGCTTTTTTTTAGGGGGCAGCACAGCATTTCATCTCAACATTAGCAAACATTTGGCAGATGTTTAAGTCCCTGACAGGAGGAAGTGACTGTACAGGAGCCCTGATAATCTATTAGAAAAGGAAAGCATGATAGTAAAATGTATCCAAATAAGCAATGCTTAGAACAAGCTGCTGTATGTGCTTTTGTTATGTTTACATTAGAGATGGCCACGAAATGGAAAATCAGTGTTTTGTTTCATTTCGTTAGTCATTGTGTTTCATTTCATTTTGTTATTAAATGACTTTTTATTGAATTTTAATAACAAAATGAAATGAGTAACGAAACGATTTGTAAGCTTCTGCTACCCAGGTGCGTTTTTTTGATAGGTCAGGCAGTTCCCAGTGGGGACAGCCCCACCTGTCAAAAAAAAAAAACCCACCTGGGTGGTGGCAGCTTCCTAATCCTTCAACCTGTCATATTTAATATGCCTCATTGTGGTTTGTTTCCTTTAAGAATAGAGCATTGCCCTTTGAAAATGAGAGAGTACAATAGAATTTACTTCTAAAGCCAAGATTAAGGACTTGTATCTGATCATGGCTAAGATCTAAATAAATAAACTTGTTTCTGTCACCTTTATCTGTTTAAGAGAAATCTGAGATACCATTTATAGTAGGAGTGTGATAATAGTAGGTTAAATGAACGGCGCTAGCTCTCCTGCACCTCCTTGTTCAGCAAACTGCAGGCAAACTGACAGGATGTCCTCTTTATTGTCTGCCACACTCCCAGCTAGAAGGTTCCTCTAGGTTTTTTTTTATTTCATTATAAACATAACACAGTGGTAGCTTGCTTTATGCAACTAATCTCATGAATGGAAATAAAATGGGAGAAGTGGTAGTATATTGCAATATTTGAAGTGTTTGTTGGGCTAGGAATTTGGAACTCCAGGTTCAGGTTTCCACTAAGTCATGAGGTTTACTGGTTGGCCTTTAGCCGCTCCTTCTCTTTCATTCTTGCTCACCTCAAACAACAGATGTGAAGATGGGGTCAGAGAAGATGGCTTCCACTCATTCCATGGTGAAAAAGTATTCAGGACACAATCCAAACCTAATGTATCTCTTTGTTGGACTGATTTGAAAGAGGGTAGCCAAAGTCAACATGCTCAGTATGCAGCAGAAATGCAAAGGGTTAATCAGGGAGGAGGCCATAGAGGGGGAAAAATAGAGCCATTTTACAAGACCCCTAAGATCTGCTGGTAGCTTAAATTTGGATCCCCCCAGCCAGATATCATGTGGGTTTTGTTCCTCTTCCTGTGTTCCCACTCTTCCGTACTCTGTTGCTTCTGTCTGTGATGAGGGGAGGGAGAAAAAATGCAGGCTCACCTCCGCCTGCCATGGGAGCAGCCCTGTAGGGATTCCTGTCTGTTAAAGGGGCGGCAGGGACAACAAAAACTAACAGAAGGCAAGGAGAGCCCGGCATCCACAGCTTTACAATCCGCATTGGAATTTTTTTTACCTCTGGAAACCAGGTACTTGTAAAGTGCGCTGGGGCGCACTTAAAAGCAAAGTGTTCTGCTTATATACCGCCCCATACCACTTTAAGTAGTCTCTGGGCGGTTTACAATTTTTAATTACAGTGTGCAGGCTACACATTGAGTACCCAGCAAGCTGGGTACTCATTTTACTGACCTCGGAAGGATGGAAGGCTGAGTGAACCTTGAGCCTGCTACCTGGGATTGAACCCCAGGTCGTGGACACAGTTTTACCTGCAGTACAGGCATTTAACCACTGCACCACTTAAGTGGGTGTACTTTTTTTAAAAAGTTCGCTGCTGGTGGGAAAACAATTTTATGGTCCAGATTTGCAAGTGTTTTGCAGCGGATTTTAGGGGTCGTGTAAAAGGGCTCATAGTTATTACAGTGGACCCTCGTATAACAAACGGTTTGTATAACATAAAATCTGTACAACAGAAAAAATTCAGGAGATAGGGGAAATTTGTTTAACAGAAATGTCTATGGGGCAAATCCGTACAGCATAAAAATGGCCGTGATTAGGGGTTACTCTGTTTTCAATGCATTCCTATTGGAAATTTGTATAAAGGAAAATTTGCTTAACATAATTTCATTTGGAACGAATTAATTCCTTTATGCAAGGTACCACTGTATTACAAAAGGGGGCAAAAGGGGGCAGAATGATGAATCCAGTCAAGGATGAAAAGAGTCTGCTGGGATGACAGAAGAGACAGAAATGGAAAACATTTTCAATAATTTGGACTTTTGAGCTATTGGGGATCCCAACAATCTCTATGGAGAGGAGGAAGACAAGTGTTCATACCTTGAGGAATATGCCAACTGAGATCACTCTCACACTTTTTAGGGTAACTAATGAACAGATTTAAAAGCTACCAGACAAGAGGAAATAGCTGTGAAGAGTGCTGACTCTGGCTTTCAAAACAATTGCAAATCCAACTCCTTTCCACTTCCCAATCCAACTATCTGAACTCTCTAGTAATCTCAAAACCACTGACTTATTATTTTGAAGTATGAAAATCAATATTCTTATTTTCCACTAAGGGTATAGATTTTAGATTACAACAATCTATATCTACCTACCTTGAAGTAAACCTCTCTGAGCTCAAGGGGACTTACTTGTGAGCAGGCATGTGTGGGTTGCTGTATAAATATCTAAACCTGTTGAGTGCCTACAAAATAAAAATGCAAAATGTTTAATTGTCCTAGTCTCAAAATCTCCCTGTAGGTGTGTATGAGAGAGTGGGGGGAGGAGGAGGAGGAAGTAGCAATAATAGTCGTGTTCAGAATCCTAATACCACAAGAAATCCTGGACTCACTATTGTGCAAATATGGTAGTAAAAGATTAAATAATAATCTTGCTGTCAAGACAAACCCAGCTTATGGTGACCTGTTCTAGGATTTTCCAGGTAGAGAATATTCAGAGGAGGTTTACCATATCCTTCTTCCTTGGGTGTCCTGTGACTGGGAAGCTTGCTCAGTGCTATACAATCTGACTTGAGTCCCAGGAGGCCAAATGGGAAATTGAATTCCCGACCTCTGGCCAGAGACCTAACTCAATTCACTAGACTATACCAAGAACTAAAACCGCAGCAGAAGAAAAGGGACTTATTCCTGATAGGAGGTACAGTGGACCCTCGTATAACATACATTTTATATACCATAAATCTGTACAACATAAACAATTCTGGAGATAGGGGAAATTTGCTTAACAGAATCGCCTATGGGGCAAATCTGTACAACATAAAAATGGTTGCAAATTAGGTATTACTCTGTTTTCAATGCATTCCTATAAGAAATTTGTACAAAGGAAAATTTGCTTAACAGAATTTCATTTGGAACAAATTAATTCCCACTGTACATCTATGTCAAGTATGAAACCTGAAAAGGTCAGGTGTTTTTTTTGTTTGTACTATAGCTCCTAGGAGTCCAAAAGAGAGGTGTGGGGGGGCGGACATTTCTAAGTTTTGTTCAACTGCCAGGCTGTCCCCCCCCCCTGTTTTCTTTATTGTTCCTAAATTCTTCTATCCTCCTTTTCCCCAGTTATACCTCAGAACAGCCTTGGTTTCCCTGTAATTCTCTTGCTTTGACAGGTTATGAGAGTACTTTACAAACCCAAGTATTATCAACAGACTCCTAGAAACATATAGAATGTACTTCCTCCACCCCACAGTTACCAATTTCACACAGGTGGCTACCGCAATCTTGATCAGTGGCTGCATGGGATTAAATACTGGTTCCTTATTAAAATATGCCCATCTTGCACTTTGATATATTGGGCACAAGGCATAACCTAAGATGATTGATGCAAGATGAAGAATGTGATTAAGAATTGGTTGCTTGTGGTCTACTGTGGGTGGTCCGAGCTGAATAAGCTCAATACAGTGAAAACCAGGCAGTATGAAGTTGTTATTTAAAAAAAAAACTACAGCAGAAAGAATTCCTTTGGATGAGATAGACGCTCCCCAATTCAAAAATTTAATTGGATCATGGTGAAAAATGGGATTTTGCAAAACGAGGCAGCAACCCAGTGCTACTGGCACACCACAAAGTGTCTGTTCAGCATTCCAGTTTCTGCTAATTGATAGTATTTCCTAGTCACCCACGGCCTTCTACTTCCTACTCTATGTTTTAATTCATATGAGTGCATGAACTTCAGCTCACACCCTACAGCAGTGATGGCGAACCTTTTAAAGATTGAGTGCCCAAACTGTGATTCAGAACCCACTAATTTTTTGCAAAGTGGCAATAAAGCAATTTAACCTGAATACAGGTGGCTGCGAAGAGGTTCCCACAGAAAGGGCTCCGAGTGCCACCTTTGGCACCCGTGCCATAGTTTCACCAACACTGCCCTACAGGCATAGGCTGCACCCAGGAGCTTCTATAAAGTCACCTGGTAGATGTCCTCTTGTGAATTCAATACTATAAATGCCTTACATGCTAGAACAGCATCTTAGCTTGCTCAACTTCTTGGCCCAGCAACTTCATCCCAGTTTACCAATGAATATCTACAACTCCCACCAGGGATTCTAATAGTCGCAAAAATTCCATATAATTCCCAGAATCCTTTAATGCTCACCATGTTGGCTGGGTGGCAGCAGCAGACTGTGGGAATTCAAGGTTGGTAACTACCTATCTGGCCTTCCAGATGTTTTGAACTTCCAACTCCTCGACTCCTTGGCCACCAGAAAGCATCTGATGTCCAAATTTGTGAAGGAACCAAGGTGGAGAACCACAAACCTAGTCCACAACTGTTAAAAATGATCACCAGCAGCTCTTTTACCCTATTCTCCACTGTCTTCAGAAATGGTCTCCCTCTGGGCTCCTGACAGCAGTGTGTTTGGAATGGAAGAGTAGATCTGTGGGCTGTAGTTCCTTTCCACGGATCCATGAGCAGGGCATGAATTCTGTGTTGATTCCTCAAGCATTCCAAAAGCACTTTCAGCAGAAAATGTATTGTAGCTCTGTCAGAGGCCTGCCACCAAAGATTAGTTACTTGGAGATTCCTAGGACTACATCTGTAAAATTTGCAGTGCAAATACATACAGGCACTCAAACATTCTTCTATTGCACTTCTTGCTGAGCTACAGTCCTACTTCACGGATGATTTCATATTATATAGCATGTGGGAAAACAGAAAATGTGAAAAAAAAGCTTCCATGTTTATAAAGTACACATGAAACCTATTGGTACTATATTGTCCTTGATTTTTTGAAAACATGCCTATCCTGATCCTTTAAAGCAACTGTCAAGTCTTCTGGAGCATTATTGCACTGATATGTTCACAACAGCAGGGGCACTTCAGGTTATGTAACTACAGATCTTTTCAGATTTGGCAGCTGTTGCATTGTCTACAGAATCAAACTGTAGAAGTGGCAGTCCGTAACAGCTTACTGGCTACCAGATGTCTGTCTGTCATCACCACTGCTTCATCACTTCTACCATTTTAACAACATAACACTATGCCAAGTGCCTTGCCAAAACAAGAGCCAATTATGCAATTAGATTTACATAAACAGAGCACACCTGCCTACTTCCCTTACTATACATAATGCCGCCTGGCTGCAGAATTTGGTATTTCCACTTTTTGACTTCAGCTTTTCCTGCTATGTGTTCTGAGTCGATCCTTCTGCACAGGGGTTCTCAAAGGCCTCCACCTGACCAAAGAAACCAAGCTTCTTAACGATACCTCTCAGCCAGCAAGAGCCATGATGAGACTGGCACACATTTCAAAAAAATCCATGGTGTGGCTGCCAAGGCGTGGTGTAACACAGGGCGTGCTCCCAGTCAGGGACCCAAGGAGAGGTCCATGAAGGGACTGGCACTCAACAGTGGCAGAATCCAAGCTCAGCCTTGGTCTGTGCAAGCGAGGGGCAGAACTTGAGCGCTGAGGAGTGGAAGAGCCTGATCTTTGCTCCATGACATCATCTGAGAAGGAGAAAGAGAAAACACATTTAAAGTATTTGCTCCAGTGGACACAGGGGCTTGAGCACTCTCATGTTTCTTCCTACATAACACCCAGGGAAACTGCCTTACACAGGATCAGACCAATGGCGTATTTTGCCCAGAACTGTTCACTTCAAGCTGGATTTATTCATATCTGGAGACCTCTTTACTTAGAGGTCTCCCGTCTAAGCAGTAACCAGGCCTGATTCTTCTTAGCTTCTAGAATCAACAGATCTTACTCTCTTTATTTTTCACTTAAGCTCAAGAAACTTTAGTTTTTTCTGACTGGAAAATTAATAATAAACCCCTCCACCTCCACCTTGCCTTTCACTAATAAATGTTAGTGATAGTAATTCTTCACATATCCCCTTTGGAATATATTTATAATGTACTAACTAGTAATATTTCACTCCAAAGTGACCCCAAAGGGACAAAATTGCCTAGCAGCTGGTGGATATCCATCAAGTTGCAGGCAAATGCAGGCAGCACAAAAGGAGAATTTCTGGCTCACAGCCCTATTCTGGGGGTGCCCTTCCCCAAACCTCCTCCCCCTCCCTGAAGGCTATACAACGGAGTACAAAAGGGCTTCTGCCAATAGAAAAACAAGGAGCACGTAGGGCAGTCACACAGTGAAGGGTGGGGAGGAATACACGTCAAGAGACCGAACTTGCTCACTCGGTTCCTACAAACTTGCCAGAAAATCTGAAAATGCATTCAGGTGAACACTTTTACAGCAGAAATCAGGAAAGTTGCTTTATTAGAGCCCAAATAGAGATGGACACAGAGCTAGATGAAGTGTTTTGTGCTGAATATCTCATGTGGCACCACAGGTGCCACAATTAACCTCTCCCGTGGCTAGCAGGCCCATTCACCATTGTTGGTGCACCAACATGGTCCTCCTTAACCAGTGGCATGCAATCTGGAAAGGAGCTCAGACTGCCCTTCCCCTCCTCATCAGGCAGCTGTTCAAGCCAATGAGGAGGCAGGACAGGGATTCTCTCCAGACAACCAACATGTGGTTGGCTCCCTGAGGAGGCAGGGAAGGGCAGCCCTAACTTCCTTCCTGGACTCACACACCACTGGCAAAGGAGGACCTTGGCTACATGCAAACAACAGTGAGTGGGTCTGCTGGCCATGGAGGAAAGAGGAGATTAAGCACACCACCTGTGGTGTTATGCAAGATTCCGCACATAGCACTTTGTCAAGCTTCATGCCCATCTCTAATAATCACAAATCCTAGGATGTCACATGGGCAAGAAGGACTTTTTATCAGCTGTGGTTGACAGAGCACTTTGCAGATCTTTGTGCTAGATGCATGTAGATCTTGACAGCGGCTGGGGGCTTAGGAAGTGAACTCACCTGCAAGAACACATCCCCACCCTGCTCTAGCTTTACTGTTGTGCAGGTGAATGCCTGCATAGATAATGTGGTTCTCCTGAATTTTGGGCTGCCATTTCTTTTAAACTGGATACGCTGTGTCTATCCTTAGAATGGTCTTTGTAACAGCACTACCTCCTATGGGATTGTGAATTTTCCTAGGGTCCAGTGTTTTCCAAGTAAACTGACCATGATTGTCATTAGAGATGGCCCCTTTGAGCTCTTTCCCCCACTCCACAGTGGCTGGGGGGGAGAGATTAAGCCCCTCTTTCCCCCAGCCAAAGTTGCACAAGCACCACACACACACACACACACACACACACACACACACACACACACACAC
>JAHTLZ010000129.1:41481012-41498562 GCA_023846285.1 Phrynocephalus versicolor
AATAATAATAATAATAATAATAATAATAATAATAATAATAATAATAAAGTCTTTCACATGCGGAAGCTCCCAGATGAAGCTTCAATTAGCAAGTATTAGATACAGCTTAAATGATGGGACTAAGAGAGGGTAATAGCAAGGAAAACAAAAGGGAAACAATATGGAATAATAAAGTGTGCATCAGGGGGAAAGTTCCCAGAACTGCACCACAATATCTGCTTCAGAAATAATGTATTATGGGACAGAAAGCTTGTAACTGTAAACATGTCTGCTTGTTTGTTTGTTCATATTGGAACCTACTGCTTATTCTTGTAAGTGCAAGTTGCTTTAGCCTTCAAAAAAGTCACTCAGACAGCTTACAAAATACAAAAAGCACAAAAGCAATAATCATTAAAACACATTTACAGCAACCTAAAACACCGCATACACCAACAATCAAAACTAATGGTCCATAAAATAAACACAAAATGAAATAAAGCAACAATTTGCTTAGTCTAAGAAAGACATCTAAGGTAAGCATAAAATAAATAAAATTAAAGCTAGCTTCCTCAAGTTCCTTATCAGCTTATCTCTTTAGAGCATCCAGTGTCACATCTTTCCACAAGCTTCTAGATACTAGGTTTCGCACACAGAGAGCTGAGATACTGGAGGAAAAGGCAGCTTCCTGAGGCCTCAGAGCTCATAGAACTTATGTTTTGTATCTCATAAGGCACATTGCTATATATTTGCCTTGAAGCTGATGTCCCTCTGTATCATGTCCTCTCTACTTCAAGGAGCAGGATCATGGCCAATGAGATGGAGAAACCATCCTATTTTAAGATCATTATAATGACAGAAAACCAATCACAAAAATTAACTGAACATCAAGCAAAAATTCTAATAGCCTACAACTTAAAAATTTGATACATGATTTTTATATACACTATATATTAACACTGAGAAAGTTCTCTACCCTAGAAAACTTAATAGTGTAATTCTCACTGAGTTTGTGGGGGGGGACTTTTTGCAATGTGCAATTTCTGGACCATTTTTGGCTATAGATGAGAGTTCATGTGATTGGATGTTCCATCGTACAGAGACAGATAAATTCCTTATACATAAAAAATTTGAGATGTCAAGGAAATATCCTCAACTCTGAAATTTGGCTTTTGGAATAAGGTTGAAGTCTTGTTGCTTAGAGTTGTAACTCACACTAGAGTAGGTCCATGGAATCGGTGGGGATTTGGTGAGTGTGTAAGTTCCATTGATTCAAATGGGCTTACAGAAGTGGTGGCTTACTTTAACATAACAAGTTGCAACAAGAGTAAGGCCCACTTAAATAAGTGGAACTTACAGAGGAATTGGCTCATCAAAACCTCACTAATTCAATGGGTCTAAGCAACAGGTTTCCGCCCCCAGGGTATAGTTATAGTGGAAGAATTATGGAACTCATAAGTGGCCCTTCACTTATAGGACTAATCCATGAAGATGAAGTCAATGTCATCAGCGCAAAGTTTTTTGCAATGGCGCAGAACTGGCAATAGCCATAAAAAATGTCTCGAGTTCTTCTGAAGGAGGTTAGATCTGGACAGTCCAGCAAGTGGCTCATAGCCAATTACATTTCTGGCATACTGCTCAGGTCACGTACCAAAATCAGCTATCTTGGCATTCATGTGTGCATCCAGCAGCACATTCTCTGGTTTCAGATCTCTGTGAACCACCATATGCCGATGACAGTAATCTACAGCTGACAGGATTTGCTGGAAAAGGCGCCTAGCTTCAGACTCTTCCACCTACAGAGAGGCAAAGGCATAGAAACAAAACTCAAGCTCTCTTTTCTAACAGGACATTCACAAAAGCAAGATGTGTCCTCATAATGAATCACAAGAGACCAAATTATAGTAAACAATACAATAGTAAATGAGACAAAAGCAAACAGAAAGGAACCATCCCAAGGAAATATTCATGGTATTATTTTCTTATAATTAAAGCTGTCAAATAATTAAAGTGTGTTGTGATTTTTTTTAATGTGCTGCTTCATCCATTCTAAACACACACACACAAAGACAATTCTTTCTCACAGGCTGCTGATTTTGGCATTTCTCCAAAACAGGAGAAGTTAGTGTGAACTTGTGCTTCCTTTTGCCCCTTTATTCTCCCCTCTCAAAACAACAACAACAACAACAGCAGCAGCAGCAGCAGCAGCAGCAGCAGCAGCAGCAGCAGCAGCAGCAGCAGCAGCAACAACAACAACAACAACAACAACAACAACAACAACAACAACAACAACAACAACAACAACAACACAGATACTAGAGGTGACAAGAGGGAGAACCATATTTTGTTAGCTTGTATTTCAGAAGCTAGGATCAATGTTGAGGGTGGCATATTTGGTCACCTGCCAAAATTCTTATCTTGTCAGGAGATGCACTATGAATGGTTTGGCCCTATACTGTTCTTCCTGACTGCTGACTGTGCTCCCTCTCTCAGCCTTCCATCTAGTGTGATAGGAAGTGATGATGGAGGCAAAGATGAGGAACAGCAGCTTCTGACATCTGCTCACTTGCCAAGTTTCTCCCAGGCAAACAAGCAGGCACCAGCGATCCTACTGAGGAAGAGGAGGAGGAGGAGGAGGAGGAGGATGTGGCCTAATGAGACAATTTTACTTGTTTCCATCAAATAAAATGGGAAGCCATTTATGAGCAAGGAGCCCATCCATGGATCTACAACAGACTCAAGTGGGAATGTACCAGAGTGTTCAGACATAAGTTATGGAAAGAAGTTTCCATAATCTCTGGCTTCTATACTCCATTTTCCTTTTATTTCATACACTCAAGGGGGCTGTTAATTACACTTGATCCTTGCCTGTTTCAGCTAGCCACACATAGAACAACTTATGGTTCCTTGAGTCCAGGTGCCACAGATAAATGTTGTTAGTCCTAAAGTAAGAAAGTGAGAGCTTTTATTGTATTCCTTCCAATTACAGAGGAGAAAAGGGAGTTGAAAACATTGAGCTATTGTTTCCCTATTTATAGGAAGGGTTTAGTTTGTTTGCTCTCTAACACAGAGGAACATTCACAACTGGCCTTCTCCGGCTGTAATCTGAAATGGTATAGAACAGATGATATAAGAGATGATGGAGGAATGCTTAGGTAGAATGGACGAAACCACTTCAGGCTACAGTTCTAGGACACCACTATTTCCAACAGAAAAACAAAATGAATCTTCTTACAAGAATAACCTCATTCAGCAAGCAAAATACTAGAACCTTTCACCTAGATACACTTCAATTTTTATACTTACAGGAACACATTTTTGTTTTATCCTTTGGAAATATTAAACATTTGGTGTGTCCTTTCCAAGCTCCAACATAATCTACAAGATCCCTAAAATTGTTATGGAGTTCATAACATACAGCAGAGAACACTTCAGATTTGCTAATAGTATTTAAAAGTCAAACGAAAAATGAAATCAAATTTGCAAAACAGAATTAATGGAAATCAAACTGCTTCTTGTTACTGCTTTTTGCAGAGCATTTGCCTTCCAAATATAACCACCCATGTAAAATTCCATGTAAGAAAAAGTAGGGAAAAATATGGGCAAGAGAAACAAACGTCGTCTATTCAACAAAACGCAGAAAAGCAAAAGCAAAGTGTTCTGCTTATAGAAGCAGAACACTTTGCTTTGCTTTGCTATTATATAGCGCTCCATACCACTTCAAGTAGTCTCTTGGCAGTTTACAATTTAATTACAGTATGTAGGCTATACATTGCCCCCACCAGCAAACTGGGTACTCATTTTACCAACCTTGGAAGGATGGAAGGCTGAATCAACCATGAGCCTGCTACATGGGATTGAACCACAGGTTGTGAGCACAGTTTTAGCTACAGTACAGGCATTTAACCACTGTGCCAACTGATTTTAAATTTGAATTTACATAGACAAGCTTTTATCTTCGTTTTTACCACAAACTCTTACCTAAATTCAAGGAAATGTAATGTCCATCTGCAGTAATTATAGGACTAAACTACAATTAACACTAAATGGTACAGCAAACAAGAAGTGAAAGGTTAGGATTGTTTGAAGAGCCAATTGTAACAGCTTTGCAACTCTGCACAGCTATTGCAGGCACATCTGTTGGAACTAGTTAATGCTGAACTACTATCACCAAATCCCCTTTTATTGTTTGGAGGTTCTAGCAGGGGAGCACAGCTATTGCGTACCCTTGATGGAAAAATTGTTCATTCCTTCTATCTGGGATAGCCATCCTCTTCTGCTTCAGGAAGTGGCATGGAGGAAGAGGAGGGGGACAGCCACTGAAGCCAGCAGGATAAGGTGAATTGACCCTGGTGATCAAGGAAGTGACAGATGTCACAACCAGATCACCCTCCCATCTGATCCTCTTTACTGAAGAACTTGGACAGTATTCAGTGGCAACAACGCAGAAACCTGCAGTCCCCCCAAAATAACTTTTCTCCTCTGTTGTCCAAAATGAATAGTATAAGTACAAACATATAGGTTTAGACACCAAGAGGCATTGCTATTGGTTATTGTCTGCATTTGTTACATTTGTAATTTGAATCCAGGAGTAACCAAAGGTTGCATTGTAAACCTATGGGAATAGAAGCAAACAGCACTCCTATAATGGTGTCACACCAACTACAAGCTATTCCAGATGAGAATAACAATTTTTGGCCTTAACCTTAAAAGAATCATATTTAGTAAAACCATTCTACTCTCCCATACTGTTCTCCCCCACTACACACTTTTATCTCTATTGCATAAAGTCACTTACACGTCCATGTTTACAGATGTAATCAAATAATTCCCCACCAGACACATATTCCATTACCATGAAGAAATCTGTTGGTGTGCTGATGACCTGGTATCTGTTAAAAATGGGGCAAGAAATGATTAGTAAAGCCAAAAAAAAAAAAAAAAACCCACATTTTTTCTTAAGAAATCTTACTAATGCAATGCAACATTATTGTGCATTATTGTGCTCCCAGACACATTGTGTGCTCACAGATGCATTTGGTACGGCCAATGTGAGATACAGGAAGCTGGACTAGGTGGGCCTTTGTCCTGATCCAGCATGGTTCTTCTTATGTTCTTATGTTTTCTCAGCAAATACTGATCACAAATTCTTCTTGGGCTTTGTTAAATAAATCTGTCTGACAGATTTAATTTTTCCCTCCCATAAGCCTGATTAATCCTCCAGAACCCTTCCTCAATAAGCCTTTTCTCATCCAACCAGGCCTTCGGAAATTACTTTACAGAACAATGAATGATATGATGAAGCCATCTATAACTGAGCAGAGGCAGAACAGGTAGGATGAAACTTTTGAGACCTGGAGCATCATCTTACTATTGCTCAGTTAAGGGTGGCTTCAGGGTGTCATTATTATATTCATTTCCCCCCAAAGTAACTTTTCAAGCTCTGCATTTTTGTCATACAAACTATTATAAATTCTTCCTGGGGTTTATTCACTTTCACTAGGATGTGCAAGTACCATCTATCTATCTATCTATCTATCTATCTATCTATCTATCTATCTATCCACAGAGATTCCTGATGGCAAACAAAGATAAGGAAGTCCAAGTCTAAAAGTCCAGATGCTTTAGTACAAAGGTCTGTTGTACCCCTGGGGATGGGCCCCTAGGAGGACCCCCCATTTTTTTTTAATACTCAACATGGTCACAGCACTTTGCCCCCACAAAACCTTTACATTTTTAAAATACAGATAGACTTTAAGTAACTGTGGCTCCCATTCTTGTGGGGGGGGGAGAGAGGAGAGATGGGAATCATTGCCACCCAAGGACCAGACTTGTAGTCTCCAGACTTCTGCAGTTTGCTCATAACTGCTTTAGAAAAAAAACTTCTGTATAAAGGCAAGGACTATCATTCAGAAAACACAATTGGTTATATAAGAATATTAGCATTATACACACTTGCAAAACTCTGTAGTCCCTACTAGCACCATGAAAAGGGCAAAGTTCCCCCTCCCCCACAGTAATAACGAATAACCCTTTCCACCCAGGAAAGGGTTTAAGCTAGTATCACCCTGTTCAACTTCACAAATCTGTGAAGCAACAATTATTATTCCTATTTGCAAGTGTAAATGTGGTATGAGGATAAGAAATGGATCCAATACAAAGACATGGGTCCAGAACAAAGATTTCTTCTCTATGCACATTCCCCATATACAACCAATAGAATGGCTTGCTAAACCAAATTGGCCTCTATTTTTCCACAAGAGTGTCAGAGGAACATAAGAGCCATACCCAACCATGCCCAGACTTCCCTAATCATCAGGAGCAGTATCAATCCACCCAATCAACCAGAGGGAGAGTCATCCCACAGTGATGCAGTGAGGATCTAATCTCCTTCTCAGGTCACAGAGAATTATGTGCCAGATTTTCCTATAAAAGCCAGAAATTTGCCAGAAATCTGCGAATCAGTGAGCAAAGAGTATGATGTAGCCTTCTCAAATAAAATAAACCTGAAAATGGCCAGGGGAACTCGTAGAGCTTTTTCACACGACCCCTAAGATCCACTGGCCACTTAAATTTGGACCAGAGATCTTGGGGGTTTGTCGCTGTTTCTGTGTTCCCACCCCCTCTGCACTCCTGGCTGCTGGCTGAGTGAGGGGAGGGAGAAAAGAAAGAAAGAAAAGAATGCCAGCTTACCTCTGTTCTCCCGGTCTTGCTCTGTTCCTGGCAGCATTCAGATCTCTTAAAGGGGCGGGGGGCAAAAAACAAAACAAAACAAACAAACAGAAGCCAGGAGAGCCCGGCACTCTCTACGTTAGATCCGCATCAGGGATTTTTCACCTCCGGAGAGCAGGTACCTGAAAAGTGCGTTGGGACGCGCTTAGGTGGGCGTGGTCGCACTTAATTTTCTGTAAAGTCCTGAGCTGGTGGGGAAACAATTTTAAGCTCCGAAGCTGGGAGTCATTTGCCGTGGAGTTTAGGGGCCGTGTGAAAAGGCTCTTACTTTATCATCCCTTCTCTCACTAATCAGCAACCAACTAATTAAGGATCCTATCCACTGCAGTAAAGAAATATTCAAACCACAATCCTCAGTATATGGTCCATGCTATGGAGTATGCTGAACTGAAGTTTGCAGAGGTTTACTGAAAAAGAAAGTGTTTAAAAATTAAGTTACTCTGGAAAATCTTATCAGACATATAGCAGCATACCAGCAAGACAGGCACTACTAACAGAATCCTTATTTCATGAAAGATATACATGAGGTGCACTGAGTAAAACTATAACAGCAGTACTTACAGTTTAATAATATGAGGGTGCCGGAAAAGCTTCAGGTTTTGTATTTCTCGTTTGATCTTTCCAACCACATCCAAACTACGAAGTTTTTGCCTATTTAAAATTTTGACTGCTACTTTATGTCCTGTGAGCTGATGTTCTCCAACTAAAAAAGCAAAAAGTTCTGTGTTAACTGAAGGCACCACTATCACGTTGTCAACATAATAACGATTGCAGAAATGGAATGCTTATTGGTTATGTAATTGAAAGCACAATCTCACACAAGTCTTTTTAAAAGTCGATCCCTCTGTGTGCAGTGGGTCTTACATCCCCATAAATATATATAGGATTGGAGCCTACATCCATGTGATTCTATATCAAAAAAAAAAAAAAAAAAAACCAGGAGGAATCCTGACTTAATTCAGGAGAGGACTCTCTTCTGTGATGGAATTCAAGGCATAGATGTATATGAAGTGACCATCGTAAAGGCTACTGTGTGTGGTACCTTTTATCATATGTGGTGGACTTGTAAGGAGGTAAATATATATTGGAGAATGGTAAATCTATTTATAGAGAGATCATTGAAGATTAAATTAGAGTTTAGACCAGAACTCTTTTTATCGAATATAGTTGATATGAATATTCCTCATGGCATTACATGTATTACACCATGTAACTGTTGCAGCAAGGATTTTGTATGCACAATTTTGGAAACAGCCTGAAGCGCCTATAGAGAGAAATTTCTGTGAAAAGATAACAGAATGTATCAAAATTGACAGACTTTCCGGATATCTGAAAGGAGAATATGGAGAGACCACCGAAAGAAGATGGCAAGAAGTAGTAAATTTACTAGTTAACCGATATGTTATTAGATCCTGATATGTACAATCTTTGTCTTTGACTTGATAGACTCAATGTAATTCAATGAGTTTTATTTTCTATCCCTTTTCCCTTTTCCCCTTTCCCTTCCCTCTTAAAACTAATAAAATTCAAAGAGTAAAGGCTACTGTGTGATGGTACATTGGGTTGTCAACAATCTCCCATCATATCCTGAATTGCTTCACTTTCTTGAACCTGCTACATCCAATGCTGTCCTCTGAGAGGGGCATCCCAGCATTGAATGTTTATATGATTGAACAGTCCAGGTGGGCAGAATACACTATATCACTAAAAGGGACGAATTGGCCAGTAAAACAGGAGAGGGGTGAATGTTTTTTGCCAGCAATATTCACTGCAATTGAGTAACACACATCTTCAGTTTTAATGGAAATGCTTATTATCATCTTGCCCTCAGAGTTCTATGGAATATTTATGGGATCAATTATAAAAGTAATAAAACTGGATCCTATAGGACTTTTCCAATGCATGCTCTTTCCACAGGGGAAGCTCCCAATGGAACTCACAGCATCTGCCAATTTACTACTGGAACAAATGAAACCAGGAGCTCAACAGATTAATAACAGAATCAGAAAGATCACTGCATAGAGAAAGTGCCTGGTTCAGACTAGGTTTACTGTACTCAGTTTATTTGCAAGTAGGGAGGGGGCAGCAGAAGGCAGCAGTGTTGGGGCAGGATCATGGTGGTGGTGCTGGCATGAGGGGGAAACAGTGGGGTGAAGACTGGGAAGATGGAAGGGAAGTAACTCCCACACCCCTTTCTCTTCAGTTAGGGCTTTGCTGGGGGTGCACTGCCTTGTGGGGATGGAACCCGTGGAATCACCTAGTCCTAGTTTCCTACTTTACTCCATTCAGACTGCTGCTGTGACTTTCATTTCTCTCTTTCTTTTTGTTAAAATAAAGCAAGCGGCATGTTGAAAAAGCAATACATCAACCTAACAAGGTATTATACTTGTGCTTTGCCAGTAAGGGAGATATTAAAAGCAAGAAGACAAAAATAGAAGGGGGTGTTTCTTCATCCTCCCTTTTAATGTCACAACTGGCCTAAAATGCCACAAGTCTGTCACCTCTGATAATGCTGCCCACAGCTTCATTAGGGTGAGAATGAGCCATCCACACAGGCTATACTACGGTACACTGGTCAGAATTCTAGTGGTAATTTACATATGCGTGAGTACAATCATGCTACGTCGCAGTGGCAATGTGCAACTGGGCATGTCTCCAGGACTGCAACAGGAGCCTTGTTAATTAATGGAAATTAGAGATGAGCACAAATTAAAAAAAAAAAAACAAAGTGCAAAATTCATTCAAATTGCTACTTCATCCATTTTTATTCATATGAATTGATACCCCCCCCCCAACAAAATACTGACATTTTAAAACAATTTTTGATTCATCAATTTTTGGCCTATTATATGGTCCCCACTAAGACGTTACGAATCACCTCTACAGTTCCACCAAATTTGGGGAAGATTTGATTTTTGATTTCCAAATTATGAATCCCCAAGGAAGTCACTCCCAGGTAAGTTCCTCCCAGGTACCTAAAGAATCAGACTTGCAAAGACGCTTCCTCTGACTCTCCTCTATAATCAATCACTCCAAGTTTGGTTAAGATTGGACTTCCCCAAGCCAATTGCTAAAGGACACTTTCCTAGTGGGACCTATTTTAAGGTCGTATAACTCAAATGTCTGACACCCAAATTTCACCAAACATGGAGGAATTGTACAGGAAAGTAATGGAAGGCCTCCATGCCAATTTGGTGTCTTTTGATGCTTTGTGGGGGAGCTCTCTCTTTGAGGTGTATAACTCAGACATCCAGAACCCAAATGTTACAAAAAATGCAGAGCTTGTAGAGGAGAAGTATGGGAGGCATCTCTGTAAATATCGTGTTTCTAGGTTCCTAAAATTCCATTTTAGAGAGTTTTAAAGAAAAAAAACGCCATACCAATCTACAAATTGATTCATTGATTTATCAGGGAGGGGAAATTATACATCTATTTTTTGTGTTTCGTTGACCTTGATGAATCAAAATGAATTACCATTTTTCTGATTCATCCCCATCTCGAATACTGATTTTATTTATTTATTTATTTATTATTCACATTTATATACCGCCCTATTGCCCTACAGAGAGGACTCAGGGCGGTTTACAACAATAAAAACACAACAAATAAGATCAATAAACACCTAAAACAGTGGAATCCAAGAATCAATTGGCGGGTTTAAAGGGGAAAAAATTGCCACAAAATTTAAGCAAGCATATATTAGCCATAGGATCCTGACCAAAAGCAAATAAGATTGTGAATACAAAGGGTGCTGCTGATACGAGATAAGTAGAGGAGAAAAACACCAGTCTGGAGTAGAAGAAGAATGTCATGCATCCAGTAAAGTGACTTATTCCTCAAGGCATCTTATTCTACATGATTGTTTAAGATGCCAATACAAGGAATAAATTTTCAACACTGAACTAATTAAGGATAATTATTAAAACATACATTTCAAGGGATCAATACCATAATGGATGCCTTATCAATTGGGCTGAATCATTAAAGAGTTCATTATATATACTTATAGTTAAAATGCCAAAGAAATACACCTTAAAGTCCTTGCAATGTAATTTCATGCATGTTTTACTTAAGAGTCAACAGTAAGTCTCATTGCATCCAACAGAAATTACTTCTAAAGGCAGCCTAACTAATGCTGCAGTATTAGATTACTATCTTGTAGATACTTAGCTTTATATACGTAAAATGAGAATCATCTTTATTCACAGAGAAATCTAAAATAACATCCAATAATTTTTTTGGGCAAGGGGCCAAGAAAAGAAATTAGCTTTATGACATAAAACTAACAACCATCCTGAAAACAGATCAGCGTCAATGCACATTTTAAACATTAATCAGTAAGATACCATCCAATAATTTCATGCATTAAATTTACCCATATTTACTTGGGAGTTAGTGAGGTTTACAGTATTTGGTGATGGTGATGGTATTAATGTTGAATCAATATGCTTGATCTACATTCTTGGAATAATTCAAGAATGGATTATTACCTTCTTGCTCTTTCTGAGAGATAACAACATCGTACATGTGCCCACTCTGGACCTGGCACAATAGTCTAGAAATAGTCTAGAAAAAATTGCTTTTGATTTTGATGGACAAAACAAACTCCAAATGTGCCAGTAAATTTAGAAAACAGGGACTAAAATCAGCAAAGCCTTGTGCCCCATTTATGTCCTGTGAAGCTAAACATTTAGTTTTATGTAGCATCCAGAGAAGAAAGATTCTTTCCATCAGAAAACATTTATGTTTACAACACTGAAATGAAATACTGTATGCTGAAATTCACAGAAGCGTTATGGTGGTCAAGGAAACAAACATACAATAGTTGTTCTATACTTTTTAAAATTTAAAGTCTCTAAATTTTAGGACAATATCAACCTTGAGTCAGGAGACCATCTGTGATGCTAGATGTGGCCTGCCTGACTCATGAACAGAGCTGTGTGGTAATGTAGTAGCTGTATAAGTTGAGCAAGTTACTATTATTAGCAGTGATAAGAGCAGTTTGAAATTCTTTCCTTAATAAGACTGTTCTAAAAATAAAGTGCTTTGCCACGCTTCAAAATAAACACATTTGACTTGCTACTTTCCTTTCTATATGTTCTGAAATCTTAAAAGGATACTATGTCTCATATTTTGTATGTGTAAAATAAACCCACAGACTACCCATTAAAAGAGTAACTCAATATCTATATCTCTACAGGGTAATGGGAAAGTACATTTTTATTGCTGGAAAGCAAAGCGTTCTGCTTATATACCGCCCCACAGCACTCCAGGTACAGTACTCTCTGGGCAGTTTACAGTTTAATTATGCAGGCTACACATTGGCCCATCCCACCCCAAGCGAGCAGGGTACTCACTTTACCAACCTCGGAAGGATGGAAGGCTGAGTCAACCATGAGCCTGCTACCTGGGATTGAACCCCAGGTCGTGAGCACAGTTTTAGCTTCAAGCACAAGCATTTGGCCACTGGGCCATGAGGCTCCTAGAACAACATCTTTTTTCACAGAAGGGGAGGGGAGTACCATTGCTCCAAATCATAATTGTTATGAACTAACAAGAGGTTTTCCCACAGTGTTCTAGCTATGGGATGTGATCCTAGAATGACGCAGCCCATGATTCCCTACTGAAACAACTATGTGGCTACCCAAACAACCTGAACGGCACAGCCTGTCCTTGAATTTTCAGAATGAGGTATTCGCTGAGTCGGCTGCAGCAAAGGCAACATTGTCTTGTGACTCTTAAAAGCGAACATATTTATTACGTCATCAGTTTTTGTTAAGTATAGTCTCCAAAATTGTGTCATTGTAAAATCAGCCATCTCTAAGTTGCCACAAAGCTGCCACTGACCAGCTTTGCAGTAGAATACGGCTACTGGGGCTAGAAGCAATTACTGTATATACTCGAGTATAAGCTAAATTTTTCAGCCCTTATTTTTGGCTGGGGGGAAAAAAACACACCCTCAGCTTATACTCGAGTCAATAAGTTTCCCAGTGTTTTGGGGTAAAATTAGGTGCTCGGACGGCTTGGGGAGGGTGGTGGAGGGCAAGTCCTGATCGGGCAAGTGGTGACGATGCCTCCGCTTCCCATATGATTCCAATGAGAAGGTTTAGGGGCACCCCCTTTGGAGCTTCTTAACTCAGCTCCCTTATCCCCAAATGTTTCCAAATTTCAGGGGGTTCCCTAAAATAGCTTTCTGAAGGTACTGCTGCTACTTTGGTGCCCCAAAAGTAATTTTTGAATGCATATTTTTTTAAAAAAAATATATGTACTTGAAAATTATTTTTAAAAATGTGGAATCAAAATTTACTTACCTTGGGACTCCAAAGTAGCAGGGGTACCTTCAGAAATTGGTTTTAGGGACCCCCTAAAATTTGGAAACATTTGGGGTAAGGGGGCTGAGTTATGAAGCTCCAAAGGGTCTGGGGGTAGTATTGGCAACTGTGCGGGGACTGTGGAGGCAATCAAAGAGTTCACTCTTTGGTATTAACTCACTAATTGCCTCCACACATACTACCCCCAACCCCTTTAGAGCTTGGCTGGTATACTGTATATACTTGAATATAACGGGGGGAAACGCCCTCAGCTTATACTCGAGTCAGTAAGTTTTCCCAGTTTTGAGGGTAAAATTAGGCCCTCGGCTTATACTCGAGTATATACAGTATATACAGAGAGGAACCTTGGCAGATAAATATTGTACTCTTCGAAAAATATTATATGTTATGTCCTGCTTGCTAAAGTACTATCTTTTTCTATGCAAATATTCAAAATTGCAGGAGTATTATCATCCTTTGCATCTATTTCAGATGCTCCTTCATGCTCCAAATGTGAACCATCCCCTCAGGATGCTATAAATCCCGCTAAAAGTGTCTTTATCCCAGCACCCACACTGATGTGGCACAGGAAATAAAAACATGAGCAATGTTAGCATAGCTGTGTCCTCTGGTTTGGCCATTGTGGCTGCCAAATTTACACTGCCCCTTGCTGTTAGGTTTATTCACTGTCTATTATTGTGCAGACATTAGTGACTGATAATACTTATCTCCAGCCTCTGAAAGTCTTCACCTGCTAATTCCTGCATATCAACTTGCTATAAATGGCACACAGACAGACCAAGCCAATTTTCCCCCTGGCAACTGCATTGATAATATTTTGCTTTGCAGGATGACACAACAGAGATGCCAGCTCTCTATATACAAAACAAGCTCGGCCTCAGAAGAAATGGGGATAGCAACGAGTGCACTACAGCATGCAAGTGACCCCTTGCAACTTCACCCTCCCTCTTCACGGGTTACGTCTGTTGTGCACCATCTCCTTTGCCCTGAAACTTTTCAGAGTAACTGATGAGGCTGAAAGCTTTTTGTACATAATAGGAATGCAGAATACTGAGAGTGTTAAAACAAAGCAGAGAAATGTACTTCTGCAGCTGTATTCAGTGCTCTTTGTATGTTCTGTCAGTCGTCAGAAGGTACTGTAGCTCCATCACACCACTTTATCTCCCATGCCAGCTAAAGCAAAATCTATCCATACTGACACAGTTAAAAAGAGGTTTGGAACCGTGCATCCATTAAAACAAAATCAAAACTAGACTATGGGTGATACCTTCATAGACTGCTAGTAGAAAAATAAAAAAGTTGCTGAGCTTTCGAGAGCAAGCTCTGTTTTTCAAAGCAGGTATAGAAGTCCAAACATGGCAAGGGATGTAATTTGCCAGGAGAGAGTTCTTAAAAGTTCACGTGGCAAGATGGACGCCAGGCTTCTTCTTCAAAGTCAAAGTCAAAGTCACCTTTATTGGCATAAAATAGTCATTAAAATAGTTACAATAGGCAAACCTCTCAGCGCCTAAAAAGCGACCACATTAATCTGGGGTTACCATAAACCAAACTTAAAGGGAAGCAGGGCTACTCTTTTGAGAAACTAGTAATAAATATTTGGCTACTAGCTCTGTCACGCTTTTATCTTTGTCTGCCAAGAAAGTAGCAGTAATAGTCTCAGGGGTTGTTGATAATTTGGAAATAATGGAGCCAATTAATTGTTGTCAATTAATATGATGGCTGGGACATCGAGTGCAACAGAATCATGTTCCAACCTACAGAATTTACAGAGTCTGCTCTTGTAAGGCATTTTAGAGTATCTTCCTAGAGTGACAGTGGAAGGAAAGATGTCCGTCTCTCTTGAGGATTCAAGAGATTCTTGAAATAATTTGAACCAAATTCTGGGTTGAGGGTTAGGCCATAATATAGAGGGGAGCAAATTGGATTAACTCTTCCAACAATGTTCTGTCTCTCAATGTCCCAAAGTCTTTGACGAATAGAGTTGTATAAGAATTGTTCATTGCAGTTGGATAAATAATCTAGATCAATTCCAATAGACACTATCTTTATGCAGATGTTCTGATACCATTTGGATCTATAGGTGTCACTTAGTAGATCGTTTAGCAGGGAATTGGGGCGCATTTGAAAATGAATGCATAACCAATATTTGATAGTGGCTGTCCACGCTAGTGTTGAGGGCAAGTGGAGCCCAAGTTCACAGCATATTGTTGGTAGGTTGATCGAGTTTGGTACACCCAAGATACGACGTAAAAAAATAGCTGCAATACAATCTACTTCCTGATTGGCAGCCTTAATCCAGATTGGAACTCCATACAGGAGTTGGTTAGTTACTTTGGCCATGAAGACTTGGAGTGCGGCTGGAACATACTGATTCCCAGACTGAAAATGGAACCCTGAAATTGCCAAGAGGTGATTTTTTGAGGCAGCTATGGTGGCTTTTCGGTGGGATGACCAGTTAAGTCGATGATGGAACAGAAAACCCAGATACCTAAAAGTTGTAACTTGTTCAAGGGGTTTACCTCCGAGTGTCCACGTCTCCTTAGTCCAACTTTTGGAAAAGATTAATAGTTTAGATTTTTCAGTATTGATGGTGAGCTTGTTAAGTGCACAATATTCCGAAAAGGCCGCCAATAGGTGTTTAAGTCCTACCCTAGAAATGGACAAGAGTACAGTGTCATCTGCATACAATAACAGTGGGACTGGGTGGGAATTCATTCTAGGAGCATGGTTTCCTGCTTTGGCTAGATGTTCTGATACATCTGACATAAATATATTAAAGAGTGATGGTGCAAGGACACATCCCTGTTTAACACCCTTGGTAATTGGGAAGTTCTCAGATAGATGACCATTATGGTTTAAACACACTTTACCAGTGTTCGCTGAATATAATTTGCGTATCAGAAATAGCAAACGTGGGTCCATGCCCAGTTTAGTTAGTTTGGTCCATAGGAGAGATCTATTGATGGAATCAAATGCTCCTCGTAAATCAATAAATGCAGCATACAACTTCCCCTTGAGTTTACAAGAGTATTTCTCGGCTAAAAAATCTAGCACCAGTGCATGGTCAAGGGTACATGAACCCGGGCAGAAACCAACTTGTTCTTTAGGTGGGAGTTGGTTAACACACATCCAATCTGAGAGACGGGTCAGAAGGTGTTTGGCGTACAATTTCCCTATCACTGGGAGCAAGCTTATTGGCCGATGGTAATTTAGGATTCTTCTTGGAAGGCACAGGGCAGCATGGTCCCATGGAGCTGGATTTTACAGGCTAATTCAAACAAGGAGTGGCATGGTATGGGCACCTCCCTCTTGCTTACAACCATCACCTCTCTATTGGCTCTTTGAAGCACAGAGCTCCTGGTTGGCCAGAGATGGGTTAGAAGTAGGAGGTTAATGTAAAAACACATGCTCTCCACTAGGGTCTGGGCAAGAAAGTTTTTTTTTTGGGGGGGGGGAGAATTAAAAAAAATGTCCCACTAGGTAGATCCAATGAAGACCCAGTTGAAGGGAAAATATCATAGTACCTAGTGTTAATGTCCTGTTGTTGTAGATGTTTCTTTCACCTTCTTCATGGTGGAGGCGGCTCTTTTTGTGGTATCTTGTCCCATTGCAGTAAAAAGAGGTTTATTCATACTGATAAAGCCTAAAGCTTCCCTTTGAAAAAAAAAACCCTGGGAAATGTACTCATTTTCAACAAAAAGACTGGCCTCTTTCTTCCAAAGTAGACTTACTGTGCTTATTACTGTTGTTTTATTTAAGATTATGTTCACTAACTCTTCCTAATAATCCAACACCCTTCCCGTGATCAAGGGAAAAATACGAAAATATATTGAGCCACTGTTGAATAGATCATTGTCTATCACTGTTTCATAAAGTATGCATCTTTATATGAAACAGTGCCAACATATTAATAATTAATAATAAACAGTGCACTTTGTAATCCATCACTTGCTTACAGTAAGCAACAGATACAGAGATACTATTGTTTCACTCCCACGGGACTTGTTAAGTTCACTTGAATGTCTTGATAGATGGAGACAAGAGAGCACGTATTATCTGTTGTGTGTTGTCAGTGGTAATTCAGGTTCCTAACACAACCACTTCTACCTCCACAAAGCAAAGCAGAGGCACAACATTTCCTAAACTACTTATTTTTTTAATTGCACGTGTGTTTATGTGTTTCTATAGAATGCTATAAAACTGGTACACTGAGAGACAGTATCCCATTGAGCAAGTAGGTGAGTAGTTTTAGTAAGATTATTCAAAATAGTTTAACTCAATTATTACAACATACTTTAGAGAGTTAGGTGTTAGCTGCCGTGTGCCTTGACCTAGCCTCTTACATTACACTGAAAGCGTATTTAAGCCAAAGAAAGATATTAACTCCACATCAGCCTGCCTGACCACAGATCATTCATCTGAAGTATAATAATGAATGGAGGCAGAAATCCAGTTCCCATTAACTGAAGAGAAAGGTCTCCCTATCTCACATAGCATGGAAACTTCATGA
>JAHTLZ010000129.1:41498572-41509284 GCA_023846285.1 Phrynocephalus versicolor
ATGCCACCATGGGCTCCTGCAACCAAGATACTTGGTTGCTGCCTATTTCTAACCCACAGCCCCTTTCCTTAATCCCACTCAGAACTTCAACTTCAGCCACAGGGACCTCTCTTCCACCTGTCTTAAAGCACAAGGCAAGCAGGGGCCCCAAAGCATCCTTGCTACCTTTGCAACTTTGTGGATGGGGAAGTGGGGTCGGGGTGGGAGTTGGGGTGGGGTGGGTTAATGAACAGCGTTCATTAGTTAATGAGACAGGGGCATGATGAGTCTTTCCTTAAGCAGTGGAAAACCCTGCAAGGGAGGGGGGGACACAAGAGGGGCACTGCTATTCTGGTAGCTCTACTGCCGTTTGTGGGATGGAATGAACCTCTCTCTCTCTCTCTCTCTCTCTCTCTCTCTCTCTCTCTCTCTCTGTGTGTGTGTGTGTGTGTGTGTGAGAGAGAGAGAGAGAGAGGGGGGGTGACAGAAGGAGAGGACCACGGCCGTCCTCCTCGCCGCGTCCCGTTGGGGAGGGGGCGCGCAGAGCTTTGCCCGTCTGCGCCCTGTCTGGGTCACGGCTTGGGAAAGCGCTTCCTCGCGCGCTGTCTGGCAAAGAGCGCGGGCGCGTGTGTGTTGCGCGGGCGCGCGCTCCTCCGCCGGCGGGAAAGAGACCCCTCGCATTCCACCCCCCGTCCCTTCTTCTACCGCTCTGTCTGCTCGTTCTGCCCGCACCACTTGCTTGCTCACTCGCCCGCCCGCGCGCCGCCCCCGTGCCACCGCACCCCATTACTCAGCTCTTGACTTTGCCGAAGGTGCCGACTCCCAGCGTGTCCCCGAGCACATAGTGGCCGATCTTCACCCGACCGTCGTGCTTCTGCGGCGTCTTCTCGGCCATCTTCGGCGGGCTCTCGCGCTCCCGCGGCTGCAAGCGCTCCTCCTGCTGCGGCCGCCGCCGCCGCCGCCAGTCGCCCGCCCGGCCGGACCACAATGCAGCAGGGCCGGGAGGAGGGAGGCGAGCGGCCACTCGGGCGGCAGCGGTGGCGGCGCCAACAGCCGCGCCTGGCGAGCGCGGAGGGAGGGACGGAGGGAGGGGAGGAGAGCGACAGGTACGGGGACGGAAGGAGGGCGAGCCTGTTGCGCCAGGTAGCGCCCTCCCCAGGGATGCCACATTTGGCGAGGAATTCGCCTTGGGTTCGGGGAATAACACCAGCCAGGCAGCTGCTACCTGTTACGTCTCAAATGATCCATTCTGCCCTAACCAAATGTCAAAAAACATAAACGTGTACATTTTAAACAAGAAAACGAAAGAAAGAAAAACAAAAACATGGTGTGAGGGAGGCAGACCATCCTAAACTGCCTTGTGTAGCTGTGTGTTTTGTTTCTCCTAAGGGAATTGACATAACTTGTGGAGCCCAGCATAAGCTCAATGAGTTAATTAAAACCCGAAAATACAATAGGATTTTTAAAACTGTTCTTGCTTTGATTAGAGACAAGTGATGGTCATGCTTCAAAACTACATATTCCTGAATTCAGAAATAGCTCAGAATCTCTTGCCTGGATGAAATGTACAAGCTTTAGTTGTACATTTATACCAGCTGATATCCTATAATGTGGAAGAAGAAGAAGAAGAAGAAGAAGAAGAAGAAGAAGAAGAAGAAGAAGAAGAAGAAGAAGAAGAAGAAGAAGAAGAAGAAGAAGAAGAAGAAGAAGAAGAAGAAGAAGAAGAAGAAGAAGAAAAGTCTCTCAATAAATCTTTAATGGGCAGAGAACACTCAGAAGCAGTTTGTGTAAACAGTGCATTTAAAATGGGCAAATTTCAGTAATTTCCACTCAAACTCTTCTATTGGGTGCTGGGAACTTCCAATTTTCTCTTTGTAGAAATGCTACTGGACCATTTTCTCCGAGATACCCTCAGGCAGTTGGGAAAAGATAAATTGGCATTGTGTGTACTGAGTGTAAATATTTTATCACCAAGGATAGGCAGTAGCTGAATTATTGTTATTCATTCCTCAGTTACATTCCTATCCTACCATTCCTCTAGTGAACTCAAGGTGGTATATATGATATGATTCTCATCCTCTCCACTTTGACCTCAACAACACCTCTCAGAGGTCGATAAGACTGGCTCGTCCAGGGTCACTCATGGCAAAAACAGAGATGAGAACCAGGATTTCTCAAATCCCCGCACCACACTGTATAACATAGGGTGGGGGTCTGGCAGCAGCCTCAAGATTTAGATATTAAAGAACGGTAGTTTTGTGTTAGAAGAGGGCACCTCTGTATCACATAGCACTGGGTGTTGAGGACAAGTTTGGATGCTATGTCACTCCCAGACCAGCAGAAAAATACTATGGTATATGCAGAAAGCTCTCTTCACTGACACTTGGGGACACCTTAGTGACAAGGCCTGAGGAAACAGGTGAGTTTTGGAGGAAACTCTGTGTGAAACTGCATAGCACCATCACACTGGGATGGAAGGTTGATGGCTAATGAAGAAGATATTCCCTCCATTTTATCTTTTACTGCCAGTTATGGAGGACGGAGCAGATAGCAATGCATATATGTGCAGACATTGATGCTTTCAAGAGGTACCAAGAAAGGATAATTGTGAAATAATAAAAAATAAACCATGTTGGGAACCAGGCTGTATGTCAGTGTGTGTCTATAGATGTGTGTGCCTACCTGTATGAAAGACGGTTCTGGTAACTTGCTAATTAGGACAGAAGTAAATTAGTAGCACCTAGAATAGCCATGTACTGTGTCCATACACTGCATGAAAAAGGTTATACGGTACTAGTTGCATAAAATAAAAGGTAATGACAAGCACCAGTGCCAAACTGGAAATCAAACAACAAAATACGGTTATATTGTTCATTCTAATACCTGGCAGTTCCAGAGATAGAATACACAGGGTATTAGGTTGCTCTTAATTTGTTTATGTTTTGATATGTTGGTTTGTTTAAAAAAGTAAAGGTGAAACTTCCTCCGGCACAGGCATGCTAGTCATGTCCGACTCTAGGGGCGGTGCTCATCTCCATATTCAAGCTGAAAAGCCAGTGTTGTGCAAGTTCATGGCCACATGGCTGCAAGGAAACACTGTTTTTACCTTCCCACTTTTTATGGTGGTACCTATTTATCTACTTGAAAACATGATTTTGCACTGATAGGTTTGCAGGACCTGGGGTTATCAGCAGGAGCTTACTCCGCTGTGTGGCACCTGGGATTCGAACCGCTGAGCTGCCAACTTTGCAGCCAGTTGAACTGTGCAGTTAAACTGCAGAGCTGACCTGCAAACTTTGCAGTTTGTTTAACTGTGTTTTAATATAGGTTCCTGAAGTTTTAATTGTTTTGTTAATCTTGTGAACTGCTTTGAGGTCCATTTTTAGGAAAAAGGCAGGATGTAGACTTAAACAAACATTGCTTGCTTCCAAGCAATGTTTGTTTAAGTCATACAGTATGAAAATCTTGGCTGAGGTTGGATTTGGAAGGACCCCTTCCAAACCTACTGTGCCTCCCACCCATCCACCCACATCAAATCCACTGGTAACAGGCAGAAGCAGAGGATACTTGCAATGGTGTACATAGAAGCTCATTGCTGGGTTAATATCTGTGAACTCTGACACTAGCTCAACATCAAGGTTAGAAGGCAACAAAAACAGGTAATCTCTGATTGAACCTGTTCTAAAACCAGCCAGCCAGGAAAAGGGCAGCAGGAGGAGAAACTGCTATGGTCATAACATGTTCCCTGCCTTTTCCCAGGCTTAAGGCAGTTTGGAACAATAATTAAAACCATAAAGCACAGTAAAAATAGAGCAGTAAGTTAGCAATAAAACATGGGGCCTGAAATTATGGCAAGTTGCTAACATCAGTTTTCCTGTTTAACTAGGTTTCTTTTCTTTCCAGACATCATTCCACCCAGCTTGTTTTCCCCTTTGCAACTATCTTATTAAGTATTCACTGGATTGGATTGTGTGTGTATGTGTGTGTGTGTGTGTCTTTTATATTTGTTGTATTTTTACTAATCTCGATTTCTCTCTAAGCTCGCTCATTCCTTATCATTTTTCAGCAGCCATCTGTGGCTCCAAACTTATTGATGTTCACCACCTTTATAGAGACAATAAATGTATCTGATTCAGCAGTTTAGGTCTAAGGCTGCACAGCTAAATGTTAGGAGTTAAATTCCCCACTGTGCCTCCTGGGAAAAGAGCCAGCATGTGGGTCCTTGGGCATGCTACACAGTGCTAGGCCACCCCCAGAAAAAGGGGTGGGGGTGGGAAACCACTTCTGAGCATGCTGTCCCTGGAAAATCCTGAAAAGGAAGGCCATGGGCCAGAACTGACTTGATAGTGCACCATCCTAATCAAAGACAACAAGGGCTGCTCTGATCCCCATTTGTTGGGGGAAGGGCGCGTTTGCCCTGCGGCCCCGGGGATTTGGCGCGATAACTTCGCGCCCATCCGGGTCTTTCTGCCTGGGTACGGGAACCTATAAAAGGGCTCCCATCATCCCTCCAAACAGCATCTTGGCCCAATCTTCAGCCCCGCCCTCCCCACCTATGGTAGGAGAATGAGATTAGCTGGTTGCCATGTGGGGCCAGATGGGAATTTTTGGTGGTTACTCTGATTGGCCATGAGTAGCCACGTGTTTTCACCAATCCCATTCTCTTTGCCGCGGGGATGGGCTCCCTTCCTGTTGGTCACTAGCTTGGCAGGTAGTGCAGCTGGTAACCACATCCAGGTTAAAGCTCTGATAGCCGCCCTTACGGCGCTTCACAGCCCTCGTAGTCAGTCTATCACAATTGGCTATGTCAGTAAACAAATTAGTGGTAAATGACTGGAGACCTCCCGAGGGCTGTGCTGAGCTTCAGATTTGACTGGGCTTACCTGCCTGAATACTGAGACTGTTGGCTCCGGGATTTCATCCCTCCTGGTTACCAGCTTGCACTACGGGTCAGGTCCCCTTCAGCGATCCTGACTAACACAATTCAGAAGTTGTTGGGTTTAAATAAAGTTGTGGCCCATTTTACCCAAACCTGAAGTTGTCTCACCTCTTTATTCTGGGGCTTGGGGGGCAAAGTAATTTCTAGCACCCTGAAAACTAGTTTACAGTGGTACCGTGTATAAAGGAATTAATTCGTTCCAAGTGAAATTTAAGCAAATTTTCCTTTATACAAATTTCCCATAGGAATGCATTGAAAACAGAGTGATCCCATTTTTATGTTGTACAGATTCGCCCCATAGGCGATTGTGTTAAGCAAATTTCCCCTATCTCCAGAATTTTTATGTTGTACAAATTTTATGTTATACAAACCATTTGTTATACAAGGGTCCACTGTATTTGAAACAGATCCCCATTGACTGCAGCCCATTTCTTTGGGAATGTGGAGTGTTGCCATGCTAAACACACACACACACACACAGGGGGGCAGGTTTCCCTCTAAAATGCATAGCTGAGTGTTTGTACACAACTCCCCCCCCCTTTGCACAGTGTTCCTCATCCTCTGTGCACCCACAGTGATTGTTTTGTGCCCCTTTTGATTCTGGTTACAATGGAATCCTGCACAGTGGGGCAGAGTCACAAGTGCAAGGGGCAGAGCCCTGCCCAGTGTGGCTGAAAATTAGAGGGGACATTTCATGCTGGAATGATAGTGGCAGAAGTGAAATATAATAGGTCCCACCCAGCATGGTTATGGCCTTAAAGATATGCCCTTAATGGTGGTCCTTAGGAGTCTTGGTAGGACACATATTTTCTAGCCTAGGCAGATAATAGAAATCTTAGATAAATGCATGAGATAGCGGGGAATATTAGAGTGTGAGGGGATTAGATAGAATGGTGGCTAGTGCTTTCCCTTAAAATAAAAATTCTATTTACAGCTGTAATTTGACCTGCAGAAGTGATGTTACCAGTCCAATAATCCCATACTTATCTGGCAGGGTTGGTATTCAATATTTAGTACCTGTGTCTCTATAGAGCTAAGCTGCAGATGCAATCAAATGCTCAGATGCAAATTGGCAAGAAAAACCAAAGTAATTAAAAAAAAAAACTGATGGAAAGCTATCTGCTCAGCCCTTATAAGCAGATTTGGATTTCAAAACATACATTTTCCTCCCCAAATGTTATGTCTTTGCAGTTATTTTCCTAAAATAGCTCAGGCATGATTATTTCTCCTGCTTCAACAAGTGTTTGGCCCCTCCCCATGACAAAAATAATGTGAGGTTTTTATCGTTCTTCATATGTCCCCTATTTCTTAAAAATATCAGGAAGAATCCAATCCCAACCAAAGAGATGACCCTTGAGACTGTCTAAACAAACAACCTTAAAAGAAAAGGAGTAGAGATATTTATCCACAAATATATGATTTTCCATACTGCTGTACTTTAGTCTGCCCCTTGCCCTCATTCTTATCCACAGCATCACATAGACGTTTCTGGAGGCTGTAGAGAAAAATTCACCTGCTGGCATTCTTCTTCCAGTGTGAATGGAAAACCATGTAGTGCAGATACTTTCAGTGAAGTATCTCAAATTGTTGTTGCCACAAACAGAGACAGAGACAGAGACAGAGAAAGACAGACAGAGATAGAGAGAGAGAGAGAGAGACAGAAGGCTGCTTTCACACGACTCCTAAAATCTGCTGCAAAATGCTCGCAGATGCGGAGCATAAAATTGTTTTCCCACCAGCAGCGGACTTTTAAAAAAATAAAGTACGACCACACCCACTTAAATGCACCCCAGCGCATTTTACAAGTACCTGGTCTTGAGGAGGTAATTTTTTTTTCCCAATGTGGAATTTAAAGCTGTAAATGCCTGGTTCTCCTCTGCCTTCTGTTTGTTTTTGTTGTCTCCCCCCTTTTAACAGCCAGGAATCCCTAATGGGCTTTCTGCCCTACTACAACTAGCTGCTGCCAACCGCAGGCGGAAGTGAGCCTGCATTTTTTCCTCCCTCCCCTCACAGCAATAGATTCAGAGTGCGGGAGGGAACACAGGACGCAGAACAAAAACCACATGATCTCTGGTTGGGGGGATCCAAATTTAAGTTGCCAGCGGATTTTAGGGGTCATGTGAAAGCAGCCAGAGACATAGACAGAGAGTATCTGTCTTCCAAAACAAGACCAGGAGCAGATTGCGGTCCTGGTGCCAATCCACAACCATGCCAAATAGAAAGCAAAAACAAGAATAGCGAACCCCACCACGAAGTGGGACAAATACTAAGAAAAAGAAAAAGAATTAGGGTAAAGCTGAAAAATAACTCTAATAGAACAGCAGTGACAAAATAGAATTTAAACAACATTTCTGCTGAAATTCAAGTCCACATAAACTACTTAGACTTTACTGAACTCGGTTGATGGTGAACCAGATGAACTATAAATTGAAACTAGAGATATTATTAGGGAAGAATACAGAAAAAACAATTCATGTAGTGAAAAAAAATGAAAGTGTAGATGGATAACAGAAGGAATATTTTAAATAATATTTATTACTAGGAACTGATCTCGTGGGCACACCACAATGGATATGTTTGTTAATTAGTATTATGAAGCATTCCTCAGGGCACAGCTGAGTTGACTGTGTTTCGTATTTGTCATTTTCATTATTTAATTCATTGACTTTATTGAGTAAGCTTACAGGACATTTAAATTGTTAGCTTCTAATACTGTATAATTTGCAGATTGCATGTTATTTATAACCTCTCTAGTGACCATGAGACTGTCATTTGAATCAACAAGTGTGTTTCTTTGGCAATGTTATCTGAGTACAAATGGAAAAACAGACACTAACGTAGACATCTTTGTCACAAAGTTTTTCATGTCTCTTCAAGTTTCTTGAACTCATTGGGTTACCAGGGTGGCCATATGGACAGATGAATGAGGTATAAATGTAAAAAATAATTAGGATTTAGGACTCATTTTTTCCACCAGTTCCATCAGTTTGCTATATTGCACTCTGTACAGTACTATTTATTTTAGTTATGTTATGTGGCATCAGGTCACAGACTTCCATAGAAGAATTTGAAATGTGAATTTATAACAGACTATTAAGATTTTCTTGGATTGAGAAGATGGCCAATGAAGAATTGCTGAGATGGATGTAAAACATATAATATGCAGAAAACTAGAAAAAGTCAGTAACATAATGAGAAATGCAAAGTACAGCCATAACCATAAAACAGCATCCAGAGTACTTAATGACCGACATGTAAAACAGACATATATTGGCAAATTTGACCAAAAACTTATTGACTTTATATCCAAGATTAGCTTTCCTGGCAAAATCCATCTTGCCATGAACTTTTTTACTTTTAAGGTGATACAGACCCAATGAAGGGGATTTTCTTCTACAAAAGCTCATGTAGTCTATTATTTTAATAGGCTTCAACAGTATCACCTATTTTTGCATTTGTATATTCATGTATATTTTAACATTTGTATACTTGCCAGTGGATTAAACTGCTGAACCGCTGGGTGTGTTGATCAAATGGTTAGCAGTTCAAATCTGAATGGAGATGGATGGAGATGACCACCAGTCCCTAGATTCAGGAACAATTAGACTTAATTTTCCAAGGAACCTTTACTTTTTGCCTTCATATGAAAGTACTGATTGTTCCTTGAATCTTTTGGATGGAGTCTTCCCATTTCTATTCACAACTGAAAGAGTTTCCAATGGGAAAATGCCACCAAGCACCTAGCATGTCAACATTGGCTCATGGATAACAGAAGGTACTGTATAATAAATGAGAAAAGAAGAGCAGGACAGAGACGTATCAGCTGAAGAACTTGTGAGACTGATTGGCATGCATGCCACACAACACTGTTGTTTGGAGCTGTTGCATTCACCATCAAAATGGCCACACCATGGTGCCCAATCTTTGGCAGGATAAGAAGACCAAAACAAAGGCACACCACCTGTTTCACTGAAAGTGATAATGAAATTTTATTTGAAGTGACACACGGAGAGGTACAGAAGGGTTATTAAAACATCTAATAAGATGCCTCCTTACAGCTACATGGTCACATACTGCCTGAAAGAATATGCCATCAAGGCCTGCCAAATATCTCTGGGCAGCGGATTCAATGAGGTGGGAGCAACAAACATCACAAAACCCATGAAACAGTCTTCGGTGCTATTTAAAACTCCCATGCTTCCCACATATTCCTCTTTGTATCCTGTGTTTGTTATTTTTGTGCCTATTACAGATCTCCTGGAGATAAACAGGGAGCCTTAAGGTGGATGTTCTGCATCTTAGCGCTGCCTAATTGTCCTGATGTGAAATACCATCTTAAATGATGATCTCCACAAATGGGCAGGGGGAATATGGAAAGGGTGGGCTTTGTTGAATAAGCACTGAAAACCACTTCATTGATTTGACAATCAGAGCTTCAGTCTTACTTTCAGTACCATAATTCAAGCTGACTGAGCAGACTCAAGATTAAAGCTTTGGTTTGTTAGATGTAAATTGTCTGGGCCGGCCTTATTTCCTTGTTGTCCCAACATACATATGATACATACATGTAGTTCCTGTTTGAACCATTCATTGCAATAAGCGCTTTAACATACGATGCCTCTTTTCTGGGTTGTTGTTTCTTAAGTGTCAGTCCTTCCTGCCCTCTGGATATCAGTAATAAACTATACTTTTTTTAAAAAAAAAGTTCACCTTAGCCTATGGGGTGAAAAAGGATTTATGAATTAAATAAAAATAATATGCATTCCTGTGAGAAAGATACATTCAGATTCCCACCTCCTTTGCTCAATAAACCAACTTTTTGTGGCAGAATGCCAGCATGTTTATGAATAGGAGCTTTACTTTCTTCATCTGCTAGGAACTGCTCTGAAATATTAATTAAAATGAAAGCCCTACACAAGGCATTCATTGCAAAGCTATTTTTAGTCATGGGCATGGCATTTTGCAACAGGGGTATTACTTTGAATGATCCCCCCCTCTCTTTCTCAAATAATGTTAAGTACAGGGAAATGCAAGCATTATTTTATGCATTTTTTATTATTGCTGGTATCAGGAGAGGCCCCAGTGCACTGTTCTTATAAGATCTGATATAAAGCATATTGGCTGTTTAAATCTTCAGTGAATATTTGATATTAGTAGGAAATAATAGACAATAAACATGTCAGTCTCAAAAAGTTCTTTAAATAAAAAGGCTGAATATGGTGGCATTCACAAACCTGGAAACTGATTACAATATTATTTTTTCATAAGACAGTATTAAAAGTGAATTGCTCCTAGCTAGTTTGACACTTTGCTGACTTTCTTTGAAAGATGAATTTGCAGCAGTCCTTTGGAAAATCCTGCTGTCTGTACAGTATTTGGAAAAAAATTCTGCATTCCAAATGATATGATATTCCTCTTTCGTGGATGGCGACGGGTGGATGGCGACAGGCGTTGGGGGGATGGGCAGCGGTGGCCAGTGGCGGGGGGCGGCAGGGGCAGCAGGCTGGCCAGCGCCCCCTCTCCATTTCGGCGCCTTCGGCAAATGCCTAGTTTGCCTTAATGGACGTGCCGGCCCTGATCACAGGACAATTGGGATCTCATTCCCAACCATTAATGTTATAACTAAAGCCAAACCACAGTTTCCAAAGTAAAACTCCAAGGCTTTTTTTTTTTTTTTTTTTTTTTTGCTAAAAACATTATCAGTATCATAGTCTCTGCAGGATATAAAACAAAAATCATGTATACTGTGTGTGTGTGTGTGTGTGTGTGTGTGTGTGTGTGTGTGTGTGTGTGT
>JAHTLZ010000129.1:41516068-41554815 GCA_023846285.1 Phrynocephalus versicolor
TATCTATCTATCTATCTATCATCTCCTTGGAAAAGGACCCAAGGCAGCTTACAGTAATGAGGGATAATATACAGTCCAGTACAATTAAGACATGTTCAAGTATTGAGAAAGGGGAATTGAGGAACATCTTACAGCATTAAAAGACAACATTACATTAAAGTTGCAAGAGAGCATGAGCAGTCAAAAGGAGAGTAAAATTCCATGTAAAGTTATGAGTGATGGAAACTAACATTGAAAACATAGTGTCAGTGTTATAAGTGGTTATAAATGGTTATAAACACAAGTCTATGTGGTCCTATAGATTCATATGAAAGACACATAATAGGTCGTCCATCCTTCAGGGAAAGCTTGCCTGAAGAGAACGGTGTTTTCCTGTTTCCAGAAAGATATCAGAGATGGGGCAGTCCTGACCTCTAGTGGGAGGGAGTTTCCAGAGTCTGAATATTAAATGAATCAGCAGTATTCATTGGACATCATGATTTTTTTAAATTGTCCCCATACTATTCAGGAGTACCAATGGGTACGAATTGAAAAGGTAACATTTTGGTTTTTAATTTTTCGTTGTGGGCCCATTTTGGTTTGTTTTCATTTTTCGTGGTTTTTTTTTGAAAAAAAATCATTTTGTTTTTCGTTTTTTGTTTTTACCCGCTTTTTGTGTGACTTAAAGCATTTCCGTGTTCCGGTGTCTCCCAACTCCCCAGACCGGAGGAAAAACACTAAAAAAAATGATGCTGGCAGAGACACAGTATAGACTAGGTACGCGGGGAGGCTGCAAAGGCAGTGGTGGGCGTTGCCCAGGGTGTAAGGCAGCTGCAGAGTGACTACACTGCAGGGCAGGGGAGGGTACTCACTGAGTGGTATGCATGCACACAGGGAGGCTGCAAGAGAAATCTCTTCTTTCTCTCTCCTAAGAGCCAGACTGCAGCCAGCAGGAACACAGAGACACACCGCTGCCTGGCTGGCCTAAAGTAACAAGTTGCAGAGACAGCAATCCCACCCTAACTCCCACCGCAGACTGCAAGGAGGATGGGGGCTGCCAAAGCTTTTTATGCCCTCTGTGGCTGCCACACCTACCCAGTCTGCAACCTGGGCATGCTATTGGTTGAAATTGTCCAAGAATTTACATGATCCTATCACATGGCTTGCATCCATCTTGTGGCTGGAATCCATTTTGTGTCATCCTTAAAGAGAAAACAAAAATACATCACAATGGGAGAAAGACAAAAACAAACGTTTTAAGGAACGCAGCCCTCTGGTAGGTAATAATTTCAATTTCAACTAATTATCACTATGTTTTTACAGATGTCCGGGGCATTTTAATACCCAAGAAATCAATATTAGGCATCTGGGAGCCATTTTGGGTCGATGTCCCCTAACTCCCCTTAAAGGAAAAAAATACAGCGATCTGAGAAAAGACATAAATGCATGTTTTAAGGACCCCAACCTCCTGGTAGGTATTATCAGGCAGAATAAATAATTATCTCGGGGTTTTTATGGATATTCAGGACATTTTTTAACATTTAAAAACAGTTCATTTCATTGCGCATCGCCATTAATGAAAATGAAATGTAATGAACCTAGTTTTTGTGGTTCTGTTTCATTTGTTCCAATTTCATCACAATTATCGTTATTCATTTCATTACGTAATGAAACGAATAACGAATAACGGAATGAAATTTTTGTTTGTTTCTGCCCGTCTCTATTCAGGAGATGTGGACTGAAACCCATGATCAGCCACATAACTCCTCTATAACAAATACACATAACTTGAAGCCCTATTCCGCCCACCATTATGGAAATGCTATTTGATGGTACAAAACAACAATATAAAAACCCAATGAGCAATTCAGCATTCCAAATCACACACAATTATACAGCCTGGTCTTATGCAGCTGTTATTTTTAGAGGTGAGAAATGGAAATCTGAATCTTGATGTGCAAATAGAGTCTGCTCCTAAAGCACTTTTCTTATCCCTTGGCATATATTTGATTTCAAGTGATGACCTATATTCACTTTATAAATAAAGCAAAGAAAATGCAAAGCATGTAAATACCAACCTATAGTGCTTAAAGCACTCTCTGGGTGATTTGCAAGTAATGATGCAGGCTACACATTGCACACACCCCCAACACACTGGGTACTCATTTTACCGACCTCAGAAGGATGGAAGGCTGAGTGAACCTTGAACTTGCTACCTGGGATTGAACCCCAGGTCATGAGCACAGTTTTGGCTACAGTACAGCTGAGGGATGATGGGAGTTGTAGTCAAGAAAAGCAATGTTGTCAAGCTCTGGGTAAGCCTCCCCTTGCTGGAGCTCCAGGGACAGCTTGAGTTTCACACAGTCTTTCCGATAAGGATATAGCCTTCAGTCTTAATAATACGATAGAGGAGAGGAGGAAAGTGACCCCTGGGTTTGGATACAATTCCCTTGCAAGACTCTTGCAAAGCAGGCAGTTCTGCCAATGACCTGAAAATGCATACTCAGCACACCCTTTTCTTTGGTCCCTGAACTTATTCCTGGAAACTAGCCAGCATGTAGCACAAAGTCAGAATTTATCGGCCTTTATAGAGACTCTTGCACACATACTATTTCTTTCATTAGCAGCTTACTACCAAAAATGCCTGCTTTGTGTACATAACACATAGGGCAGTATACACACAAGTGCTATGAGGTTGACTGTAACCACATGAAAAAAGAGGTTGTGATATGTGTGTGTGCGTGCACGCACACACGCACACACAGAGTGTGATATTGAAATACTGTTGTTTATCTTCTGCTGGAATGTTTAATAATTACTCCCCCTTTGGCTTTAATAGCCTGCCATACCTACTCTAAATTTTCTCCAGACACTTATATTTGGCAGCTGAACTCTCTTGGAAGCCACAAGATATTAATTTCAAGATGCATGGGCCATCCTTCTTTTGAAACAGAAGCTCAGGGAATATATTGCATAGTTTAAGAAGCAATGGGGAGACTTACCTCACCAGAAACTCTCATTGCCTTCTCCTGTATCTTATCTTAGAACCTTCTCCCAACATTCTCCTTTTATTTAAGATGGCAGCCTATTTGTGAATTCTTTTGCATAAGAGGGTCACCAAAGTGCATCTTAGGCCACTTTTACATGACCCCTAAGATCCGCTGGCCACTTAAATTCAGACCAGAGATCTTAGGGGCTTGTCGCTCTTCCTGTGTTCCCACCCTGTCGGCATTCCTGGCTGCTGGCTGCGTGAGGGGAGGGAGAAAAAAAAGGAAGAAAAGAGCGTGGCTCACCTCCGTTCTGGCTCTCCCTCTTGCCGCGGCAACATTCCAGTCTCTTAAGGAGCTCTTAAGGAGCTCTTAAAGGAGCGGGAGCCAAAAAAACAACAAGCAGAAGCGAGGAGAGCCCCGCACTCACTATCGTTACACCGCATTTTCACCTCCGGAGAGCAGGTACTTGAAAGGTGCACTGTGATGCGCTTATGGGGGCGTGGTCGCACTTAATTTCCTGTAAACTCCAGAGCTGGTGGAGAAACATTTCTAAGCTCCGGAGCTGGGAGCCATTTGCCCCGGAGTTTAGGGGTCGTGTATAAACGCCCTTAGCAACCTACTGTGTATAATATGACACAACTCTTCTTCCACCTTGTAATTGTTTGAACTCATCTCCCCTCATTTCCAACCCTCAAAAAGGCTCTTGGACATTATTCGTAGAAACATTTAACAGAGATTTATTGAACAGTTCCATATTTAACTGGTCTTTTTGAACAGAGTTGTTTTCATATAACTGTGAGAATTTTATATTTAAATCTTCAAACAAAGGCTCTTTATACTGAGGATACACCCGGATTTCTTCTTTAACAGACTCTTTTCTAATAAAAGTGGTGACTGGGCGATCCCTTTCTGAAACATTGGGTTCCAGAACATGGATGTTTGTCCCCCTGTGCCACCAGATTCTCCTGTTTCTCTCTCTTCCATTCGGGCTGAAACCTATTCAAATAACCTGGCAAGCGTACCAGTTTGACTTGCACAGACCAACCATATTCTTCAGGCTTTTTTTTTTTTTTACCTTAAATCTATCTGTCTCCCCTCTCAGCATCTACTCCTCAGTCTGGGTCCCAAGTCTTTCAAAGATCTTTTCCAACCCTCCTCAATTTGCTGAACTCTTGTTCATAACAAAACTTTTCAGAGCAAGAGCATCAGTTTTTTATTACACTGCAACAACAAAATTGTTCTTACTTGTTAATATAATTAATGATGTAGTTAACAGACAGTGCAACTACAGCACAGTGCACTGTGACTATAAAAATATGATTAAACCCTTCACAGTATTAAAACACACTTAAAATGAAAACTCGAGTATTACAGTCCTGCCCATGGCAAGTTGCCTCTTACGAAGGACCACCTGACTTCCTAAATAAAAAGGTCTCTGCCTGCTGGCAGAAGGACAGCCAGCCTAGCCTCCCTTGGGACAGGTTCCATAAGCTCTGTGCCCAGTCCAAAGAGGTGAATGCACAGTGCACGCCAGGTATGATGACCCCTAAGATGGTGGCAGGATTGAAAGGGTGCTGCTGCCACGGCAGTGGCCCCTTTCTTGTGGCTCTGGCAACACAGTGAAGACAGAAGCAACCTGGACAGGGAGATGCTTTTGGGTCCTGCCTGAATCATGGAAGAGGAAAGCAAGAGGGGCTAAAAGACGCGGGAGGTGAATTAATGAAGGGGTGGGACATGGGGTGGAGCCCATGGGAGAGGTTCTGTTTGGGCTTAAGGGGAAGGGCCATTGCACTGACAGGGATTTTTAAGGGGAGCAGATCAGAAGGGAGGGTTGTTCCCATACCAGAAATAATAATTAAACTCAAAGTGTATGGACATTTTTCCTTCTCAAATTTTATTGGTCAGAGGCAGATTTAGAGCTTCCCCATAACTATGCACAGTATTATTATATTAATATTACTATGTTAGGGTAGAAATATAATTTGAAAAATCCACAGATACAATAGTATCAAATAATAATCACTACCTGCAGTCAACTCAGCTCTGACTTATGGTGGTGACCCTTCTATCATTGGGATTGTGAGTTCAAAAAAATCGGCTTTGCTGGGGTTGCATCACCCGCTGTAAGCACTAGATGGTAGCATTTCCTTCTGCATGGATTTTTGCCTCTTCAAAGAAGCTAATCAGATGACAGTTGAATAATTTTCCTCCCAGTTTGCTATGTTTGACCCCTGCTTTCACATTGGTGTCACAAACTGGGTTATTCAACTACGTTTTGCTTCATTTCAGCAACCTTGTTTACCCAAAAAAGGAGCAACACATATACTTGAAAATAGTATTTTAATAGGGATGAGGTTACAGGCAGAGGGGTGTTGTTTATAAGGAAAAAACTTCATGAAAGAACTGATAATTATGTCATGCGTTAGGGTCTAGAACTATTACTTTTTGGAGTGGAACTCCCAGAATTTCTCACCCAGTATGCCCAGTAGCCTTGCTGGCTTGGGGTTCTTGGTCCCATAAAGTACCCGCCTCAACAAAAAATACACGCACATTATAATGAATTTTGCCGCTTTATAGGAAATTTGGAGTGCCATCCTATATGGTTCTACTCCAAAGTAAGTCCTATTGAGATCAGTGGAATTCATTTTCATCTAAATCTTAAACTGAGCTTTTACAATTCAATACTCTCCAGATGTGTTAGACTGATAGCCAATTGTTATCCTTTCTGCAGATAATGGGATCTGTAGTCCAACACACCTGAAGGACAGTTCCAAGATGGTGCAAACTGTTGCATATAATATCTGAGACGTTGCAGTAACAATTTTCTGTTAAATCAAAACAAAAAAATCCAGACTGGATGAACACCAGGATTGTATGTTTAAACCTCCAGTGTGTAGCTCAAATGTATTCAAACTGAATTAGAACTACAGCTGCAAGTTTTAATGCTAATAATGATTATATCCCATCAAATCAATTCCTACTTACTGTGACTCTTCCAAGGGAAGAGATTTACAAATTCTTCCTTCTGGATGCATGCTGAGATCATGCAGTTTGCTCATGGTTAGTTACTACACAGGTTGGCTCTTCTCTTTGGATGCAAACTGGGGAATTAAATTAGACATCTAACCTCATTCAGTCACACACCTGTAATTAGGAAGTGAGCCCCATTGCATGATGGGATCTAATTTTCTATAAACATGAATGTGATCATGCCATAAATCTTCAGGATCACATTGCAAATCCAAAACATTTAGCTCCCAGAAAGATGGCAAGTTGTCAGCTCTATGGCCTATTTAACACCATCTCTTTCCCATTACAGTAATAATTTTCGGATGATACAGAGGAAGCACCTGCTAATTAGGAGTGGAAATTGATTAAACATATTTCCGTTCTTCAATAATTTTAGTTCTAGTTAATGAATATATTACAGGTATTTGTATTTGCCTGAGTGGAAACAATGTTCTTGAAGCAAGTTACTTACTGCAAGGAGGACTGGAGAGGTGCCAGATGATTGGAGAATAGCTACTTTTGTCCCTGTCTTCAAAAATGGTGAAAAGGAGCAATGAGGAAATTACAGACCAGATTGATATCAACCACAGGGGAAATTTTGGATCATATTATAAAGCAGTTACTCTGCAAGCACTGTAAGCCAAATAATAACTATAGTAATAACTAGAAGCCAACACAGATTTTCAAGAACAAATCCTATCCTCTCTCTCTCTCTCTCTCACACACACACACACACACACACCACATTTATTTTATTTTTTTATGATTGGGTAACCTGCCTGGTAGATGGAAGATTTGCTGTAGATGTAATATCTCTTGACTTCAGCAAAACTTTCGACAATGTGTTCTATGATAATAGGATTAGAGAGCTAACTAGGTGTTGGCTGGATAGAACCATCAGGTTGCCTACAGTATCAGGAATCCTTATTCATGGTTTCTTCTCAAATTGAGAAGAAGCTAACAAGTGGGGAATCACAAGGATTTTGTTGATGACTTGGATAAAAAGTTACAGGGTATGTCTATTAAATTTGTGGATGCTTCCGAATTGGACAAAAAACCTAATACCCTGTAAGACAGATTTTTTTTTTTTGGAAAATATCTTGATATGCTCAAGCACTGGACTCAAAATAACACAATGAAATTTAACAGCAACAATTGCAAAGATCTACATCTATGAAATGAAACTAAATGCACTGTTGCAAGACAGGGCACATGTGGTTCAGTAATGCTACAAGTAAGAAATATCCTGGAATTGCCAGAGATCAGAAGCTAAGTCAAGAATGAGATGCAACTGCAAAAAAAGCCAATGCTATTTTAGGATGCTTTTAGAGTCTACTAGTCCTGTGATGTACTAGTTCCTCTTCTATTTGGCACCAGTTAGGCCTCAACTTGAGTACTGTGTCCAGTTCTCGATGTTATACTTTAAGAATGATGCAGACAAACTGCAAGTTCAGAGGTGAGCAACAAGGGTGAAAACAAGCTGTGTGGTGAAAGATTGAAAGAATTGGGCATGTTTAGCCTTAAGTAAAGAAGACTGGGGGGGGGGGAGATATGATAGCACTTTTCAAAAACTTGAAAGGTTGTTGTAGAGATGAGGGACAGGTTCTATTCCTAATTATTCCAGAGTGCAAGACATGTAAGAATGGGCTCAGGTTACAAGAAACCAGATTTCTGTTGAATATCAGGAAAAACACCCTAAATATTAGAGCCATACGACTATAGAACCAAATATTTGGGGAGGTTATGAGTGCTCCAGCGCTACAGGCATTCAAGAGAAATTTAAAAAGTCATCCATTAGATACACTTTGATTTAGATTCATGCATTGAACAGCAGGTTGTATTCAATGGTCTTACAGGATCCTTCCAACTCTAGGATTTTATGACTGCAAGGGTAGATGTTCCACTCGGCATCACCTTATTTATTTATTTATTTAGAATATTTTTACCCTGCCTTTCTCCTTGGAAAAAGACCCAAGGCAGCTTACAATAATGAGGGACAATATACCGGCCAGAACATTTAAGACATATTCAAGTTAAGCACAGGAAATCGAATTAAAATGTCACTAGGGCATGTGTCACAGTTATCATAGGAATTTCTCAAAAGAAAATGTATGAAAGGGTATGAATATTTGGTTTAAATCTAAAGTTTAAGTATTAGATGTTTGCTTGTATAGATGCATGTACACAAGGCAATCAATTGGGAAATCTTTTTCAGTTGATTATAAGGTCCATTTAATTCACAAGCTCTATGTCCCCCCCCCCTCCTTACAGGTATAGGAAAAGGCAGCCAGTGCCCTGTTATATATTCAGCATAGTGAATTATTGTGAATCTCCTAATGCACAGTCAGGTCTCCTCAATTAACATTCAGCTGGCTGTGTTGCATGTTTTTGTTGTTCTTTCCTATGTAAAAGGAATGTTGGGAGGAAGGAAAGCATATATTAATGATGGGAGCCCTAACCTTAAATTTAGAGTCACTTGTGCCTTCTTCAGCCTTCTGTATGTATTGGTACTATGTAGATTTCACTCCTAGGTAAAGCATGTTTATTTTTCTTTAAGACTAACCTGGTGGACCCCGACTTTGCTGACAAGGGCAAATCTCCCAGCAACTTCAAAGGAAATGCAAGCAGAGCATAAATTCAGAGACAGCTGTGTTAATAGCAGAGCCAGAATTTCATGTACGAACATGCATTAAAACACCAGGCCATTTTAGTATACTTAAGAGTGTCTAATGAAATAATTTCCAAACAATTTTGGCAGAGGCTGTTTTGTTGAGTAAGAGCAACTTTTCTTTTATTCCCCCATCCTTCTGTTCCTCATGTTTTTCAAAGGCAGTATTTCATATCAAATGCAAGAACCAACTAATCCCACACATGTCTATGCCTAAGATGACAAAGTTGTACTGAAACCCGGAGCTTGCCTTTGATTAAACATGCATCGGTATGCCACGTAAGCAACACCAAATGAGGAGGGAACTGGAGGGAGGTCTGTGTTGCTGATTTTCATTTCACATCAGTTTCCAACAAATGCCATAGCTGGCAGTTCAACAAAACATAAAAGTTTTCCAAAGTCCCTTTTCATGCTAAAGTACCGTCACTACAAATCGGGCAAATTTTCTACTTTAGCATGCTTCTCATGAAAAGATCACACACACACAATTAATCCACATTAGTTTTAGCTGTTATAAGATTTATATCAATGTGCCTTTAAATCAAAATCATCTGTGTTTCCTAAATATGATGGACTGGTTATGCTCAGTGTACTGAGCTCAGAATTTCAGATTTCCACCCCTCTGTATATCCAAGAGGAAGTAAACCAATAACACATGAGTCTTACTTTTAAGTAAACATGTAGAAGGTTGCACTGTCAAAATGTATTTGCCTTCCAGTATATCATACAGCAATACAGTCATCCCCTGCCATTTCCCGTTTCATATACTGCGGTCCTGGTATATCGCGGGACCATAGTATATGAAACAAAGGGCTCTTGGGGCAAGCTGTGTTTGAGGTCTCCTGCACTTACCCTAGGCCTGGTGCTGCCCTGAACAGGCCTCCGATGGGCTTCCCGGGTCTGTTGGAGGGTCCAGAAGTGGTTTCTGGCGAACCGGAAGTCACTTCCGGAAAACTGGAAGTGCCTTCTGGAACACCCAAAACCACTTCTGGGGCCTCTGACAGGCCTGGGAAGCCATTCAGAGGCCCCAGACAGCCCCCTAGTCCCAACCTGACCAATCATCCGCATATCACGGATTTTCAGTTATCGTGGGTTGGTCGGGCTCCTAACCCCCACAATACGCCGGGGGGTGTTACTGTACACAGTTGTAAGAGGTGCTTAGGAGAGGGAAAGTACTATCACCATTTCCCTACTTAGCATGCAAAGCAAGGTTTTTTCCCCTTCTACTAAGGAAGTGGTCAGAAAGTAGCATCTCGGGCAGCAAAGCACAGTTAGTGTCTGTGCATCAGCTCCCCATGCAGCAAAGCACAGTTTGATTTCACACAATACTTCCTGGGTTTTATATGTCCTCTTCTTCTGTTCACATTAGTTTCAGGTAACAGTTGAGTAAACTCTCAACGAAAACAAGGTTTTTCAGTCTCTATCTAATAAGAGCTGTAAATACCTGAGAAAAGATTAATATTAAATCTCTTTTGCTATTAAGATACAGTAGGACTCCCCCTATCCACGAGATCACTATCCACTGATTCACTAATCCACTGGCTGAAAATATCCTCCCCCCCCCTCAAGACACACCAATACTGGTTGATACATATTTCTACTGGCTATGAGAGGGAGTCAGAGGCCAAGCAATGTATAGCATTCTATATACTTATTTGTTTTTCAGAATCCACTGTACTGTTTTTCCAATCTTGTTGATACTCATTGTTGCAAGGGAGCACACCACAGCTAAAATGGAATTCTCTACAACAAATTCTGCTTTTCATTTTAAACATGGGCCACACAGCTAGGCTTTGTTTTATGTCTTTTGGATGAATTTCACAAAGAGATGCTCAAGCAGAACCTATTAACAGAGGAAGCTATCACTGCCTTTCAGAGGGGACTACACAGTGCTAAGGATTGGTTTTTCCAGCGAACATCGATACTATAATTTAGCTTTTATTTTAGCTGTTCTATGAATCCCTTTGAGCTGCCCTCTGGTTTGGCTGATCCGGGGGACTACTAATGTACTTGTGCATTATAGCTGCCATGCCTTCACCTGCAAGGCAATCAATACATACACTGCCGAGTGCCTGCAAGTCTTTTGTCTCTACAGATGGAGATAGGCAATTGGTTTTGCATACCCAGAGGTGCAATTTGACACAACCACACCTCTACCTTTCCATGCTTGCAGTCTCTATTTTTCAACTTAAGCCATGGGTATCTACAGCTCCCGTGGCTTATGACATCTGGCCAGGATGCTCCTTTCCCTCTCTTTCCAGAGTTTCTGCACTGTCTAAACGGATGAAAATTCAAAACCTGAGGCTTCACTCTTTCCTCGCTTGCCATAGTTTTGGTGGGCCCTCAAAAGTATTTACTCTGCTTTATGGAATTAAAGTGAAGAAAGTTTGTCTTACATGTTTTCAGATACAGTACTATTATTGAAGCCTTCCTAGTTCACCCCTGTCACCACCACCACTGGCACTGCTGCCAGCTGAATCATAGGCTGAAACTTGGGATTCATATGTGTGCATTCCAGTTATTTGCACTATATATTATCAGAAAATAACCATAAAGAAAGCTGTGTAAGTGATATATGTAGCGCCTGTCATGAATCTAAAGGAACAATTAATTGCTTCATAGCTAGATGCCTAAAAACATGCAGAGGCATAATCAAGTTGCAAAGATCAGTTTTCAGTAATCGGCTGAATTGTGTGGATTACTTTCTTATTTAAAAATTCCAGTGGCCATCAGTTTTAGAAAACATAACTACATACTATACTCGAACAAGCACATTATCACAAAGAAAACAGTTGATTTTAATAAATTATAAACAACAAAAAACAAGTTTTATAGAAAATGGAAGATCTATTAACAAGCAACCTCAAAAGTACAAGAAGTACAAAAATTGTCAAGTATTAAACATTAAAGCACAAATTTATAAGAATATAGAAACAATAGCAGGTCATCCTTCCTCCCCATACTGATTTCAGCAACCAACACCTTTCCAAAATATTTGGCTACCAACCTAAAACAATTGCTAACAGCTGCCAATTTGCTTCCTGGAACTCAAAGAACTCATGATTTTGTTATCATGTCACTTGTCCCATGGTTTTGGTTTTTTGTTGTTGTTTTTTGGACTTGATTTATAATTTTTGTTTAGGCTTGACACTTGGACCCATCTCCTGCACCAGCAATGCGAAGAAACAAGAAGTGTCTTTATTTGTTATTTGTCATAATTATTGCAGAAATGAAAATATATGCACCCACTACAGTTTAAGCTTTGGCATGACAGGTAGACTGGCCTGGACACCCGAATGGAAGGAAAACTGCTATCATAACAACACCCAAGAGGCACATGTGGTTTGCTACTAGGAAAGGCCAGAGCAAACACAGACTGAAAAATATATTGGTACCTTGTATAAAGGAATTAATTTGTTCCAAATGAAATTATGTTAAGCAAATTTTCCTTTATACAAATTCCCCATAGGAATGCATTGAAAACAGAGGGATCCCATTTTTATGTTGTACGGATTCTCCCCATATGCGATTATGTTAAGCAAATTTCCCCTATCTCTGGAATTTTTTGTGTTGTACAAATTTTATGTTATACAAGCTGTTTGTTATACAAGGGTCCACTGTAATCTGATTTTTAACAGATATTTTCTGAAGGGAGAGGGTGGAAAGGCTTTTCTTTATTGGGATTCGAGATGTGCAACTAATATTGACATAACAAGTCTTCATTTTCACATTCATGGCATTTAAACACAAGATGTTCCATGTGACTCGATGCCATCACAGATAATATTGGATAAGAGGAGAAAAGTAAATAAACACAGTCATTCTTTTCTTGCACAACTCCCTTTCAAATCATCAGGACTTAAGTGGATTTTCCTCCTGTATTGACTCAGGGAGACTCAACATGATTGCAAGATTCTGTCCTCTAAAAGCTTCAGCATTATAATCTTGGATTTCTCAACATATTTGAAAGGGTGGCTGTGGGCCAATTGTTGCATATGCACAAACTCTGAGGTTCAGTCGCTGGTCTTGAACAAATCCCAGAATCTCATAGCCAGCATGGTCTAGGTCTGGGAGATGTAGTCCAAACAATGAATTTCTCTGAAATTTCTCTGAAATTCATTCATTATTGAGTTAGATGGACTTAATAGCCTGACTGGGTGTGAACCAGCTTCCTAATGTCTTGGAAAGCACCCTCTGTAGTTTCAAAGGATATATATTTTATAAATGCCTGCCCCCCCCACCATCAAGTATAAACAATCTACCTCTGTTCCCAGTTATTAGGGTAAAAGTTATGAAAAAAGAAAGAAAGAATGCCTTAGCAGAAAGCCTCTCAGAATGTAGAGTCCTCTAAGCTTTAATAGCTGACAAGCTTATCATTGGTTGGCTGGCAAAAGATGACTGCCATCATGCCCTATCTCACTTTTTGGTGCTAGAAGCCATTGAAAGAGAGAGCTTCCTGGGACCACATTTCATCTCAAGTGCAATCCATGGAATTTAATTTGCTCTTCAATAAATAAACACATTTTTATTTTTTTTCTCCAAATGCAAACTTCCCTTTCACTAATGCCGTGTATATGTGGTTATGTTTGGAATTGGGTTCAAAATATCATAAAATTCTACCGTTGCTGTCCCCGCTCTCCATTTCTTTTGTAGCTCCTTATTCTCGTGTTGTAGAGATTTAAAAAACAAAACAAAGCCATTGCTCTAACAGATCTGGATGCTTCAGTGCACAACTGGAGTACCACCCACAAGGACTGCTAGAAGCAGCAGCTCCAGATGCTGGCTGTGTCTTTGTGTAGACTGCAGCCAGTGTGCTGTAAAGTGTTTACTGTGCCAAATTTTGAAGAGGGTCAAGATAAACTAGAGCAGTGGTTCTCAACCTGTGGGTCCCCAGATGTTCCTGGACTGCAACTCCCAGAAGCCTCCAACACTCACTGTGCAGGAAGGGATTTCTGGGAGTTGCAGTCCAGGCACATCTGGGAACCCACAGGTTGAGAACCAGTGAACTAGAGAATCCACCTGTAGATTTTGATTTCTTGAAAATGTTGGTGCCTTGGAGCAAGACCTCAGTTCCCCACCCTATTTACTGCCCTGGCTCTTCTACCCAAATCTCCTTTTCTAATGCTAGCATGCTATGGTCCAAGCAGAACATGGACCTTATCTCACCACTTTGTAGGGACATCATCACCAACAGATTGGCTGCAAACCATCCCTATTTGCTGACAAAACTGACCATTCAATATCTTAAAACCACCAAGCATTGAAAATTTCCTCTCTCAACCTCTGAATGATGGTTGCTGTAAAGATAAATTACAATGGGGGAAGAGCCATGTATATTACCTTTTTCTTATTGGAGAAAAGACATGAGTGAGACATCTAATTACTACTGCAGTTGGTGATAACCAAATGATGGTAATCCTGTTCAGAACAAACTATACAAATCAAGCAACTATGTGCTAATGACACTGTTGCAAATGTTTTATGGAAGGATATAGTACGGCATGTTCTGCTTTCTTGGCCAGGATGAAAGTTTTTTAAGGAACCAAAACAAAAGTAGGCCTGTTAAAACCATTAGAGGAGAAGTAGTGCCCTATATGTTTTGAATGTCAAATCCATCTTAATAATGTAGCAAACCTATATCCTGCTTCCAGGGATGCTGGAATTAGCTTCATGCCAGGCATTGAGTAGGGGAAGGTCTATGGTATTAAGTAGCTTCCAATGATCAGCAAAGGAAGATTAAGAAGTAAGGATAATCTTTGATGAATAGAAGTGATTGAAGGCTCACAATTTAGGGACTGTTCTTATCCAGATTCTGGAATGTCAATCATTTTGTTCTATAAGCACAAAACAGTACAACTTTGCCTAAGGAACAAATGGATTATACTCAGTAAAGGGGCCCATTTTCACCTTTCACCTAGATATAGTGTGCCCATATTCTGCTGGAGCCCTAAAACTTGCTCTTCAAATGCCCTTCCAATTACAAATGTGCAAATACCATCCTCTTTAATTCATTATGAATCACCTGTCCTACAAATACAGTAGTAACTAATTCAATTCAAACCTATTTACAGCCCATTGTCTTTTAATTGCATCTAAATATTCAAAATGGGTGTGGTGGCTCAGCAGGCTAGAGAACTGAAAACTGTTGGCTGCAAAGTTGGCAGCTCAGCGGTTCGAATCCCAAATGCCACACAGCGGTGTGAGCTTCTGCTGTTAACCCTAGCACCTGTCAACATAGCAGTTCAAAAGAATGTAAATGCAAGTAGATAAATAGGTATCTCAGTAAAAAGCAGGAAGGTAAAACAGTGTTCCCTTGCAGCCAAGCCAGCCACATGGCCACAGACTTGCACAACACTGGCTCTTCAGCTTGATTATGGAGATGATCACAGCCCCTAGCGTCATACATGACTAGCATGCATGTGAGGGGGGGAACCTTTACCTTTACCTTTAACTTAAATATTCAAAACTATTTGTACAGTGTCTGATACAAATTACTGTATTTTTCTGTGCATATGATGCTATTTTTTTCTAAAATCATGACACTAAAAATTAAGGGGGGGGTATGCACGTAAGTAAGCCATTCCTGAGGGGTGGCGATGGGGTGGAGAACTCAAACTGGCCTTGGTGCTTTCTTTCCTTTCCAGCAGCCCTTGCTTATTCTCTGTGTCCTAAAGACTCCTCTGTAGTTTGTTTTTGAAAGGACCGGAGCCTTCTTTTCAGGGGGGGGGGGAGGTGAGGAGGGAGCTTGGGGATGGAGCAACCCATTAGGAAGTGTCTTTCCATGCTGAAAAGAAGGGTCAAATCCTGCAAGAACAAAGCAGAGAGAAGGGCAATCAAGCACTCCCAGAGAGGAAGTGAAACAGAGAGGTCAGTTTGGATTCTCCTCCATCCCACCCTCTACTGAGTTTATCATCCCCTATTGTTTTCTTTTCTTTCCTGTACCACATTTTGACTTCTGTGATTGGTGTTCTCAACATTCAGACTGCCCCTTTGGTGTGTAAACTTGGCATCCTTTTTTCCTACTGGTAACACAGGGCACAATATTTTGCAGCAATATTTTACCATTCCCCGACTTCTTTCATTGTGGCTACAGAAGCACAATACCCTACATTCATAAACTGGAGTGTATTTTTTTAACAAATGATTTTCTTGGCTTTTAAAAATGGGATTTAAGCTAGACATATGCTACCCACAAATCCAATGAGAAATTTCCCTCGTATGGAATTACCCAGAGGAAGAGGATTCCAGAAGATAAGCATAGGGTCTGTAGTATATTTTTAGTGGGAGAAGACAGAAGCGAGAACTGCTTGGATGTGACTATAATCCCTCTGGTCCAACATATTTTGAAAGGTTCTTTTGGACTTAAATGAAATGGTGAAGCAAAGGTGTGAGTATGTACAACACACACAACAGAGAAACAGACACACTAATATAGGCATCACCCCCAGGTTGGAGGTTTGTGCTGTATTGTTTGTGCAGCACCACAGGTGACACAGATATTCACCTCCCCTCCCTGCCAGCACCTCCCGTACCAGTTTTTCTGCACTGCTTTTCTCCTGTTCTTTGCACAATCGTCCAGTCTCAGTAGGAGTATGGACTTCTCTCCTCCACTTCCTCTAGTAGGCATCTACTCAAAGGCAGTGCTGCATGTGAGAGGGCTGTTGCTGCAGAAGGGAAGTCCACTGCAAATCCATGTGCCGGGAGACCCATGATTTCCATGATGTTGTCTGTGGACACGGATAAGCCCTATGATTTGTTAGTGGCTTGGGGATACTTTGGATCCATGATTTTGCAGGACTGCCAAGCTACATGCCCAAACAACCACAGTCGTGTGGGCAGAGATGGGCCCCATGTTTTTTGTGCAAATCCATGTGCCGAGAGTTCCACAATTTATGTGGTGTAGTCAGTGAGTTGAAATAGGATCTAGGACCTGACATTGCTATATGGAGGGAAATGGTTGGCTAGGGATGAATTAAATGCTTTCTTTCACACAAAAGGACATGGCCAGGTTAGAAGTGATAGATTTTATCTACATTTTCCATATCTTTTCCAGTAGCTATAATAAAAGTAGCTTGGGGGGTGGGGGTGGGGGGAAGTGTGGGGTTTTTTTAAAAATCAGAAATTGAAAACCTTTTGGCAGAATGTCCACAAATTTGGCACGGAGGAAGAGCAGACTTTCTGCTAAAACTCTGCCATATTTGGTGCTGATTTGAGGTCTTGTGTTTGTCTGTGAAGATTCTCAGTCATCCAGGCGAGTTTATCTTTTTAAAAAAAGTTTTTAAACTATAACACAAGAACTCTGGAAGTTGAGTCATGGCAACTGGACTCCTTTTTCTTGCAATAGAAACATTTCTATATCTCAAGAAAAAAGAAGCCCAGTTGCCATCACTCAACTTCCAGAGGTCTTGAGTTATAGTTTTAAAACTTTGTATGTAGCCTTTTTGATTTTGCTTGTAGAATCCTGTTTACGCTTTGTATGCAAATACAAGCTTCAACCACTATTGTACCACATTATAACCCTGTAACTTCCAAACCCAGAGGCAAATATTTACTTTACTAATTTTAAAAAAAATCATGGAGAAAAGAAACTGCTCAAAACTTTACATGCCTCACAAATTTATTTATTTATTTATTTATTTATTTATTTATTTATTTATTTATTGTGGCTAGACCACACAACTTGAGAGTATGCCGCAACTAGTAAATCTTCACATGGTCCTACAGAGAAGTGGTTTCTGGTGATTTGGTGTTAGGCCGTGGTTATTGGGTTTGATTTTTAAAGAACTTGGTATCTGGAAATGGTGCTCATTATGCTTGCAAATTACAGTATATTATATTAATACTGAAGGTACTGTGATAAAAAGTATTGTAGTAGAAACATGTTGGATTAAATCTATTCATTGGTCCCAATGAAACCTACATAAGTGTACATTTCCAAGTTCCCACTGATGTACTGGGTTGAAATTCTTAGATGGAATTAAAGTTGGATTTAGATCATTTGACAGAGTTAAAGATCTTTTTTTTCCTGCAGTGTCCCACAAGGAGAAAGAACCAAAAGTGGGACAATCCTTTAAAAATTAATTTCAATATTCCGATGATTGTTTTTATAAAAACTTATTCTGTTTTTACAGTTACGGATGTACTGTATCATGTGTAAAATTTATTCATCCATTGGAATGTTAGTACTTTAGTGAAGAAAACTCAAGGTAGAAATACAATGAAAGACAGCCAGAGTTTGAAAAAGTATCTTTTGTGAAACTTTTCATAGGTCATACTGGCTGGAGGTGTATGACAGTTGTAGTCGGAAAAAGTAACTGTAAAAAGTTATGATCACAACAAATGTAGCGATCTAGCAAACTTTGCAACCAATCAAGACGAGCCAGAGGGCAGTGATTAAAAGAGAGCAAGTCCACCTTAAAAAAAGATGGGAAGTTGATTTGCCTTTCCTGTTTCGGACGCTAGAGGCTCCTTTATCCAGATTTTCTCGGAGCGTTTACCCTCCGTGAAAGAACGGGGGGGGGGAGTGGAGTTAATTATGTGTATATGTCAGTTTCAGGAAAGGGGCTGTACTTGGATAAGAGCGAGAGGGGTGGGAAAGGATCTGAGGAAATAAAAGTGCAGCAATCAAGCCGCTCCATCGCACAGCATCGGTGGAATCGGCAGCTTCAGCTTCTCAAGTCGAAGGCTTTTGGGTTGGACGCGGCTGCGGGCGCCAGTTCCTTCGCGTTGCCTGGACTCTCTCCTTTTGGCGAGAAGCTTGCTAGCGGTGGAGGCAGCGTAACCCAGCTCTTACGGGGCAGCCGGGATTGGTCGCGTTCGTGATCACGCTGGGCAAAACTTCTCCAACTTCTTTTTTAAAAACATAGAATATTAAAAAAAAGAGAGAAACATTTTTCTTCCGTTTCCAACTTTTTATGCTTTTTTCCCCAAAAAAGAGAGAGGAGGTATTAACAAGGTCGAGAGGGATCGTACGCTTCCTCCACATACCTGGAAAAAACTCAACGACCAACTTTCTACCGAACGCCAAAGGGCCGGCGGCAAAGGCAAGCCACCAAAACAACGCGTCGGCTCAGCAGCCACCTTCTTCCCCCTTCTCCTCCTCCTCCTCTTCCCAGGAAAAGCGACGAGCCCGGCTCAAGAAGCCCAGCCGGCCTCCCCATCCCATCGCCTGGATTCTCTCTGCTCGTCCTTCTCCACCCCCACCCCTCCCCTCGGTTATTAAGCGAGAGAGGAAGAGTTTGGCTTGGAAGGGAGAATTCCCCCCCTCCCCCCCAAAAATAAAGGGAGCGAGAAAACCATGCAGAATTACAAGTACGACAAGGCGATCGCTCCGGAGAGCAAGAACGGCGGCAGCCCGGCGCTGAACAACAATCCGACCAAAAGCCCCAGCAAGAAAGTTTTACTCATTTGCCTCGACCTCGTCTGCCTCTTCTTGGGTGAGATTCGAAAGCCGGCGCCTCCCTCTCTCCCCTTCCGATTTAATACACTTTCTTCGGATATCTTCTTGACACGCGTTACGTGCCCACACAGCAGCCCACTTGGGTGTTGCACAGACTTTCCTCCCCCGTTTCTCCTCCTCTAGTCTCCCCTCTGCAGACGACTAACCAATCTTCTCTTCTACTCCTCTTTCGTCCTTTCCATTTTTTCCCTGCTCGTCCTCCTTCTGATGCCCTGCTTTAAAAAAAAAAAAAAAAAGTCGCCGCGCACCGCCACCACCGGCTTCTTCCAGCCCGTCTGCTTGATCAGAATCCGGGTGCAAAAGGATTGCTTGTGTCTCTCGGATACCTGTTGCATTGTCAATTCTCCGTCCTTTGAAAGGGGGCCATGCCCCAGGTTTATGTGTGCGGGGGGGGGTGCGTGCGTGTGTGCCTAGTTTTCTTTTCAGGTTGGGTTGGTGTGCGTGGAAGGGGGAGGGGCGGTGGAAAGAAGGATGCAATCCTGCCCCCCCCCCCCCGCTTGCAAACGAGATCCGCAGTAGCTGTGCACGGAGACTCAACAAAAATGCGCGACCTCCAGTATTTCCCACAAGTAACAACCCCGGCGTTGTTTCAAGCCTAGGAGTGCTTTTCTAAAGTGTGTATGTGAGAGAGGGAGAGACAGGGAGAGAGGAGGGGTGTTGGATTGGATTGGTTCCCATTTACTCTGGGAAAGACCCCTCCCCCCAGCGAAACCACAGATCAGAATGGCAAAGCCGGAGCAACCCAAAGAAAATGGATGTCACCGCGGTGAGCGCGGAGCCTCATGTGTAAACAAAGCATCTCCGCGTCCCAGCCTGCTCCTGAAGGGCAGCCGGGAGGAGCGAAGCAGCCCTGCGCCCCCCTTCTTCCCCGCCACTTTTTTTGGGGGGGGGGTCCTTTTCTTTGGACCAATAAATAGGTTTCCAAGGGGCCTCCCCGGAGGTGGTCTGTGTTGTGGGAACTTTCCTGGTGGTGACGGCGGGAGTCGCAGGAAGGGGAAGGGTCTGAAAGCCACCTCAGGAAAAAAGGCGAAGAGCTTTTGCAGCGAAGCGGATTGGTTGGCTCCATATGGGACCCAGAGGTTTTCAAGATTTCAGCGTTCTCCGAAGGAGAGTTTGGATAACTCCCCAAAAGTGGATGAAATGGAGCTGTGCAAAAGAGAGAGAAGACTGTAGCCTCTCTTGGAGAGAAGGGGCGAGGGGCACCCTGTAACCTGTCAGTGTTAAGGGGGGGGGAGTTGTGCTCCGGCCCTTCTTAGCACTGATGTTAGGCAGTTGTGGCTTTCATGGAAATGTGTCCTTGTGGCATGTATTTCTACACCAGAGACATCCTTGTAAAGTAAAGGGGCTCTTATTGAAATGCCCTTGTCACAAGAGCTGTGAGACAGGCAGAAAATTCCACAGGTATCTCCTGCCCTTCCTTCTACATGGGTTTAACTTTTGGGAGTCTTGGGACTTCTCCCAGGCAGCTGTTAACAACATGGGAACTCTGCCAGAGGGAATTTTTAAAAGGTGACAATCCTAGGACCCTATAACTTGTTCGTGGTGGCATGAACTTTCATGGACAACCACTCACTTGGCCACTGTTCTGGGGAGGTGGCAGGTGTATATAAATTTAGACTGAGGTTGTAACACAGGAGAGAGAACCAGCTTAATACAATGAAGACTTAAGAAATGCCTGGAAACTCTATTAATTCCTGATAGACATGTGTCTGCTCTAGGAATCTTGCAGACCACCAGGGATAGTAATGTAGCTCTCAAAATGAAAAGATGGTTTCTTAAGGCGTCTAGTTCCCCAAATAGCTGTCCAAAACAAACAACTCACAGTTTCTATAGGGCACCCTTTATCTAGACCAGTGATGGCAAATCTTTTAGAGACCGAGTGCCCAAACTGCAATTCAAAACCCACTATTTTTTTTTGCAAAGTGCCAATACAGCAATTTAACCTGTATACAGGTGGCTATGAAGGGGCTATGTCGGGTGCCCACAGGAAGGGCTCCGAGTGCCACCTTTGGCACCCATGCCATAGGTTCGCCATCACTGATCTAGACATAACAATACCATACTAAATTGCTCATTGAGATTGGTATGCTTTGGTAGGAGCAAAAATGCTTGTCATCACAATCCTCAGATATTCCTAGAAGCATTTAAAAGATTACAGCCTGGGTACCTTGATTCTAATGATTTGTGTATGTTGTAGGATTATGTGTATATGCTTTTAAAGAAAGGTATTAGATGATGACTTAGACCCAAGTTAAGTAAATATACTAAATCAATGGGTCTTATGCAGCTGGTGGTGAACAGCAGATCCAGTTCATTTCAGCAGGACTCAGGATTTTGTTCTGTTAAACTTAGCAAGTCTTGTGAATCAGGCTAGGGACAATTTCATACATTAAAGCAACCACAAACCACTTTTGGCTGAGAAGAGCACCAAGTAAGGGTTTTCTGATAAGCCACAGTTTAATGCATATACTGTATGCCAATATCCTGTTGCTACTTCTCACTGAGAGTAGACTCATTTAGTGCCAAGCCAACATTTCTATCACTCTCACTGAGTTACTGGGTCTTCTCCGCTTGTCAGTTGCCTGGAAGCCCTGAGCACATCCAATCTGGCATGAATTTGGAAGCTAAGAGGGTTGGCCCTGGTTAGTACAGTACAGTACTTGGATGGGAGACCATCAGGGAATACCAGGTGCTGTAGGCACCTGGAGTAGGAACTGGCAAGCCACTCCAGTATTCATGCCAAGAAAACTCCATGGACATGGGGTCACAAAGAGTCGGTCACAACTGTAACCACACAACACATACACACACTGTTTATAGAGACTTTAGTCCCAGTCATACTTCACATATTTGCTCCTTTACAAATGTTACATCAGAAACATCTTATCCAGAAGTGTTATTGTAGTTTATCCTGGTTAAGAATCTCGCTCCATCAAGAAATGTAATTTGCTTACTTTTATTCAATTTGCCCAATTTAGTGTGTTTAAAAGGACACTGTGTGTTTACATTTAGGAGCAATTAAATTTTAGAGAAGAATAGCTCTATACAAATCCCTTCCTCACCTGCTGTCATGCAGATGTATTTTAGTTCCACCTTCACCCAACATGGGGATGATGGGATTGTGGATCAATACTGCTGAAAGACAACCAAATAGGAAAGGCTGCTTCACTGTATGAGAACAAGTGAGAAAATATTCTTTTGTGAGCAGATTATTGGTTTCCTCCCTAGCCCTTGAAATGTTGCACTAAAATACAGTATCATCATTGTCTTCATACAAAGCATCATTGTTATCTCACATTACTCTAATATTAATAATTTTCTCATCAGTGCTTAGGCAAGACATATCTGTAAAATGTTTCCATATCTGACATTTTTCTAAGTCATTGTGTTTGGTCAGCAAATCAGTATTTCTCAGTGCCATTTGACAAAAACGACTTTTGAAGCACTTAGGGACAAGCTTGTTCAAGCAAAAATAGAATGAGTGTTTCTACATATCCAGCAATGTCCAACTATAGGTGCTTATGAGTAATTTCCTTAAAAGGCTAGATAAATATGAATACTGTAATACTCTTCTCTGAGTAGAGTTTAAAAGGAAAACAACTGAATTTCAATGTCTTGATCTTCCCCCATTTGAACAGAAGCTCTAGTGCACCAAAGGGTGGATTAAAGGGTAAAAAAAATGAACTGTGTGTAGGGGGCGCTGTGGGTCAGTGGATGAAGTGTAATTCACCATATAAACATGGATCTGAGTTCCAGTTGTGCCTGCCAAATATAGATCCTGTATGAAACAATTTGACTCTCATGTGTTATATCAGGTGTAGATTGCAAACAGCAATGGTTAGGCATTCGTGAAGTGTGGTTTTAAGGAAACTATAGTGGTATGTGAATAGAGTAGGAGATTGGAAATACATATCAGGTACATATATAGGCAGCTTTAATTTATGGTTGATATTCAAGGATTTATCACTTTGGGTTGTTCAGAAACACCCCTAAAAGATACAGCAAGTCTGTGTCCCTTGATTTCTCTGCTCCATTAAATATAAACATAGATTACCGTAATACACGCATATTTCAAGGACTACTTGAAAATATTGGGTGGGTTAATAAACACATACCAAATCAAGGGAAAACAGCACAGAAGTTTGCCTGACTACTACACTACTGGAATTATGCATGTGATAGCTGAATTGTTTTAGTACTTCATCAGTCGTGTTGTTTTCTCTTCATTTTAGGAACAACAACTTTTTCTGCAGAAAACACTCCTATATGGTTGAGTAAACTGCCTTGCTGATCAATAAATGCCATATGGAAGAACAGCTTGTATGTTTCATGGTTCAATCCTGGACTTGTATATTCTTTAGGTACTTATTTTCAGGTAACCATGACTGCAGTCTTGGGCTCATATGAATCAGATATACCTGAAATGTTGCACTAATATACGTAGTAGCTAATTCCTACCAGAGGTCCAAGCAGGATTAAGATGTGGTTATTTAAGTGATAAGAATCCAGCAGTTAACAACAAGTAGAACTAGATGATCACATGTAATGGGTGATGTTAAAACATTTTATTTAAACACAGACAGGAACAATTGTACAAAACAAAATGAGTAACACAGCAATACATGATATACAGTAAATAACCCAAACATCACAGTCTTTTAATTGACTATTTCTGCTGTCAGGTTTGTTTAATTTTTTTTTATGTTTACACTTTGTGTGGTCTCTGTTGTTAGGCTCTAATATATAGGCAGAGAGAATTATTCCTGCTTTACAAACTCATGAAATGCTTAATGTGGGCCTGGATAGAAAGTTCCTTTTTCAAGGATCTGAAGAAGTAGGTTATTTCACCAGTCAAAACATCAGTTTTTTTTCCCTGAGTAGCTATCTTGTTTTTGGTGATGTCTGAGACAAATCCCACTCTGATTTGAATTTCATTTAGAACTGCTGTCCTTAATAGAGAATAAAACCCATGGAACACAATCTGTTTTAAAATGCATCCTGTTGCCCTGTGAGTATCGTACAAATTTCATTCTCATTCTGCAGAATTAAGTCTTGGAAACATAGTCCTTGATAAATTTGGCCTCTTTCCTATATTATTTGACTAGGATAAAATTGTGTCTTACCTATGAGGAAGCCTATTTAGGATTGTAGTGTTCATGTGTTGGATATTGTGATGCTCACCTGGAAGACTTTGAAAGAGACAATGACAAATGATCATTGACATAATAACACAAATAGCTACGTCACATAATAGGGTAACTGAAGATGCCTCTGATCCTATCTAGAACAACTCATTCTGTGTTAATTTCAATGATAGATGTTGCCTTTGTTCCTTTTGATGATACTTATTGATCAGAGTGAAAGACCTGCACCTTAAACCTAACTAGGTTGACCAAAAGATAAATCACAATGATTTTGGTGGGACTTCTAAGTTTTGTGCAGGTTTATTTGAATGTAAGACCCTTTGACAACAGTAGGAACTTAATGTTTCTATATGCATGGGAAGGGTTGGACAATAAAACGTCAGTGGTATTCCAGCTACTAATGATATCTGTGAATATAAAATGGACAAGCAAATTACATTTCCTGTGAGCATCCCATGAACACCAAAAGTGGACACTTACTCATCTTCACAGAGATGCATCTGCTGTCCATGTGCTGGCGGTTTGCCAACATTCTTTCACTCAATGAAAGGACAATAGCAGGGGGTGGAGGATATATGTAGCTTTCTCCCCTCTTCTCCTTTATCAATTACTGTACATGTGTTCAGCTTGTCAGTAAATTGATAAATGTTATTATTAATTTTTCAACATGATGCGCAGGTTTTTCATTTTGTATATTGCCACCAAGGGAGAATTTGGCAAATATGTGTCATTTTAAAAAGTAGGAATGATAGAATTAAAATTAATTTACTATATGGACCACAGCCTAGATCAGTGATGGCGAACCTTTTAGAGACCGAGTGCCCAAAGTGCGAATCAAAACCCACTAATTTTTCGCAAAATGCCAATACAGAAATTTAACCTGAATACTGGTGGCTGTGAAGGGGCAATGTCGGGTGCTCAGAGAAAGGGCTCCAAGCGCCACAGGTTCGCCAACACTGGCCTAGATCTTTGGAAACGTACATTTTTGGAACAAAAAAAGTCTACATTCTCTTTACCAACACACTCATAACTGTCACTCTAGTCCCCAAATACAGAGGGAGGGGAGAGATTTCTAAGTTCTAAAGATAACAAACTTTTTTAAAAAATGGCTATTATTGAAGGCCAATTTTTGGAGGGTTATTTTTGCTGTAGTTTCTAGTTCAACTAGAGCAAAAATATTTCTTGCCAAATGGAGAAAAGTATAGCTGGTGCAATATAAAGCAAAGCGTTCTGGTTATATACTGCCCCCTAGTGCTGAAAGCACTCTCTGGGCAGTTCACAATTTAATTATGCCATACCCTGCCCTGCCCCACCCATTGAGCTGGGTACTTATTTTACCAACCTTGGAAGGATGGAGGACTGAGTCAACCTTGAACCGACTACCTGAGATTGAACCGCAAGTTGTGAGCACAGTTTCGACTGTAGTACAGCAGTTTAACCACAGTGCCATGATATACTGTACATAGAACACTGAACTAATCTGAAATGAATAATATTCAAGTACTTCATATGTATATCTGAGTGGAAAACTGATTCTATGACATACTGCAATATTATACATTACTCATCTTTAGTGGAACCATCTTCCACATCAATATGTGCATAGATTTGCATGCTCACCTTCCAAGTTGGGAACAAAGGTTGTGGCAAAGCTTTTCCCAGGATATCTGTGAAGATTCTCAGTCATCCAGGTGAAGTTATCTGGGAGTTGAGTCATTGCAACTGGACTTCTTTTCTTGTGGGACAGATACGTTTCACTACTCATCCAAGTTGCTTTGTCAGTTTGAGGAAAGTTAGTGGCAAGGCCTTCAGTTTATAGTTCACTTTGGTTTCACGCCACTCTAGTCTGAATAGGCTCGTTAGGGAGATGGTGGCCTGAATAGACTCATTCGATGTATCATGGCTTCAGGTGCATGAAAGTCCTACCTATGCATCCCTTCCCAAAACTCATTAAGTAGGGGGTCCTTAGACTTGGCCTTCTGCATGGAGGTGTGAAGTGATTCAGATTTGTCTGGCGTGGGTGAAAGGGCAGCCTGATAAGTGGCAGAAATGCAGTTTCTACTTAAAGCAACAAACTGTTGGATTTTAAAGGTACTTGGTTCTGATCCAGTCCTACCCAGCACTAATTTTCACATGATTTTTAAAGCCTCACTGCTTTGCAGCTCATGAAAAGTTACCTTGGTCTGCTGGGAAAAGATACACCACTGTATAAGACCTTTGTTTGGATTCCATGGGCAGTGGGAGAAGGCTCTTGACATACCCGCTGAATCACAGAGAGGGTGGCCTTGGGTGAGCTGTTATTTCCCAATCTTCATTCTTCCAATCTGTGAAGCAGACATAATGATGTGGTTAGGGTAAGTGAGGGAAAGATTGTGAAATGCTTTGACTATCCTGCCTCTTCTTATATGGATTTGTAGGGAAATATTTCACTTGCACAGTGTGGAAGCTCAACACAATAGAACCCCAAATAATTATTTTATGGCAGTGATTACCTGTAGATATTTGATTGCGCTGAAGTCCTTAAATTCAACAAATCTTGTGCCTATCTATTCAGAATCTTATATACTTGGATGTAAGTAGTATGGAACTCAGGGAGAGTTGCTTAGGAGTAAACATGCTTTACAATCATACTCATATGCTGATAGAGTTGAAATAATAATTTAATCTATTTTTCTTACACTGTTCTGGCAATAATGCCTTCTCTGTGCATCATGAAACCCTCTGAATGCTCCATTTTATTCTTTACTAAAGCAGATTTTTTTAAAAAAAGATTATGAAAACAAAACCTGTGTTGAGCTATTGTTTAATATAGACTACCTGGAGCCAGCTAACAGCAGGAAAAAAAGGTTCTCTTGAATTTCATACAGTTAGATGTCAGCAAGAAATAGGTTAATTAGTACCTACAGGCTTCCCCTTCCTACTAGTGTGAATAATTGTGTTTCTTACTTTTTCCCTGTCATTAACTAAAATCTTTTTCCTAATGGCAGAAGAATGAAGGAGAAATACCAGGTTAGTTTTATATGTGGATGGCCTGAGGCCTAAGTCGTGAAGTGCCTCATCCAAAATTTTGTGGTTAGAGTCCCTGGTGGTTTTTTATGAACTTCCTGTGTTTTTATACGTATCTTTTGAGCCTGAGTTCAGTAACAAAGATGAGATTTTGGTTAAGAATGAGTGAGGACGAATTCTCAGGCAAGGAATTGTTTTATTCCCCATTGTTTACAGGTAGAATTGTTTTTGTTTTTGAATCCATTGTCTCCTACCAGGATTTTCCTTTAAACAGACTTTTCCATATAACCTGTTTGCCTATTTGTATGTGTATTGTTTACATCCTTGTGAGAATATTAAGGGAAGATCCTGTTTAGACTTTGTGTTAGAGGTGTGGCCCATTTCTTGGTTGCTTAGGGTAAACTTTATGCTTTCACTGCCTTTTTATTCTATCCTGAGTGACTTGTGGTATGAAGGATGACCCGGGTTATCCATTGTGGTTTTTGCAGCTGTTATTCATAGAAATGGCTTGATTACGTCTAAGACCTGTGGAAGTACTTTCAATATTTGCTCATGTTTGACAGACAGTATTTGGAATAGCAAGTGGGAGCAGGTTAGTGTGTTCATGTCATAATTGGAATTCTAGTTCAGCTGTTGAGGCTCTTCCTGTTGCATCAGCCAATTAATTACTCAACAAGTGCAAGCAGGAGATGTTAAGTTAATAATATGTAACCTGTCTCTTCAACTTAGATGAGCTCTGATGAAATGAATGGATATTTCAAAATAAAACACATTATTGCTGAGATGAGGCACACCCATTATACTACATGGAGATGCTCTGAAATTAAGGGCATTCTTTTAAAATAAAAACATTGACCCATTTTAATGTGCCTGACTCCTGAACTGATTTGATGTCCAACAAAGAAGCAATTACTGTTGCCACCTTAAGTGTCATCAAATCAAGCCATCCAGTCCACCCTCTATTATGCAATGGATTCATTGTTCAGGTAATGTAAAACAAGTTAATAATCTTCCACTATCTTAGAGCAACGAAGAGGCTTTCACAAGCTAAGGAAAGGGTAGGGGTCTGGGACCAGGCAGGGAAAACTTGTTGATGGGGAACTGGATAAAGAACTCGTGCAGGACTTATCAGATGCGTGGACTAGAAGTTCCACTTTCCTGGTTTAGGTTTGCTTGAGAACAAGATAGTTCCTATCACTGCAAAGATGATAGGGGCAGATGGAGTTTGGGAAGAAAATTTGCTTCTGCACACAGAGGTTTTATTATCTGGTGAAGCTGTGGTCTCTTCCCTGAAAACAGGTAAGCCATTTGACACAGATCATTTCTGTGCATTTCCAACCCAGTGAGAATTCAAAGTCTCAGGGGATATACACACTACTGTTAGGATCTCCTGCTAAGACAAATAAGCTTTACAAGAATTAGAACAGCTGCTTGGAAAACTGCAGAAGAGTCTTCAAGGCATAGAAGAGAAATGTAGAGTTGTAGATGTTGATTGCTGTGGGGCCAGCACTTATTTGCCTGTAATTAGCCTCTCTCAAAACTTGGATCCCTCTTATCTATACTCATGATCATTTATATCTCATTCTTTTGCCAAAGATTTGGCAGCCCTTAGTCCTACACATAGTCATGCTGGAGCCCAGAGAATTAGAGGGGTGGATGGATAAAAATGTGGGTCAGCAGCAGTGTTCCTTGCACTGCCAGTGCCAGTTAAACAACACAGACTATAGGTAGTGCCTCAGCTCTCCCCCAACCTCCCAAGAGCTTTTAATAGCATCCTTTTTCTAAGTTGCTGCTCTCCACGTTTTGTCAGTGATCAGGGTTGAACTCTGAAACATAGGAAAGGCAGATTGTTAGGGAAGATAGCTGAAGCCAACATATCCCAAGCTTGTTCTCAAGACTGGGACAGGGAGACAAGGTACTTATCAGAGTGACTCCCATCAGTTTTGGAGGAATGAACTCAAGAGGTTGGCGTGGACATTTTCTGTTCTTTGATATCATTGGCCATTGAATCAACTCTAGTTGAGACTAGCTATTGGATTTAGACTCTTCTCTTCATCATACATTTTCTGGTTCTGTTAAGGCCAAATTATTGCAATGTGCCAAGTTCCTGGACTGTCTTTAATGATGGTTCATAACACAGAGAAGTACTTTGGATAGTTGTTGGGGGGTGGGCAGGCTTTTATGGCATATTGCAATGTTATCAGGTGCATGGACTGCTCCTTCATTTCAGATCTCAGTTTAAAATGCTGGCATCAAGATTTAAAACTCTGTCTGAACTACCTAGCACTGTATTATTTGAAACCCAACCTACACTCATAAATACTTTCCCAGGCCTCAAGGCTGGCATATGTTTATCCACCCTTTCAGTGGCTCCACTGCCACCTGCTTTACAAACATTAGGCCTAGAAATGCATAGCTTTGGACACTTGTGCTGAATTCTGGATCAGATTCAGTGGAGATGGAAGAGTCATACCTTGTCCATCTTGTACCTTTCATCATACCAGAGTTCATATAATTCCCACAATGTGTAGATTCTTTTGCTGATGAGAAACTAAGCCCTTACAGCAGGCTCCTGTGTGAAGCTTTTGTTTTGACAGCTGTCAAAGGATATTGGAAAGATATAGCTTTCACTTGATTGGTGGGTGATTCAGCGAGTTACTTGGAGGTGTATGTAAGGTCTCTAATCAGTGGAAGAGGCTTGTGAAATCATAAGAAGTTGTCCTTGCTTTGGAAAAAGCGGACAGGTGACAAAATGGAGAGTCCAGGCGCTTATGCCTGTGGTTAGGAACAAATCACTAATGACAATTGGGAATTAACAAGAAAGCAATCAGGAAAACATTATTTATTTATTTATTTATTTATTTATTTATTTATTTATTTATTTATTTATTTACCACTTCGTCTCGCTGCACGGCTACTCTGGGAGTTTTACATTACTCTTTATATTGTTCAGAATAATTGAAAATATTTGATTGAATAGATATATTGGCCATGTTGGTGGAAATAAGTTGCAATGGCTAAATGCACAAGCTTCACATTCACAAACTTTTCAGCCTCTGGACTTTGATTTGCAGGCCCTGGAAATTAATAACCAAGAATGTATATTTATTATCCTGCCTTGATTTCAGATGTATAGTACATTGGCTGTTTGTTTGGTCTCTGTCAGCTGACAAGCAATTAGATCTGTAGCTCTAACCCAGTCTGGAAAGTGGGTGTTCACTTAATTTGCTAGTTGTAACATGACTTGGCATAACCATGAGTTGCGCATATATGATTTCTTCTTTCTGTGCACTTGCTCAATGAAAGGATTTCATCAATGATTGCTCTTAGAAAAGTTTGTTCGTTCTTCTTTTATGCTACTGTCAAGATTTAGTGACATCTGACGAAACAAACTCAATGGCCTCATACAAATCTTAAGGGCCTTTAAAAAGTGTACAAAGAAAAATGAACAGGAAGAGCTCTGGACCAATTTAAAACAAATGCTACTTGTGGTGTGAATTTGGAGATGCTTGACGAATTTCCCTTCCCCTGCCCCTCATGGGATTTACTCTTAAGCCATTGCTGCCGAGCCGAGCCTGCCACTCTCCAGAAAAGTTGGACTACAGCTTCAGTTGTCCCCAGGATTGATTCCTGCTGTTGCTTGCATTTACCTGCTGGCCCCTCATTTCAAAAAATGGACTGTTTGAGGAGCAATGGCTCAGTTAGAAGGTGGAAGATTTTGCTCAGTCTGCCATCTTGTTTGGGAAGAAAGTCATGCTGTCTCTACCTTTGTTGATGTGTTGTGAAGTACAGTAACATGTTTTTGGGTTTTTCTTTAATCCTGCTGTGTTACATGTAAAACAAATCAATGAGTCGCCTGAGTTTAAATGTGATATTCAAGGGGGAATAAAATTCCAAGGCAGATAGACTTGTTCTCCCTTTTCCCATCAAGATTTGATGGGTTGAATGCTTTCTACCCAATCATTGCATTGGATATATATTGGTTTTGTGAAGGGTGGCCCTTCTAACTAATCCTGCTGTTTTAAACTGAGACTTTATGTTTATATAAGCAGCACACTTTGCTTTACTTATCTAGAAGCAAAGCAAAGCAAAGCTTCATTATGCATGGTCTTAGAAAGAGTTGCAGCTACTGTATAGCACTTTGTTCTATTCCCTGTGGTAATGCCTGTGGTTTGAATTAGTGACTCAGTGTGGTATCATGACTAGACGGCAATGTGGGAAAACCATGTTTAAGATCCCACTGAGCCAGAAAAGCCGACAGTGTAACCTTAGGCAAGTCTGTCTCTCTCATCCTCATCTAACTCGCAGGGCCATTGAGAGGAGAAAGCAGGGAGCAAGCGAATCAGGTAGTAACCTTGAGCTCACAGGAAAAGATGAAGGATGGGAATGTATCAGTGCAATAAATCAGTAGTGCTCTAGGGGGCAGATCTTAGCATGTGGGAGAGTCTTCCTGAGTATGCATGTCTGTAAACATTCAGAACCATCGCTAGCAATGTTGGCACCCCAGGCTTAGCTTCACTCTTGCACCAGCAATTAACAGCAGGCAGATGTAGCAATTTCTCGTGCTCCCTTCGTTTCAGCACCTTGGATCAGAGTCCAAATCACCCTTTCCTAATTGTAGCTCTGCAAATATTTCTGTGTGCTTTGCTCTGCAAGAGGCTGATGCTGTTGGAACAGGTTATAATGCTCAAACTATTTGCAAAACACTAATACCCGTGTTTGTAAAGGCTGAACTAGATAACCATGTTGCCCCCTCTAATCTTCCATTATATGATTCTCTTTAATGCAATGCTAGCACCTCCATTGAGCAAGAAGAGTAGTAGCAGAAGCTAACTGTGCACCCTTGCTAAAGCCAGCTGTCCAGGCTACTCTTCTTTGGTTAACCCCAAAGCTTAGACTTTCTAGAAGATGCTTTTAAGAAATGTTGTCTTATAAAGTACTTGTTCTGTTTGTTTCTTTTTTCAACTCACTTCTGCACATATCTGGGATAACCAACACAGGCTGCATCCAGAAAAACAGCAAAATCACACTGTATCCAAATGCTTTTGTTGTGAATTGTATTAAACTGCAACTAGAGATGGGCACGAAATGGAAAAATAGTGTTTCATTTCGTTTCTGTAGTACTTTTGTTTCATTTTTAAGGAATGTTTAAAGTAGTTTCATTACGATATGAAATGAAATGAAATGAAATGCTCTCCTGGGTTCTAAAGGACCCAAATCACAGGAGAGCTTCATCAAGTGATTTAACATAAACCCCTGAAATTTGGAAAGGTTTGGGTTCAGAGGGCTGAGTTATTAAGTGCCAAAGGAGGTTCCCCTAGAAGAAAAATCTTTCTAATTGAGTCAAAAGCTGATCAGGCGAGCAATTAGCACTGCTGTGGCTTGGCTTCCAAATCCAATTAGAAATATTTTTTCCTAGGGGCACCACCTTTGGAGCTTAATAACTCAGCCCTCTGACCCCCAAACCTTTCCAAATTTTGTGGACTTACAGGAAAGAGCTTGAGTTCCCCTGCCATTGATTCCTCTAGGGTGAATCATTTCATTCGGGGTGGTGGTGGCATTTCTTGACTACATGAAACACGTCCTACCATTTCATGGTAATGCGAAACCGTGTTTTGTTTTTTGTTTCATGCCCATCTCTAACTGCAACATTTTTGCTAACCTCCCCCCCCCCCAAGCGTGAGTTGCTCGCATGTCTTCTCATCCCTATTCTGTAATAAAAACCAAAGAATGCATATGAATTCAATTTATAGGCTCTTCATAATAGACTCATTTAGAGGGTGGACACCATTGTGGTAAGGTCCTTTTTAAAGAGCATTTCCTGAAGCATTTAATTCAGAAGGGCAAGGAATGGAGGAAACGTGAAGTATATGTGTGCAGCACCTCTTTGAAAGCTGTTTTAGTCCTTTGAGGGTGGGATTCAGGTTAGAGATGGGCACGAAACGAACAATTTTTTTGTTTCCATTTTCATTTTTTGTTTCGTTACGTAACAAAACGACAAACAATTTTTGTCTCTAAAATGAAACGAAACGAACAGAAACACCGGAAATTTTGTTGTGCGTTTCGTTTCCATTACTACAATATGAGTGAATTGCTTAAAATCCTAAAAAAATCACAAAAAATTGAAATAAATGGTAACAAAATGGTAACAAAACGAACGAAAACGAAAACAATTTTTTTGCAAAAATTCACGAAAAACAGAAACGAACTGAAACGGACCCTCCAAATGACAAACGACAAATGAAATGCCATTTTTTGATTCGTGCCCATCTCTATTTCAGATGCTTTCCTCCTTCCTATGTTTACCTCTCAAGCTGAGAGACAGAGGTCAGCTCCTGCTCTATCCAGTTTGCACAGAAGCCTGAGTTTGGGGCCCTTCCCACTGTAGCTTGCATTGTAGAAGCATGGTTTCCATGGAAACTGGCAAGGAACACCAAGCCAAGGCCTAGTAAAAGAGATTCTTGTCTCCATGGTTTTGAGAAAAGCATTGGGAAAAGCGTAACACAATTCCAGAAGTTCTTGGTAAACTGGTAATTTTAAATGTCGCTGACACTGTTTCTCACCGAAGCAGCCCCAGAGGGTCCCTTGAGGCCACCAGTTTCTCCCCTGCGAAAGTTTCACCCTGCTTAGCATTTTATGTTATTACATGCTGATGCAGTCGGCACAACAGAGTCTGGGGTTCACTTAGCTTTAATTGCTATAAGGCCTTTGTGGAGCATCCTGCATGGCAGTGATCTGATGGTGGCTCATGCTGGACTTTTCACACTTTACACTTCACTTTCCTCCTCCCCCCATTTGTGCCAGCATTTTTCTGTCTATAAGATGCCCCCATGTATAAGAGGACGCCCACTTTTCCAACCCCAAATTACAGTTTTACAACCACACAGTTCTCTCCTTACGTCTGTGTATAAGATGACCTCATTTTTTAGTCTTAACAGTTTTAGACAAAAATATAGTCGTATACATGAAAAAATACTGTATATATTTCTGCCCACTGAGTTTATACTCCAGCCCCATGAAGATGTGCCAATGGGTGAACAAAAGCACCTGTATTTACTTGTCACAGTATCCAAAACTATTAGCTACACAGGCTAGGACAGCCACCACTCTGAAGGTATCCACAAATTATTGGCCGGTCTCTCCTAATTTCTTTTTCTTCCTCTATCTTACCTTCATTCAATTGCTCCACTTTCTTTTATTGATTCATGGCTCATTTCTGGTATTGAGGCAAGCAAAGTTTTTCATAAATGTGTGCAGTTTTCCTAGCAACCATAGAGTTTGCAAAGCATTTCTTAAGAAGCCTGCTCCTATCTTCAGGCATGTCCATTTAAGAGGGAGATAAGCAAATTATTTCACCTCCACCACCATGTCAGTAATGTATAACTGAAGCCCAGAAGGCTCTGAAATCTCTTCAAGCTTTTAAATCTTTCAGTGTCTGGACTCCATGCTGCTGCCCCCTAGATTGGAATTTGCTTACTGTTCTCTCTCCCTCCTCTTTAAAACAATAGAGGTGAGATCTAAAGCCTGAGAAGAAAGAGATGATAGCTCAGGGGTTATCTTGGGTCTTCCTGGGCTCTGGGCACATGCTTTCTAATCTAATGCATTGTCCTGCATTTTCAAATAGGAATTGTCCTAGTTAAGAGTAGCTGGTGACATAGGGATATTCTTGTTTTTGTCTTCCGTTTCAACCTGAATTTGTTGACTGAACAAGGCAAATCAGTCAAAGAATTCAAGTTGAAAATGTTGTATCTCTTGCTGTTAATAAATAAATCACTTGACTGCCACATACAGTAGCTTGTATTCACTTAAGGCAGAGGCTACTGTAGGTTGCCAGTGCTAGGAACTTGAGCTTTATGCATTGTACTGGGTAACTAATTACAATGTTTCTCCCCTCTAAGGTGTAAGCAGTGGGAAGGAAAATTAGAGGGAACATTGGCTATTAGCATTGATTGTTTTGTGCTATTACCAAAGAGACAGCACTCCCCAAATGCTGGAAAAGCTGGCGTCTAATTAAATAAGCCTTTGGAAGTTTAAAGGTTCCATCTTTAACTCATTATGATACGTCTGCTTCTTCAAGCAGGTGGAGAAAATGCCCTAAGACATCAGGTTAATCTGTCATTCATTAAGGACTGTCACTTGAAATCTAGGAGCTAGTTACTGAAGGTCAAACAAGCCACAAGGGCGATGCTTTGTTTAAAAGTTAAGCACTTTATCTTCAATAAAAAGTGATGCCTTGATCTAAGGGGATGAGCACCTAGATTGGGCCACAACCAGGCGTTATCAGAAGGTGCTCTGCTGTCATCCTGACTTCAAATGAGTCCAATATTAGTGTGACAAAAAGCCAGGAATGAAGAAGGGGTCTGGGATGAAATATGGTGAGTACATGCATGGCTGCAGCGTTTGGACCAACAGATATACAAGCACTGTCAAGCTGAAGCCTATTGCTACATAAGAATAAAGATGAGTGCTAATTGTCTCTTCCTCCCATGCTACTCATTCGCTTGGATGTGTCTGACCTCCTGGAGAGACATAACAGTTCAGGCAACACCCTGAATCCTCGCAACCAAATTGTTACTTGAGGTCAAGTTCAAATTACACACTACCTTAGTTGAACTGTGTAGTTGAACTTCATGACTGTTTATTTAAAAAAAACCCACCCCCACCCCCTTTCTCCTCAGAATGACACAAAATAATAGTGTTCTCTCAGATTGTCAATGTGGGAAGCCTTATCGGGACATGGCAAGGAGGTGTTAAGGGAAATGATATTTTTTCCCCTGTTGTGATCCTCAGCTGGATGATGGGGACATAGCTGCAAAACACCTTGTGAAATAAATAAATCTGAGGCTTCCAACCCACATCATTGGTGCTACTGAGAATTAGGGATCGGCAATTCGTTTCGGAACCAGTCAGGATGCGAAATTGAAGTGCACGAGCCCAGCTGGGAATCAGAACCGGACATATGTAATCAACCTATGCCTTAGCTTGTGCTAGGCTCGTGGGGGATTAAACTCCAATGAGAAAACAGGCTCTCCGCCATCATCTTTCCTTCTCCGTGGTGCTGGCCAATCAGACTGGGAGGCGGGATGATGCCTGTCCCTGCACAGCTCCTGATGTCACACAATATGCATGTTGTGTTTCATATTGAAGAAATCATGTCTTGTATTTGTGTTTCTGAATATTGCTTGGCCTGAGTTAGCATGATACATTTACTCTGTGACATCATAATTCTCTGATATAAAATACCTTAATGAAATAATTGGAATCACTTTGGAATTAGTGGGAAATGTGGGTTTCTTTGTACGTAATTGGCTGTTGAACATTGCTGTTCAGAGATGGGCAACCCCTGGCTCTTCAGACACTTTGGGACTCATAGGGGTCCTAGCCATGAAAGCCATGGGTGAGAGGTGCTGAAATGCATAATTCAATAGCATCTGGAGAATTGCAATCCATATCTATTGTAGATTATATTTCCATGCTGTTTGTAAGGGATTATATAGATCAGGAGCATAGGCTTCTTGGTTCAAATGTGGCCTACTGCCAAAAAAGGCAAGGAAGTGGCATTTTCCAACTTCACTTTATAATATTACAACATTAAAGAAGCAAAACAGACTTATGTCATGCTTTATGGTACATCTTCAATGGATGCTGGAAACTGACTACCCCTTATCATTTTTAGCCTGGGATTGTGATGGCTTTAGCTATCTGGTAGCAATTAAGGATAAAAGTTTTATTTGAAGTCATTCTATAATATTCTTTATTTTTTCCCCTGCTCAGTTGGTTTCCTTTTTCTTTCCTCATTCCCATTTTTGTAATGGAAACAGTTCCTTAATAATAAACATGTCTTCGCAGTGAAGTTGCGGAAGCTATTATTGGGAACCATAGATCTGCTGGCGGGCAGATCTTACAACTGCCAAGACCTATGAGCATTTTACAGTAGTTTGAGGTTAAATTGCAGGATAGCCTGATTTGGGGAAAGGGGGCAAACAAAGAACCTTTTCAGTGGCAAAGCTGAGATTTGGCTAGGCTTGAAAGCAATTTGGGGACAGAGGATCATCTAGAGATGTTGGAAAGGATCAGAAATAGGTTGAGTACAGGCAGTGAAGTAGAAAAGTAGTCCATTTGGCTTGATCATGTTGGAGAGCCAGGGTGGGGGTGTCAGCTTTTAGAATCTCTCTTCTCTGCTTTACAGTTGATTCTTTTCTCTTAGTTGGTTGAAATAGCTCTGAGATCATTTTCTTGAAATTCTGTCATGCTCTGAACCCTGAGTGCTATGCAATAAACATTCATCCTAAAGATACTTCGTATGTAGTAAACATTGATGTAGCAAGACTTTCCTCTGAGTAAACAAGGTTTGGATTACATTGTACATTCAGTCTGGTTGCCTGCTGAGAGACTTTTATGTTCATCTTATGTTCATTTTATGTATCTCTCTCATCAGAATGCTGGTTTAAGAAAGTAGGCAGGGGTGGGATCCAGTTGTGTTTGAGAGAAGCAAGTCTCTGGACTGCTGGTTCATGTTTTGTTTTTGTTATTCATTGATAGTTCCTATAGTCTGAAATTTCATATCTGTGGCAAGATTGTTTGCAGAATCTTCCACATTCCAACTGTCCATCTGACACAATCCATCTATGTTTCTCTTTGTACTTGACTTCCCTTAAATTTTCCATAGTGTGACACCTGGCATTAAATGAGCTTAACAATTCCAGTAAAAAGATTAGCAGTGCTCTCAATTGGATAGACTTCTTCCCAACAAACTGCCTAAATATAAATAAATAAATAATAAAAAGGCCTGGCAGCAAAATGTATGGTTTCTAAACATTTCTTTCTAGCTTATATTAGCAAGATCCTAAAGATGAGCAGAAATGGCTTTCAGTGCTTGTTAAGACTTGCCTTTTAAGCATGCAAAAATATATATTCAAAAAAGAATTTAAAAAGATGGGTGGGTCATTCTGAAGGTGTTATGAGATCAACAAACGATGCAAGCTAAGCATTTTCCTACATGAGTTTCAATGATGTTAGAACTTGCAGATCTAAAGATTAGGTATGCAATATTTTACCTCTGTGGAAAACGTGTGAAAGCATAACAAAGCCAAAAACAGTGGGGCATGTAGATAGGTTGAAACCTATCTTAAGCTGTTCACAGAATAATAAGAGTAGTGAAGTTGGAAGGGGCCTACTGTATAAAGCCATCATTTCCAATCCCCTGCTAAATGCAGGAATACAAATCAAAGGATATCTGCCAGGTGGTTTTCAAAATTTCTCTTGAATGCCTCCATTGTTGGAGCACTCACCATCTCTTCATAACTGGTACCATTGCTGTACCTCTCTAACAGTTAGGAAGTTCTCTCCTGATATTCAACTGATAGCTATGTTCTCTTAACTTGAGCCTATTGTTGCACATATTACACTCTGAGATGATCGAGAACAGATCCTGCCTTTCCTCTGTGTGTGTGTGTGTGTGTGTGTGTGTGTGTGTGTGTGTGTGTGTGTGT
>JAHTLZ010000129.1:41554825-41566461 GCA_023846285.1 Phrynocephalus versicolor
GGGGGGACAAACACCTCATGGGATTTGGAAATTACATTTTTGATAATTCATTGTTGAGGATAATTCACATTGTTGGCTCACAGTCAGTTTATAGTCTACCAGAATTCCAAGACCCTTCTCACCTCTAGTAGTGCTAAGCCATGTATTCCCCATTTTGTAACTGTTCATTTGGTTTCTTCTTCCTAGGTACAGTACTTTGCACTTAGCCCTGTTAAATTTCATTAGAGAAACAGTACAAACACTTTTGAAGCTGTTAGAATAATAGAATGATAGAGAAGGAGCCATTGATCATCACTCTATGATTCTGTAGCCAAGTTTGTATCCATGTTACACTTGATTTATCCAGCCCACACCTAATTAGCTTGCTAATTGGGATATCATGGGGAACATTGCCAAAATCTTATTTGATATTCTATGTGCTTGTTCTGTATCTTGGCTGAATTGATCGGCCTATTGTAAGCCGCCCAGAGTTCCTACGGGACTTTTGCTTGATTGGTTGTCGTGCAACCAGTCGAAAGCTGTCCTTTTGCTTGATTGGTTGTCGTGCAACCAGTCGAAAGCTGATCATGAATTAAAAAGACGTCAAGTCAGTTCCAATGTTTTGGTATTCTATATACAGAGTGCTCAGAAGTGGTTTACAGCTCCCTTCCTCTAGACCCAGGGATACTCTGAGTGCTTGTTCATGCCCACACAAGGCACAGGGAAGAACTGTTTTTCTCTATCGGATGTTGACCAGTGACTTTGGGAAGATTTATCCATAGGTACCCTCTCCTTGTCCCTTCTGTTGAAAAATCTGTTTTGAGCTGCTTTCTTAATATCAAGCATAAGAAAATGTGCTAACTAATGTGCTCTTTCTTTAACCCTGAAACTTATCATGCAACTTGACACCCACCATAAGAACCAAGGTCTTACCCATAGCAACTTGAGCCACTAGTCAAATAGATGTCATCATGCTCCCATCCCTTGCTCCTTGACTTCCAAGGTAAGTTTGCCTACGTGCTTGGAGAATACTCCCTTGCTTTCTGCCTCTTGGTTCAGATTCATGCTGGGTTTGCTGCAAGATAGAGGTGAAAATTGTGAGGCAATTAGAAGCCTGGAGCACTGGAGTACCTGTTTAAAAAGAAAGGAACAGCAACGTGACCTATCAGCACACTTACAAGTCTCATGACATAGAGCACTCAGAACAGATAACAGATTTCCCCGGCCGCATTTCACTTGCATCAGTGGTGGTGGTGTTTGTTGAAACAATTGGCTAATGTAACACACAGATGAATGTTGGCTATCAGAAGAATGCATTTGATCTGCTGCAGCTGCAGAAGTACTACACTTCAGAGTTGATTAGGGAGCATGACTTTGGATAAGGGAGCACACATAACTTCTCTTTAAAAGGTTCTTTGAAAATGTATCATTCAGATAAACAGTGCAGTCTTGTGCATACCCTCAAATACAGCCGCCAAACAAGTTTATATAGAAGTGGATCTGATTGTGTTATTTCCATGCTATGGAGGTTCTGCTCAGATATTGCAAGTATTCATATCTAGTCTTAGGTTAAGGTTGGGATTTTCAGCTCTATAACTGGAATTGCTGTATATGTAGCTTTGTATGGCATAGACTACATGGCAGTCAAAACACTTACATAGTAGAGATGGGCAAGAAATGAACTTTTAATTCATTTTGTTATTCGTTATAACGAAATGAATAACAAACCAACCAATCAAAGAAAAACGTTTTTTGTTACCCCCCCGTACCTTGTCCTCGTTGCTGCAGTCCTCCTGGTCCTGGCGGGGAACGTAGGCCTCTAGAGGTGCTGTCCCCAAGCCAGCACCTCAAAAGCCCCTACTCAGGACTTTCAAAAGCCAAAGTAATAAAATAAAATAAAATAAAATAAAAAAGGAGCGCCGATCTGGCCCCGGGGTGGCCAGGTCGGTGCTCTAAAATAAAGAAAAAATAAGACACACACCCCCCCAAAATGTGAGGTACTGGCCACCACCTCAAAAAGCCCTTGCCACTGGGGCCAGGATCACCCCCCCCCCGCCACCACCGCCCGGTAAGTCGACCCAAAGTGGTTCGGATTGGTTCGGGTTCATACAAATATTTTTTAAAAATTCATACAAACCCAAACCGAACTGAGCCAAGGGTGGGCCCAAAACAGATGAACCCGAACCATGGTTTTTCTGTTTCGTGCCCACCTCTATTACATAGTAAATTTGCTACATTGAGTGTGTTAAAACATTTAGTTCATTAACTTCCATAAATGCCTTATAAAAGGTATAAATATTTCTAATTTGATGGTTACTCCATTCAGAAGCAAGTAGTACCTAGATATGTCAACTGCCCTTCAACTTCCTGCCTTTAACAAGACTCTTGCCCTGGCAGCAACATCATCTAGCCATGGACTTTAAGAACATCATCTAACCAAGGATTTTAAAAGTAACCTCTTGGTAAATAAAGCACATCTTTTACCATGTCTGAACTTTTGGGACCTACTTTGAAGAAGAATGATTTATACTCAAAAGCTTGCAATGTTCTCTGTTTTTTATTTTTATTAGTGGCCTATACAGGTATTTCCTGTAACTTATTTATGCACTGATGAATCCCAGACTACCTTAGTTTCATTGATATAGGTGTGCCATATATCCTTAGACTTTGCCTCTTAGTGACAACCGTCATGAATTAGCTCTAAAGCAGTCTCCACTCATTATAAATAGTAAAGAAATGCAGTTCTTAGGCAAGGATGCAAGCACTCTGACGGTGTTGGGCTGAATTTTCTGCTACTAAGACCCACAGTAGGCTGCATTATAATGAAAATGCATCTCAAACACATACCCAATAAAAGTAGAGAGTTACTTAATCCCCATTTCTGGTTTTCCTAGTTTTGATTCTACTTTTTAACTGCTTGTGAAAACTTCCAGGAATACACCCTGAATTCTATATTTCTCTCTGTGTTTATATGTACATGGGAACAAAATATTGGATATAAAAGAACCAATTTATTTTCATCTTGCAAGGTTTAAAAAAAAGTTGTTTCTAGTACTGAAGTGAAATTCACCTGCCAGTCCAGTTGGTTTCTCTATATGCAATTTGGGGGCAAACATTATTCAGGATGAGCAAATACGTGTTGGGATAGATGTCGTGGTCACAAAATATTTGATTAAAATGTTCTGTACTGGGATTTTCAAGGGATAATCTTTCAGGGGATCATGAAATTCAACTCCCACCATTATTCCAATCAACTCTTTCCTTAGTGCCCGTGTTGCCTTCCCATTTAGAATCCACCCATCTTCTGCAATATTTCGTTGCTTGTTCTACCAACCTACTTCCATCTGGACATCTGATGCTGCAGAAGAACGGTATGCAGATGCCATATCATCTAAATTGGGTTCCTGTCTCTGAGGTTTGTATATCCTGCTTTGGTACAAGGAAGCATATCTTTCCTAGTGTTGAAAGCACATGACTTGGTAATGAATTTAAGTTGTGTCCCACATGTCACAATTTACTGAAAGATTAAAGAAGAAGAGAATGCTAGTGATGCGGGAGGACCATCTGCTGCGTTCAAGTTCAGGGGAACTAACAGTTAAACACGAGGAAATTAATGGGGTATTAAAATAATAAATTGGCCAACAGTCATTGTTTGGGAGGAAAGGTTTGTTAGAACTTGTGTGGGGGGGGGAAAGAGCCGAGTAGATTCTGTTACAATTTCCTGTCTTCTCCAACAGCCTGAAGGAGTAGATTTTCAATGTGTTATTTCTCTTAAGAGAGACAATGAGGCTGATAGAGGTGATTTTCTTCTTCAAATTGAAAAATCTCTATATTTCTCAATTTCAGATGTCCCTGTCAAGAGTCCTGCTCAATTTATGTTGTTTTAGATTTTGGAGCTCTTAACATCCTTGACCACTGTCCATGCTTCTTTATGTCCATTATAACCAAAACACCTGCTGGACCAAATGATGAAAAGCTTTGATCCACGGAAAACTTTCTTTCTCTTAACCTACTGCATGGCCCTTCTGGGCTTTTAAAGGGATCTGGAGAAAGAAAATAAGCCTGTGGAATTCATACTTTAATACTAACCCTCTGTGAAGAACAACAGTGTGCTAGATGAAAACTGGGCTTCTAAGTGCCAACTGAAGTTAGCGGTCAGATTTACTATTGAAGAAGCATTTTTTTTTTTTTTACATTCTGCCTAACCCCACCTCCAAAAAGGTGGAGGTGGAAGCTTTTATAAGATCATGCCTTCAAGATGATATCCTAGTTCAAATCTTCATTTTCTACCAAGATGAACTTGATTACATCATAACACTTGCCACCCCCTCCAGCATACACAAAACAAATGTAGCTATATTGGGCATGGGGAAATCAAAACCTCTGTTCTCACAATGCCTTTATATTGAACCAAAGAAAATAATGTACAATTTGACCATTCTGTGATTCTGTCAAATACTGAGCAAACCTTTGCATTTTCCAGGACTTCCTCAAGCCAGATGCTAAGTAAACTAGGTTTGATATCTAAGCTATAACGTCTGCACTGGTTCCCAGTTTCAATATGGAGTGTGGAGGGTCACAGATGTTGGTCAGATTATTGTGACCATTTTTTGCTGGGTAGTCTGGAGAGATAATCCTGGGAATTGGCAACAATCAGAGCTACCCAGGATTAAGATGGTTCTTGCTGCAGCTCATATCTTTCATAATGTCACAAAGTAAACCAAACATTTACTTCAGCATTCATCTGTCCTCTTGTTCCTCACCTTCAGATTACTCCACAGTTCAAACAGTATATTGATAACTGGTTATATAAAGCAAACTGATGGTAGCAGTTGGTTGCTGTTTACCCATTGTTCTGTAGATCCACATCTGTTGATGTTTTCTCCTATTACTAAGTAAAATTCCACAAGTAAAAAGAAGCCAACATTATGAGAAAACCACACACTCAATATAACTCCTGGTGACAAATTGGAACAAGTTCAAAGGAGGGCGACAAGGATGATCAAGGGGCCGGAAACCAAGCCCATGAGGAAAGTCTTGATATAATTGGGCATTTGTACCCTTGAGAAAAGGAGAGTGAGAGGCATTATAGCACTTTTCAAATATTTGACGGGCTGCCATACAGAGGAGAGCAGGATCTGTTCTTGATCCTCCCAGAGTGTAGGAGGTACAACGGTGGGCTCAAGGTACGAGAACCCAAGTTTCGGCTGAATATCAGAAAAAATCTTCCTATTTGGGCATATAATAATAAAGCAAGTTATCTTGAGAGGTGGTGAGTACTCCAACAATGGAGGCATTCAAGGGAAATGTGGACAACCACCTGTCAGATGTCCTTGGATTTGTATTCCTGCATGGAGCAGATGGTGGTGGAGGACTTGATGGCCTTGTAGGCCCCTCCTGACTTCACTATTTTATGATTTAATATTTCCCAGGACAAGCTTCCAAATGTGTAAAAAATACCCATACAAAGTTAAATATTTTAAACATCTTTGTTTTACTTTTTTGCTTTCCTTCTACGCAGAACAGCTGTGACATCTCTACTGTAAAGAATATTCCCTTATTCTTGAAGGTGGAGCTTGAAAACATTGCCATTCCCACTTTTACAAGCTCTGCGTCTGGGCAAATTCACAGAGGACAGTTCTGTCTGTTATTACTAGTCATACCTCCTGGATAAAGCCCAGGAAAGGTATAACTCTAGGTGTCACTTTCTAAGACCTAACAACAGGGGAGGCAGGGCTGACTCCAGTGAAAGCTCATAACCAGGTTGGGGACATTCCCAAATTTTGAATTGAGGCACTCCCTTGACCTAGTCTGCAAGCCTCCCAAGGCTGTCCTGAGTTACTTGCTTGCCTTCAGTCAAGATCAAGACTGCTTTTTGACTTGAACTTCAGTTGTGGTGATTAAATAGCATCCTCTGCCATACCTTAGGGCAACCAGTCTGTTTAGACACATACTTTCTGGCATGCATAACCCCTTCTTCCAGCCAGTTCAGCAGGAAGGGCTAGAGATGATTGCCAGTGTTGCTGTTTTACAACCTTCCCACAGGAATATAGTTAACCATGATGGAAAGCAGGAGATGTCTCAGTGTTCCATATGGCTCTTCCTTCATTCTTAATCTAGTTTATAGAAAGCTTGTTTAAAAATGTAAGGATTATCCTCATTTATATTAGGTACTGTGTCAAAAGAACTCTACCATTCATGGATCATATCTGAAGATTTCTTGCATAGGAAGTGGGGAAGAAAACTTTGCTTTCTCAGCTGCCTCAGAAACTGTAATATATCCCTATGGGGCGCATGCAATTCACTACTGTTATTTTAAATATATATGGTGCAAAATTGGCTGGTTCCATACATTTTAAAACTAATCTACCTGTGAATCTATGTGCAGCTATTTTAATTGGTGTGTCCCTTTGTAGATTAGGATCTGGCAGCAGGTCTGTGGTTTATAAACCACCCATGGAAAGATCCAGGCAGCTCATAATACTCCTGTCAGAACCAGACCCCTGCTTCATTTAGGAAGTTTGACAGTCCTTTCAGACAATTTGTATAGGAAGCAATAGTGAAAAGTGGAAACCAGAGAAAAATTCCTTTTGGCAAGGATTGAAAAGAGTTCCACTTTCTCAATAATTAGCCTCCCCAAGTTGCAATATGAGATATAAAACAAGTCTTCACACTTTCCCAAGTGAAGCACATTTCAAAGCTGGGGAACTTTACACACACACACACACACGGGGGGGAGGGAGGGAGAGGGAGAGGGAGAGGGAGAGGGAGAGAGAATGAGTATAATAGAAAAAGCTATCATGACTTTATGTTCTTCAAAAGCCCGGTATCTTTCATGGAACCTGGAGAGGTTGTCTGGAAGAGAAAGAATCATGTTGAACTTTCCAGATCAGAAACACTTGAAACAACTCACTTGGCAAAGAGGGAAATATGCTTTGATTCAGCTCTCAGTTGCTAGAGGTAAAACATCTGTGGAAAAGTTATTTCCAGTCCCTGTTCTGAATCTGATATGTTGATAATAGTCTCAGTTTTATAAGGTGGGTGGTATGTAGTCTTGAAATGTTACTGTCTACAGAGGGAAATAGACACTTTAATGAACTCTGAGAATGATACTATCCACCACTAAATTCAGCTTCTCAGAATCTCAAACCCCACCCACCCCCCGGCTGTGTCATTTGCTTCTGTGCTTTATTGCTAATTCTGATGGTTAAATTTCATCTGAGCACATCTCCCTTTTTCATGTTTAATTTGACAAAGGGAGTTGTTGACTAAAAGCAATTTCCATGAAAAACCTCGAGTTTTCAGGCAACATACCAGCCTGCTCTCATGGCAGTACCATGGTGAACGAGAGAAATAACGTTATTTGGCAAGGAGCCCGTAAGGGGGGAAAAGTGCAGAGAACAGGGTTCCCTTTGTCCAAACTTTGCCGCAATAAAGCGAAAAAAGAAAAAAAAAGGAGAGAGAGGAAAGGAAAGTGAGGGAAAAAGGCAGCTATTCCTTTAGGCTTCCTTAACCTTTTTTTCACCAATTTATTCACACATTGCCTGACAGCGGGGCACTGCATTGTTACAAGATCCTGAAAAGGAATGCTGGGCTTTCTCCATTTTTTTTTGTTTGTGAAAGAACACTCTGCACATTGTGCCCCCAAAGAGCAAGTGAACTGTAGCTTGGCTGCGGCTTGCTCCATTGGGAATTTATTTATACGCTCCTTGTAATAATCTGAAAGGCATAAGCAAAGTACAGGCAGGTAGGGGAGAAGCTGCAGAATTTACATTTCATTTTTTCTGCCATGTGATGATGATGGCCATATGTTTTGAATTGTAGTTCCCACCACCATCGGGGCTGAGGTGTGCTCAAAGCATTTTAAGAGGAAAGGCTGCTATTATTAATCCACACATTTGATCATGTGGGCTCAATTTCGCAAAAGTTTCTGCTGCAAACTTTTTAGTCCTTAAGGTAGAACAGGACTCCTCATAGTTTTTTGCTGCAAGAGACCAATGAGGCTGTAAATGCTTCTAGAACACCAGTAGCATGATGAAGCATGAAGGTCACGGAGCATGAAGAAGAAAACCATGGGAACTGGTATGGGATTCTGAGCAGATGTGTTAAAAATATTTTTTTAAAGTGCAGCATCTTAATCGAAGCTGAAGGGATCTTTCTCCAAAATGTTTCTGATTGTAATTTCTATTAGTTCCTTGCTCTTGGCTACTTCTGCTGCCATTTGTGGGATTGGAGGCCTAGAGAATTTGGAGGACCAGTGCTTCCACATTCCTAGATGAACAATTCTTGATGTGTACATTAATAGGATTATGAAAAGAGTGAAAAACTATGGTCCTGCCGGGAGCTGGAACAGAAAATCAAAGAAGAAAATTGTCTTTTGACTAGAACCGCATTGACTCGAGCCAACATTCCTCGAACTTTTACCTCCACTGCGGGGGAGCCTCGTCCACCTGCATGAGGGGGTGGAGGAGTGTCAGCCAAACCCCAGAACTTAATAGACGCTGTGCAGTGCCAATGAAGCACTGCACGCATGTGTGCACCTTAGAATGAACATTTGCTATATCAGTTTTAAAAAGCTGAATCCTACATATCTTGACTCCTAAATAAGTTCTGCTGCTTTCAATAGGCATAAGAACCCGTGGGTATACTGTAGATAGAATAGAATTTAGAATTTAAAAAGTTATTTTTAGATAGAATAGAATTATATCTAAATTTTATTCTTTAGATAGAAGAGAATTTAGAAAAGTTATTTTTCTATACCATGATGAAAACAGTAGTCCAGCCAACATTCATCAGCCACGTCAACTTGCTTATTCTATTAGTCCTAGTATTGCCCGGGGTTTGGGATAAAAGTCCTGCCGGAGACTTCTTGGGTGAAAAGCAGCCTGGCCTCCAGAAAGAAAGACTTAATATTGTCTGCTTGTACTGCTTTTCTGATTGCCTTAGTATTTTCTTACACCCCACTTCTTCATTTTATAGAAGGCAAAACAGGAAGATCTAAATGCCTACAAGAGTGATGTGCAGGCTTCTTTATCCATCTTAACAAACATAACATAACCCCTTCATCCTTGTACATTACTCAGATGTTATGTGGGAAATGAACCAATATTAAATTGCTAACCTTTAACATCCTGCATAAATAAGATCTGCATGTATCTTGGAGCACTGTCTTTAAATGTGATCCAAAAATATGATTCCAGATATCTCACTGTCTGAAAGTGACATTTATTTAAAAGTCCATGCAGAAATAGTGGCAAGGGTTGATTCTTTCTTCTTCCCACCCTGGAAAGGAAATGCAAATGTAAAAAAATGTATATAACAATCAACAGGTCAGTAAAAGAGCTTTGAAATTTTAAGCTTAAAAAATTATCCTGCCTTACGAAACAATTGGAGTCTCTGTTTTCACATCCTGCATTATTTGCACAGATAGTTGAAAGAAAACATTAAAAGGAACTATAACTTGGAACAGGAACATGCATTGGCAAAGAAAAATATAGTGATTTTCCAGCGGGTTTTGCCGTGTTTCCTAGAAAGGACACCTAGCCCTTTAAAAGGACCTGGATGTCCTTTACTGGAATCCTCAGTATTCAGACTTCACCAGTTGATTAGTATTGTATTGAGATGGGCACAAAATGAAAAACAAAACACTGTTTCATTGTTTCATTATTGAACAAATTACTTTGTTACGTAACAAAACAGTAGGATGTGTTTTCTTACAAAATAAAATGAAACACCATTTTCCCTGTAGGAATGAAATGATTCATTCTAGAGGAACGAAAATGGCAGGGGAGCTTCTTTGGACTTTTCCCTGTAAGCCCCCAAATTTGGAGAGGTATGGGATTCAGGGAGCTGAGTTATTAAACTCCAAATGGGGTCCCCTAGGGAAAAAAATTCTAATTGAGCCAGAAGCTGGTAACAGGTGAGTGATTAGTGGCTTCCCGATTCAATTAGAATGATTTTTCCAAGGGGGATGCCTTTGTTGTTTAATAACTCAGCCACTGATCCCCAAACCTCTCCAAATTTGGGGGGCTTACAGGGAACGTTCCAAAGAAGCTCCCCTACAATTTTGGTGCCTCTAGGACCCAGATAAGCATAGCATTCAATTTCATTACCATTAAACTACTTTAAAAATTCATCACTAATGAAATGAAATGAAACTACTAAATAAATGAAACAAAACATTATTTCCATTTTGTACCCATCTCTAGTATTGTATCATTCAGATTACCCTGTTGCTACTGCATAACATTTCCCATAGCAGGGAATCATGTAGGAGTCCTCACTATTCTGGCAAGGGACCTGTCACATGTCTGTTCTTGTGCTAGTTGCAAGGTGAGTCACACAACTGGTCCTACAGTTCAAACCCTGTCAGAGGAGGGAACACATCACATGGGTGACCTTCTGCTCTGTGTTTAGGCAGTAGGATGCCAACCTCTGAGTTTTATAATGGAAAACCAGGAGCAGGGGTGTGCTGTGTAATCTCTTCAGGTTCACCAGGCACATATTTTTTTGGCCAAAGGACCATGGACTGTCTCTTAGGAGGCAAGAGTAACTGGAGGAAAGAGCCCCATTATGCTGTCCATGTGGTATGAATTAGCATTTTGTACGATCCGAATGTAAACGTTTGAAATTCTGTGTGCCTTGAGTCTTAAAACAATTAAGGGAGACATAGAGGGGAAAACAGCCCTGAAAATAAAAGTGCTTTTACATTGAGGTTTGAATAATAGATTACTATAGTCATTTCAAATCAAGTAGCCAGATCTCCAGTCAAGCAAAGTAACTGAACAACAAAAATCCTGACAACTGAAAATGTTTATGTTATAATCACTTGTTTATTTTTCAGTGTGTACACATGAGGCAGCATTTGTTAAGTCCTGTAGTGCCTCCTTTCAGTGATTATAATATTTTGAGTTCACAATAGTCTAGCAGTTTAGGATTATACCATAACAGTATCCTAGCACATCAAATGTTTTATGCTACAAAGCTTTATTCTTCTAGGTGCTGCAGAAATTTTAGTCATGACCGTCGTGTTATTAGCATATTGGCAGCATGCCAGATATTAAGTAACTGAGCCATGAAAGTACAAAGATGCAGGAACAATATAATTGTCTATAGAAAAATTATATTTGAAATAACAAGCTTTTCGGCCTTCAAGCCTTGCTGTTGGAAGGTAAACAATTAAATGAATTATAAATATAGGGAGGGAAGAATCAAAATCACAAATTTAGGAATTCATAACATCTTTACAACTTCATGCCACTTTGGGCACCAGGTATCAGCGAACAGCTTTAGTATTTTAAAACATGTGTTCCCAGATTTTAAATATGCCTATTTGCTCTATAAGCTCCTGTATTTTTTTAGAATGTAACTGAAACATTCTCATTGTCCTTTTTAAATTTTAAAATGTATGTTCCTGTATTTGGGATTGATTTCTGTTTTAAGCATTTGTTCCTACAGTTTTCTTCATAGTTGTAATGAACAGTTCCAGCAAGTATTTTGTGTTTATGGAATATATTAGAAGTAATGTAGATAAATAAAGCTTGAAGTATTAGTCAACCTGTTGTTGCCTAGAATCGCTGCAAAAACTAAACATAGAGACGGGGAAGAGATGAGAGAGAGAGAGAGAGAGAGAGAGAGAGAGAGAGAGAGAGAGAGAG
>JAHTLZ010000129.1:41566471-41579647 GCA_023846285.1 Phrynocephalus versicolor
GAGAGAGAGAGAGAGAGAGAGAGAGAGAGAGAGAGAGAGAGAGAGAGATGATCATCAGTTATTGTCTGGTTTCATTCTGGAGTTAACCCTGTCTTTGGGATGTACAGCAGCTGTGATGGACTCAGGCCTCTGATTTTCCTTTAGAGGTTTATAAAGTTCTCTATGAATTGTAGCAGTATGGTAAGACGCCATCTTATCTGACCCGACATTAATAACATAATCTCTTTAAACCCTATGTTGAGACTAAGTCCTAGAATAATAATAGACTGAAGAAGACACTCTTGGTTCATGCAGATGGGACGTCCCACTACCAGAAACCCCCACAGACTGCTTTCTGGGACATAGTTTGTGGCTGTTATTCTGAACTTCTTCTTGAATTTTTTTTTGGACAAATAATTTTAGTTTTCTTCTATTGGTCAGAGGAAATATCTCCAGAATTTCATATAATCGATGGTGTGGGGGTGGGGGCCATGGTTTTGCAAATTTCATTAATGACCCCCCACACACACACACACATACACACACATTCTTCTTCTCTGTTTTATTTTTGATCACTTTTTCACTAAAGCAAGGCAAATGTATATAGCAAGATGTACTCTGTCAAAGACTTATTCAGAGACAGAAGTCCATTCCATTTCAAACAATCCACTGCCAGTACTACAGGCAAATGTGAAAAATCTGTCAACACGTGCTAGGGAAACTCACTCTCAGACTTATATGTGATATCTATCATATATGCCCTGCTCATATCCTGGCTTATTTGCCTGCTTTATAAAGTGACACGAAGCAGAACTAGATGTAATGTGGAAAGATGGCTTAATGAAAACAATTTAAAATCCTGGTTTTCCATTTTTCATTTACAGCTTCATTGCATGTGATCAGTGCTCCCTCTAAGCTGTGCAGCCACACAGTTCTGGATCAGGGCTGCATAGCCAAGCCAGAGTCGCTGCCCATTTGCTTCCTGTCTCAGACAGAACCCTGCATGTGTAGTGTGGGGCCTCCATTCATGTGGGGCAGAGCTGTGCCCCACACTAGGAGAAAATTCAAGGGAACATTATCTGTGTGTGACCATTCTGTAACCCATGACTAGCCTGAACTTCACAGAGTTACAAGTGTGCTTTGCCACCACATTCAGTTCAGGTCAATTAAATATTATCTTTTATGGAACATTCCACATATTTAAACATATATGGTAATTATATGTCCCTATTTTGACCTGTTGAATATTATCTTTTTTTATTTGATTCATGTCTGACAGCTTCTGGGCTTCCTTACTGTTAATGTATTCTCTAAACTAATAAGTGGTTATTGTAGTTAAAGTGTTTGTTGCACAAAAGTGTAAATGTTATTGTCACTTGTATAGCTTGGCCTTCATTCCTGTGAACGCAATAGCTCATCACTGGAGCAATATCATTTGTGGGCTGTATAACTGCAGGGTGAAACTTTAAGAATCTCACACTGCTTTCTTATAAAGGAACACTGCTGCTGCGTGTATCATGCCATTTTTGGAAAAGTTACTTTATGGAACTATATTTTTCTAGTGCCCCCTCTCCATGTCCATGTCAGTTGGAGGATTTGGGGACTTACTGTGTGCAAAAAAAGTAAATAAATAAATTTATTGATTAGTCCTATGACCATATCAACCAGTAACAACACAGAATATAAAATACATTGAAGTACATGCAACACCACCCAATAGGGTACCTTACAATACAGATTCTGAATATTCAGAGGTCATAAATGTAGATCTCCTTTGCAGGATACTCCAATTTGTTCGACGTATTGCGTTCTTAAAGCTGCAGCTTTAATTACAAACTTGGCAACTTTGCGAACAATGTACACATTAGAGCCCGAAAGAAGATAAGACAATCTGTGAATTGGGTCCCTATGGACTGTTCTTTCTAAAAAGGGGGATAGATATTCAAGCCTGATGGGTGCATATAATTGGCAGTCAAAGAGAATATGAGAAATGTTTTCAACAGAAGGGGATCCACATATACAGGTTCTCTCCTGATAAGGGAGGTGGTGAAAACGCCCATATTTGACCATAGAATCCAGCAGTTCAAATCTGGCTCTAGTAAAGGCCCTTCTTAATACTTGAGGTAAGGGCATTGAAATGTATTTTTCAGGCAAAAAGGTAATTTTATTCTTAGCCAACCAGCTTAGAGATCTATTTTTAGATAATAATTCCAGGTCTGATTGTGCACTAATATCTAGGACTCGCTGTTTGATGATCTCTCTTGCCTGTGGAGCTATTGAAAGCAAATACTGAATAGAAAACCCATGGTGTGTAATAGTTTCATGAAGGTGGCTAATCCACGAATTAGTTTGTGCCATGTTTGTTTGTTCCATTAAACATATTTTGGGTAGACTATTAGTATCCATAAAAAGGATTTTCAGCCAGTAATTGAAAACTTTGATGATTAGGTTACTTTGTAGGGAATGCATGCCTAGCTCTGCTCTAACAGCAGGAGCTGATGTGTTCTTATCAGTTCCCAATATACTTCTTAGAAAACTGGTCTGATTTTGTTCAAGAATGGTGGCTTTGTTTAGACCCCACAGTTCAGCTCCATAGGTCAACATTGGAACTATTTTAGCCTTAAACACCTTCAGTATGGGAATCAAAGAACCTGGGTGGTTGTAACTTAATAACTTGTACAATCTTTTAGTACCTAACCTAGCCTTTTTCGAACTTCTTTTATAATGGTTAGACCATGTACCTGTGTTGGTAAAAACCACTCCAAGGTAGTTAAAGGAAGGTACTTGTTCAATGGGTTCCCCATTAATCCACCAATTATATTTCACACTCCTCTTGCAAAACACCATCACTTTAGACTTGCTTTTGTTTATGGTTAAGGAATTTTGGACACAGTATGTATACAATCTTTGGAGAAGTCTTCTTAGGCCTATTTGGGTAAGGGCCATTAGAACCATGTCATCTGCATACAATAAAATATTAATAAATTTATCAAGTATCTTTGGCATATGGGAATCAGCATCATGCAGAAAACCAGGTAGGTCATTTACATATAAGTTGAAGAGCATTGGGGCCAGTATGCAGCCCTGTCTAACTCCAGTGAATGTTGGTATACACTTTGTTAAGGAGCCATTTATTCCTGTGCGAACTTTCAACTGTGTATTTGAGTAAAGGATCTTAAGCAGACTTAGAAGTCTAGCATCCATATTCAAACTGGCCAATTTCCTCCACAGAATATTTCTATTTATTGAGTCAAAAGCTGCACTAAGGTCTATAAATGCTGTATACAATTTCTTGCTTTTTGATAGCTGCTTTGTAAGAATATGATGTAAAATAAAACAGTTATCAATTGTGGAGTGATTGGGTCTAAAACCAGCCTGCTCTTCTACTAGAAGATTATTTTCCATGACCCAGTCTTCTATTTTACCCAATAAATGCTTTGCATACATTTTAGCTACTACTCCAATAAGACTTATTGGTCGGTAGTTTTTAGGATCCTCTTTGTTTCCTTTTTTATATAAGGGAACTATGATGGCAACTTCCCATCCAACTGGGATGTGACCTGTATTATCTATATGGGTGAACAGCCCCGCTAGTAGAGGGGCCCACCAGTCAATTTGAGTTTTAAAAAGTTCTGGTGGTAAAAAATCCTCCCCAGGTGCCTTATTATCTTTTAGTGAGCAGATGATGGTTCTGATTTCTGAGACAGATACTGGAGGCCAGGCTGGGAGTGCTTCCAAAGATGGAAGTTTTACGCTTTGTTTCGGTGTAAGGTCCTGGGTGGTACTGGAAAATATATTTGCATAATACTCTTCCCAAATCGAAGCTGGAATAGGGATGGTGGAATAAAATTTACGTTCCTTTAATACACCAGAAACAGCATTCCAAAAGAACACTGAATTAGTCCCTTTTGCCCAGATTTCTAGATCAGACCAAAGTTTGGTATTATGGGAAACTCTTTTGGCAGTTAACAATTTCTTATAACTGCGTCTGATTTCTAACATTTTGGCCTGGTTTTCGGCAGAGGGATTTACTTGGGCCTGACACATTGCTGCCCTCAAACGTTTTCTGGTGTATACACAATCAGTATCAAACCAATTTGGACTGCTTTGTTGTTCCTTTCTGATAGGAAGGTTATGTAACTTTTCCTAGCTCTAGTGTCAAGGCATCAGTTCTTGACATGTTATTAATATCTCCTTTGGGTAAAATGGAGGTCTAGCCACAGTCACAGAATTTTGTGACACAAGTGGCAGGAATTGATGGGATGACCTATCTGGACAATATTTTGGATAAGTAGTGATCATTGCTGTTTGTTTTCTTGTTTGTAGGTGGCAGTCTTTTTTTAAGGGGAAATAAATGGGAACAGGGAATGAAATGCCACAATAAAAGCCCAGTTTACTTAAAACTGGATTACATCCAAGCAGGTAAACTCCAAAGAAAATACAGCAAAACAAACAAGGCTTGGGGATTTTTAAGGCCTCTAGCTATGCAGCCAATTACACATCCCTGAAATATTTGCAAAGAGTACCTGGAAAGAAAAATTGTGCTATGGTGCTTAAGCCTACCAAAGCAAATAATCCTTTTTTTTTAAAGTTGCTTTAGATTTCTACAGAAGAATACTTTTCAGTCATAACTGGGAAATCCATTGAAACGCCCAAAATTCAGAATCACATTTAAGGAGTCAACACTGAAAAAAATATTTCAAATGGGGTGGGAAGGTATCAGCAGCAAGTTTGTTATTTTAGGAGCCTGAGCAGACAGTGAAAAGTTCTGCAACCTCAACTGAACTGGTGCAGCTGTTTTTTTCATCACGTATACCAATTAAAGATGTCACTAACGACCTCTGGAGAAGTGAGATAATCACTGTATCTGTTTGATTGGTAGAATATGCACATTTTTCTTCTCAGATACAAAGACCGAGATTTTCAACACCTATAATTCCTGGACTCTGTACCACAGAAGTATAATATTTGAGATTCATTCAATTTAATCTGATTTACAATATATTTTAGTGTGCCGCCAAGTCAAGTGTGAGGAGGCCCCAGCTGGGGTCATACTTTGGTTTGGACCTCATCTCATGGAATGTCCTTGCTTCAACCTAAAGATGACATTTAAAAAAGTATACTGCAGTGCATTCTATGAATAAAAACATTTTTACATGCCATATTTACATTAAATTATTTTTATCTGTCTTCTGAAACAGTGAAATAGCCCATGCTTCTCCAGACCACTTTGAGGGCATGCATGGAGCCATCAACAGCAACCCATACCCTTTGTTGCTAAGGAATAGTGCCTGCTTTAATAGTAACCCCACACTTTTGGAATGAGCTTCCATTTGTGGTTTCATCTGGCGCTCAAGGAAACCTCTGAAGGCCTCACTTATTCACATTGGCTCTTGTTAAGGTGCTTTGTTTAAGTAACTTGCGTTAACTTGTAGTGGTTGTTTTAACAGAGTTTTTTTTTTACTGCATTGTTCCTCTGTGTATGTCACCTTGGAGACACATACCGTTTAAGCAATAAAATATTTTAAATAATATTGAAGTATAGTAACTTCAATAATCTTAAAGTACATTAACTTTAATAAAAATAATTAAAATAATATTGAAGTACAATAACTTCTTAATTTAATATTGAAGGACAGTAACTTCTTTCTATTTCTAGAGGCTTGTGGACTAGATTTATTTGTCTACAAATTAATCCGAGGTTTTTATGTACAAAACTCTTGGAGGAGATTCTGGATTACATTTGAGGTTGAAGGATTAAGCACCACTGATGAAATGTTTTGGGCCTTATCCTTTTCCCATTCTTGTTCTATCTGAAGTGAAATTACATCATGCAAAATATTTCTTACTCCCTTCTGTGCATTTAAAGGAGAAACCTGTAATGTTGAGGAGGAGTTCAGGAGAGCCAGTCATCTGCGAAATTAGCTCTGATTACACTTTTTAAAAGAGCCTTCTGGTGCAGTGGTTAAATTGCTGTATTGCAGCTAAAACTGGGCTCACAACCTGGGGTTCAGTTCTAGGTAGGAGACTCAAGGTTCACTCAACCTTCCAGTATTTTAAGGTCGGAAAAACAAGTACCCTGCTTGCAGGTGTTTGTGTGCAATGTGTAGCCTGCATAATTACATTTTAAACCACTCAGGGAGTGCGTTAAGCACTATGGGGCAGTATATACGCAGAACTCTTTGCTTTGCTGTACTTAATTATAAGCCTAGTGGGAGTCTAGAGAACAAAGCTCGAGTTTCACTCTCCACATGACCCATGTTGAAAGGGAAAGCCTTCAAAATTACTGTGTAATTTGTATAGTGATACTATATTCTAAATTTAGATGAAAGTCTAAAAACCCAACAAGAATTAGTTGAACAAGAAATAGAGTTGGACTGGTGGGCTCAGTCCCAGATTTCTTCTAGGTATTCCAAAGATAAACAACAAGGGTTTTACTTGGAAAATACACCTTTTGATAGAATTATGTTAGAGGTAAAGGAGAAACATATTGATCAATTATACAACTTTTTGTTAAACTTTGATACACAGAATGAGATGGTGAGAGTCTGTATGGTCAAGTGGGCTCAAAATGTCAGCTGTAATACTGAGTTATAACAATGGGAAAAGGTATGGAAAAACAATATAAAGCTCACTAAATCAGTTGTATTTAAAGAGAACATATACAAAATGTTCCACAGATGGTACATGACACTGACTATTTTAGCTAAAATGAATACTCAGATATCAAATGCTTGCTGGAAATGTAAGCAAAAAGGTTTACTATTCCATATGTGATCGTTATGTTAAAAAGCTCAATAATTTTGGAGTAAGATTAGACAGCGTTTGGAAGATGTTCTAGAGATCCCAATAGACCTAAAACCTGAATTCTTCTTATTAAACATAATGCCAGATATAATGGATCAGCAAAGTATATATTTAGTAATTCATATCATAACAGCAATTGTCTTTGCAAAACACTCGAAAGAGTCAGGAATACCAAATGAACTGGAGTTGATAACCAAAATCCTTGATACTTGATGCATTTTGCAATGGCCCTGTGAGCCACGCAATAAAATTTATATGATGATGATGATGATGATAACCAAAATCCTTGAGTGCAGAAATGGACACATTGTCAGAATGGTTAGAGATATACCAGAAGGTGAGGCACCAGGAATGTTGAGAGAAGTTCTATATGTGGTTACAAAAAAAAGGGCCAAACTAAGTTGAAGATATGACAAAAGCCAAAGCTGTCCTGTTATTTATATGTTCACATAAGCCTGAATATTGCTAAGTGTTCTGCCCAACCTGCATCCTCCCCTTTCTTTTTTCGGTATCCCAATTTACCCTTCCCTATTTACCCCTTATCTATATTAATTTTTTTTAAAAGTGCTTTGTATTCCGCTGATTGTGTTCACATTGTAATACCAAAGTCAAAGTGTGGCCTGTGGCCTTCTGTGTCCCTTGTGCCCTTCAACATACCCCTCCCAGAAATTATTGTAAACCCAAAGTGGTAGAGTGAATCCTCAGAAACTGCATAGTATGACATGCCTTGTAAGGGTCTTTGAGGCCCCTTGGGTGGATGTATGTTCTCTTTTATGGAGAATGGTGCTCCCTTTGAAGAGCTGTTCTCCTTTTTGGCAATATGCAAATCACAAGTTTTTTGACAAATCAAGGAACGTCGAGCCTTTGATTGGTATCTAATAATCTCTGTCCCATTGTTAACTGAAATGTGGTTTTTTTTAGGGGGGGTCATTTTGTAAGAAAAGGTAACAAACATCACACTGATACAACTGCTGATGAATCGCAGGACGGATATTGTATGACAGGTCAGTTTTGCATGGATTTCAAGCGTGAGGTTACTGTTCTCAAACTTTCATGTTCTAATGCTTTCTAATATATATATATAATTTTTTAATTTTACTTTTGCCCTTTAAAAACCAAAATGAAAGAAAACTGATATAGTTGTCCCCCGCTATATTGCTGTTCATATAATGTGGTCCCGGTATATCGCGGGACCACAGTATATATGAAGTCAAGGGCTCCAGGGGCAAACTGTTTGGGCCTGTTTGGGGTCTCCTGCACTTACTCCAAACTTGACACTGCCCCAAGCGGGCCTCTGATGGGCTTCCTGGGCCCGTCAGAGGCCCCAGAAGTGGCTTCTGGTGAACTGGAATTGCTTCTGAAAATTGGGGGGGGGGCATTTGGAGCACTGGCAGGCCAAAGGTAAGTGCAGGAGGCCCCAAACAGGTCCCCCAGTCCCAACCCGATCCAGTATCCACATAATACAGATTTCCCTTTATCGCTGGCCGGGTTGGGTTCCCTAACCCCCACAATAAATGGGGAATTACTGTATCACACGAAATCTAAACAGGAGCAGCAGTGAGGTATGAATGGATGGAGAGAGACTGATCAGCATAAACATACCTAAGAAGGAAATATGATCAAATGGCATATCCACATCCAGTTTTCAGCTGCATGTGGCTCTACAGAGAGGTCTTACCCTGGGAGGTCAGTGAGGAAAGGCCAGGAGAAGAGACAGCATGCTGCCCAGATCACTACTGTGTAGACAAAATAATTCATGCATTTTAGGGGGTTATTTGAAGTGCTTCTTATCTCTGCTGGACAACACTCCAGGTTTATATTCCCAAGGAAGTATTTCTGACTGCAGCCAACCACATGGCTTGCTAGCTTTACATATCTCCATATGCTCTGACTTTTTCATTTTATTCACCCATGATGTGTGCTAATTAACCACCTTCAGGTAAAGATAGATAAGGCAGACAAATTTCCATAAATACATTCCAGCGAATACTTTTCTAGCATGTACTTCATAGTCTTTCCTTTATAAAGGAGATGCAAAGCAGTGCAAGCATTATTTAGTGTAGGCTAAATGCTTGAGAGACCATGAAACAAGCACATCACAGAGTGAAAATGAGTTGAGACACTTTTGCTGGTATGTCGTTGTGACAAAACCCTGGAAACAGGAGTAATGAATATACAAATCATCAGGCAATCCCAGCAGGAGGGCGGAGAATGGCATGATAGGGTGGAGCCTAGTCAGTTGAGGCAGTTCAGTTGAGTGAAGTTAAGTTGAAGGTTTTGAGAGTGAGTGCTGGGAGAGAGCACTGCTCTGTGAGAGTTCTGTCAGGCAGTGAGGGCTATACTGTTTACTAGTTATTGAAAACAGGGGGGCTGGAAGAGTTGATGAAATCTATTATATGTTAAAGGCAATGCATACCATCCTCAGATATTGTTATATTTAGTATTTTCTCAATAAACTTTTCATGAGGCGACGATTTTAAAAAGGTGGCAGCATTACCAAGTGAATAAAAGGTGGCAGCATTACCATTTCCAACACAATTACATGTGTAAAAGGGAGGTGTCGTCACAATTTGGTGGCACAGCAGTGGGATGTCGAAATAAACCCGGTTGTGCCTTTGAAAACCCAGTCTGTGAAAGGGGTGACGTCAAAGTTGTTCTTTCCAATCTATAGTGCACACAGGAAGCTGAAATGGAGGGTTCTTCCATCATTTAAAACAAAAACAAAAATAACTTGAAGGGGGGATTGCATTTGGTTAGTGCAAAGGTGAAGCCTCAGCTGGGAAGATCAGAGATGCCTAGCTGGGTCACCACAGTAACACATCCCACATGGGTTTGTCAATGGGTGGTCAATGAAAGCTTATCCTGTTTTAGGCCCCCGTTCTCTGCCCCTCCTAAATGTGCCCAAGTGTTAGGTTTTCAAGAGTTCAGTGTTTCAAAGCACTGAATCCAACACAAGAGACCTTTGATTCCTCCCACCCCCAGCCCTGTCCATTGCAACCTGCTCTATAAATGTACTGTCTCAGGTCTTTTTAAGTCACCCCCATGTCTCTGAGGTGGTTAGCCTTCCCACAAGGTACAGAAAAAAATTAATTGATTGTTGGGGGTTGGGGAGTTGATAAAAACAAACTTTCTTTGCACTCAAGTTCAGAACTTGCTCATGTTCAGCTCAGTGGTTGCCATTCTTTATTAAAATGTGAAGTAGAATGCCATGTCAGCATTTCATGGAAGCAACTCTGTACAGGGCACAAGCAGTCAAGAGTCAGGAAAGTCACACTGACTTCCTCCAAACAAAAGTAACAGCGTTTTTCTTTCTACTCCTTGCCCTTGTTTTTGAAGGCAGCAGCAAAAAGCCCCAGCAGGGCCTGGCTGAATTCATTTAATGTCCACACCTGTTACATCTAATGATGAGCAACCTACATTAGATAACTCAGTGGGTTAGATACTTGAAAATGTGATTTCCTGCTGTGTTGGCACCGGAGGAGTGTCAGCTGGTGTAGACATGGGCAAGCTGCCCAGTCCTAGGGCCCCTCAAGAGGGAATGGGTGAAAGACATCTGAATTCTCTGTGCCTAAAAACCCCTGGAAGGGCTTGCCCTAAGCAGGAATCAACAACAATTCATTGTTATCTTAAGCATCAAGTTTGGTGATGATGATTTAAAGTCCTGTGTTTTTCTGCAGCAAGGCTATAGTAGAACAAATGCAGATTTGTGCAGAACATGGGGAAAGATTCAGAAATAGAGAAGGGGACAGATAGCCTGTTCAGTGGTTTATGCTGCTTTGGGTTGTTGTTGTTTTTTTTGACACTAACATGTGTTTGATGCTTCCTGCCCCTGCTTCCTTAGAGGCACTGCATCAGCTTCCCTGTCTTGCCTCCTCCAGACACTGTCTCTGAGTGGTCACCTGTTGGAGGAGGTGGGGCTGGAAAACGACCAACACTTGTTTGACCAACACACACACACACACACACACACACAAGGTCAAGGTCGTTAGGTATTTATTTTCTTGAATTTATAATTATATTTGACTGACAATGTTTACACAAAGGCCCTAATCACAGGAATGTTTTCTATGTACATTTCAGCCAATGTGCTTCCACCTCTCCTTCAGACCCTAAAGTTAATTGTGTAAAAGTCCCCAAAGAGCCTACACATCTGGAGATGTTGGGAACAGGTCTCAGGGCTATCACTTTACAGAATAATATTCCCCACAGTTGTAGGCTAAAGGTGGGTATCCCAGTGTGATGTTGTGGCTGGGGTGATGGGCTAGGAGTCTGGATCACAGGGTTCAGCCACAGAAACTTGCTAGGGGTGTGGAACAGGTAAAACAAGTCCTTTAATTTATCATTCATCTTGAAAACCCTGTTACAGTCACTGTACATTAGTTCTAGAAAATACAAACACACAAAGAAAGAGAGAGAGATGCAGGCAATCTCTTGTAGCAGGCTATTGGTTTTCCCCAATTATGTTCTTCTGGGTGATATAAGAAGGATCACACTTGAGGAATCTGATGTGTTGTTTAGAATTAGACAAACTCATTCAGGATCAATGTATTTGCGAGTGGTTATTCATTATGATGTTTATATAGAAAACTGGGGAGATAGCTGTTATACTATTCTTCAAAAATACCACACAGTCAGTCAAAATTATAAAAACATTGACTGGTATTATATAAGATACAAGGTTTATCCAAAACCTAAGTGTCTATTAAATATTGGCACAGTATGCATGCTGTTTTTGTAGCTGATTGTTATTTCAGGGATCTGCAACTGCTTATAATACTGTGCAAATTCTCTTGATATTGTTTATAAAGCCCCAATGATAATGGGCACCAGTGAAGTGTCTTTTATCCACAAGATTACCGAATATTCACATTTTGTTATTTTTTTAGTTCATTATTTTCAACTCTGGCATCTCCTGGAACTGCAAAGTCAATGATCCAGACATTTTTTTCATTCTATCATTTCTATGACTGGTGTGTTATGTTCAAGTGTCTATCAGTTTGCATCTGGAAATCCCACAAGGTCTTGACTTTGTCATTTTCTGTCAGCTTCTCTACCTGATGTTTCTATGGGTTTTTGGAGTTTGATAGGTTATATTTTTTGCATAATGCCCAGTGCACTACTTTTCCCACTCCATCATCTCTAATTTCATAATCTTCTTGTGCAATCTGTAGACATTCACAGTTGAGGTGTGATGCACTTTCATCTCTTTCTTGACAGAGTCAACACTTGGCTGTTAGTGTTTCTTTTGTAGCTGTTGTTGTTGTAGACCCAGAACCATGCATTACAACTAATACATCCAGAAAGTGGATGTACTCCAATTCTGCTGTATTTTATGCTGATAGCAGAATTTCTTAGCAATGTTCATGACCAAAATAGTGATCTCTAATTCAATATTTCAACAATATGGAAATAGGTTTGAGAATGTGTAGACAATCTCTGCTTCAGGAGAAACCTTATGTCTTGCCTCTGACTCCAGGAATCAGCGACCACTTTGGAACTGTAGTATGTGACAGAGGGGTGTCACAGTCTTATTGTGTACTTCTTAATATCACTTAACTTTGGGTACAAATTAAAGCTGAACTTGGAGCCTTTTCTGTAAACAGTAACACACTCGCTGTGATTTTCCATTGTTATGTTTCCTCCCCTTTGTGCTCAATTTTCATGTGTGGCCTTCTCCACCTACCTTCTGGAAACCCTTTTTTCAGGGTGGCCGCTGGCACCCATCCATCCTGGAACCTCAGTGCTAAACATTCCCAGAAGATGGAGCTGGTGCCAGACGTTGTGGTGACACATTTCCTCACATGATCTGTCCTTCAAGAGATGCTCCTTGGAAATACCACTGCCTTAGCAAAGGCTCTCAACAGTCCCAAAACATTCATTAAGCGGGTAATGTGTGCAACTCTGGCCAAGATGATAACCCTTCTGAACCACAGCCACTGGAATTTAGGCATTTTGTGGGTTTTGTGAACAATATCCATTCAGGCCCTGAGGGCATGTTTATGTTTCTTATATGAAAATAGGTAATCTGAGGTTACTGTTGTGTTGGAAAAATGTCAAGATTCAATTGGCAATATCCCACTAAACCACAAGTTTGTAGGAGGAAAAAAAGCCAAAACCCTCTGATACTCAAAACTATGTCTGTATGCTTTTAAAGAAAATATATACAATATAGGTCAAGTCATGCTCATGTGATGCTGGTGGCAGTCATGAAAATAATTGAAATGTGGAAATAATACTCCCATGCTGTTCAGTGAATGAAGAAAAACAGTGTTTTATTATTCTAAATTTCACATAATATATAGGAACTGTATCGTCCACCATCCCCACATGTTCTCCCTTTCTTTTTCTTTCTTTCTTTCTTTCTTTCTTTCTTTCTTTCTTTCTTTCTTT
>JAHTLZ010000129.1:41579657-41642257 GCA_023846285.1 Phrynocephalus versicolor
TTCTTTCTTTCTTTCTTTCTTTCTTTCTTTCTTTCTTTCTTTCTTTCAAAGCTTGATTTAGATCTCAGATATGTTTTATTATTTAAGGGACCATGACCATGTGTTTTACAGACTTCTCATGTGAAAGTTATTTTAAAAAGGAACTAGCACAATAACAATAAACCACGTAACTTTAGTATGGTTACTCCCTAAAGTTTGACTATTAAACTGCTTCTTTTAGTATTAATATTTCAGTAGCAAGTTTTCATTTGGATGCCAAGTGTTTTTGTTTGTTTGTTTGTTTGTGAAAAAGGCTATTAATATCTATATATATTATTAACCCTGGTATCTTGCGGGTGTCATACATAGAGTGTTCCAGAACCAAAGCCTGAATTGGGAAGCAATTACTTGGACTAAATTATTAGTCATTTGGCTTAGTTGTAATTCACAATCATCCCTATATGTTATGGGATGTCCAGATCCAAGCCTCTATATATGAGCTATGTTGGTGCTGTAACACTGAAGCAGCAGGAGTATTTTAGAACAAAACATATCTCAACTTCTAAGTAGCTTCACTGGGAAATCCTTCTAAATTTTATTTTTTATAGTCAAGTACAGTATATTTGTGAGCATAATCCATTCTGAAACATGCATTTAAACCAAAGCACTAGTATTTCAAAGCTACTTTCCCCTAAGAAATAATGGAAACTCAGATGATTCATTCTAGGGTTCCATAATGACATACTGTACACACAAAATTTCAAAACTCACAAAAGAAGTTGTCTAGAAGTCCACGTCCACACCATGGTTTAGGTACTTGGCTGTGGAATCTTCTCTGCTTGATACTAAGAACTGGATTTTATTCTGTGTTTTAATGTGTCAGTAATAAAATGGACTTTGTAGCCCTATGCCCTCTTGATTAACTACCCATGACTAGAAATGGTTTGAAAAATAAGAAAGGATGTTGAAAACAAATTAAATATAAATATAAATATAAAGAAAAATAAAACCCTAACCTGGACTCTTCTTTGAAAACCTTTGTGGTGATGCAAGGGTGATGTCCATTGGTCTCTCCTCCTTCTGTTTTGGGGGCCGAGATGGAAGGACAATCACCCAAAATCCAGCAAGGGGAGGGAGGGAAGGAGAGCCACCATTGGATCACATGATCATGTGCAATGCTGCAGTGCTTGTATTGCAAGACATTGCTCGTTGATCAAGGCAAAATTTAGAAGAAATATTTGCTTTTCTTGCAAAATGCTCTTAATCCAAGGTACTCTTAAGATACCAATGTATTAATGTAAAATGAAAACATACTGTAGCGGTACATCAAAGCTCACTGGTTTTGATGGAGAGGGAGATAATCAAACAACCTTTTTGCCTCATTACCTTTGTGCTTTGTGATATTGATTAGTAGAGATGGGCATGACTCAAAAAATGGTGTTTCGTTTGTCGTTTGTCATTTAGGGGGGGTCCGTTTCGATTTGTTTTCGCTTTTCGTGAATTTTTCATTTACGTAACGAAACGAAAAAACGAAAACAAAAATGAAAAATTGCTGTTTCGTTAGCATTCATTACAGTTCAATGTATTTGCCGCAACGAAAATGAAACGCACGACAAAATTTCTGGTGTTTCGGTTCGTTTCGTTTCATTTAGGAGACAAAATTAGTTTTTTGTTTCATTACGTAACGAAATGAAAAAACAAAAACAAAAACAAAAATTGCTCGTTTCGTGCCCATCTCTATTGATTAGGCATACATTTGCATTGTTTGGGGTGACAGTTCTTTGTTGGGCTAGAAGTTCTATCAATATCCATATATACTATTGGTGAAAGTAGAGCTGCAAATTTCACGTTGGTTGTTTCCAGGAGTCCACTGACATTTCTTTTGATCAGTAAGGTAATTCGTTCAATGACTACCTGCATTTCTAACTGAAGTATTCTTTTCTTTTTGCCTTGTTTTTCTCCTACCAGCTGGTCTGCCATTTCTGATCATCGAAACAAGCACAATTGCACCCTATAAACGGGGATTTTATTGTAACGACGAAAGCATCCGCTATCCGCTGAAAAGTGGAGAAACCATCAATGATGCTGTCCTCTGTGCTGCAGGCATTCTTATAACCATACTTGCTGTAAGTAAGACAACACTATTGTTTCTAAGCATCTTGTAATCAGATTTCAGTAGAAACAATTCTGTACTTAAAAAAAAAAATTAGCTGGCAGCCTTTAATAAATAGAGCATAGATACTGTCTAGTCTTTTTAAGTACTCCGGGAACTCAAAATTTTGTGACTTAATGAAATCATTCCAGAATAGATAGCACATTTAAGTAGTCCACTGAGATTTAAATCATCAGGTGACTTAGTGCAGGAGAACTGAAAATTGTTCTCATGTGGTCCATTGATGGTTGTATTTTGTACTCCAGCCCCTCCATCATCAAATAAGATGTTCGCTTCCAAAATGGATAGTTGTTCCCTTGGAAGTCTCTAGGTCAGTGCAGCAGTGTAGCAAGGTTTTGGAGCACCTGGGGGGAAAGGTTGTTTTTGCACCCCTGTGGCCCTCCCCAACCCCATTGCATCCACCCAGCAAGGCGGGGCAATCCTGCGGGCATGAGGTGGGTGTGCATGGGGGTGTTGGTGTGTGTGTGTGTGGTACTCCCTGCACGCCTGCCTAGCTGCTTGTTTCGCCGCTCGGTTGCAGTGGTGGCAGCGGAGGCAGAGTATGTCCCATTGCCAAGCCTTAGGTGGGGGAGGGGATGGCTGCTGGCAAGAGGGCGCACGGCTTCCTCCTGCTGCTCCCCTTCCCGGTGCCCCCAGGTTGCTGCACCTGGGGCAAAAGTACCCTTCCCCCCAGATACGCCCTTGAGTCAGTGGTGAGCGAAATTATGGCATGGGTACAAAAAATGACACTCAGAGCCCTTTCTGTGGGCACCCACCATTGCCCCTTCAGAGCCACCTGTATTCAGGTTAAATTGCTATATTGGCACATGAAGCATTTGTAACCTGTACTGGCCCTTTGCAAAATAAAAAAAAATTTAAAAAATAGTGGGTTTTAAATCACATGTGCAGGGAGAACCTTTACCTTTACCTTTACCTGGGCACTAACTATATAACCACATTCTAAATCATTCTGCCAACTGGAACAGTCTCAGCATATGTACTGTACCTGCATCATTATTCAGACTTGATGGTGGTGCTGGGTGATGAATCAGGAGTCTGTTGTGCAAAATGGTGCCATTGAGTATCTAACTTGAAAATAGTAAACCTAATACTCAGGGCAAAGAGGCCATTTAATACCATACAAACAGGCAAAATCTCATAAATTGGATAAAACGGCATGATTAAATGCCATTTTGACTTTCACCAAAATAGAAGTTCAAACCCTAAGAGGATTTGGTGTCTGTAGTCTGCTCACTGATAATTTTTGTGGTATTTACATATCCTGTATTTCATGATGCATTATGAAGTATATTCTGCCTTACTGCCAGCTACTTCCTGGAAATGTTTTGCAAGACAGGATTGGGTTGAGAAATATAGTAAGCAGACATACTTTGAGGTGAAATTGGAATCGTGGAGGATTGAGTGGAAGGAGCTGTGTCTGTGCTCTTCAAGATCTTGATCCTAAGACAGATACAGTAATTTGGCGTGTGTGTTCTCTCCCTTCCTCTGCCCTTTCCTTTTCTTTTTTTCAGATACATTGGCTGAAATCCTTTTCTTTAACTTACTGTTGCACTGCAGTAGGCCCATGGAATCAATGGGAATTTGGTGAGTCAATGCCTCCATTCCGTTTGAGTCAATAGAACCTACAAAGGAGTTGACTTATCAAATCCCTGCTGATTGATTTGGCCTACTGTACCACAGCGTACTATGGTGAGCAACAGGGTCTCAACCACTCTCACTGTGGGAAAAGATTCTCTTTAATGGAGGGAGGAGCTCTGTTTTTCTTGATCAGTAAATGCAGGCTTTAATGCAGTGTCGTGTAGTTAGTACAGCAATGGGCTAAGGAAGTCATAATGATGGGGTTGGAACAGACAGAATCTTTCCTTAAATATGTCACTTACCTTGAAAGTCCAATTAGGATCTCTGTGAGTAGGTTCCAACTTGATGGCACACCACATGCAACAAACAGAGCCTTGTTTATCATTCAGGCATCCAGATGGAGTTTGCTCATATTGTTATGCCTTTTACTAATGATAACCCCTCATCGCTTTGCATTTTGTCTGAAATCTCATGGATTTTGAAGCAATTTCTGCAAAACAATTAAGTGTATGGCTGGTGAAGACTGTGTCCAGAAGAACTTAGTTAACTTCTGCAACAAATGGTGTGAGGTGTTATCTTGACTAGCGATCAGACAACTAATTAACCCACAGTTGACCATGAAATAGGGCATGCAGCTGGCTGGAAATGTGAGGAATGGAAACTGCTTATAAAACTGCTCCTTCATGAATGGTTTTCTGCAGTAGTGTTTGGGTCTATATGGGATATATATATACTATTAAGAAATGGCATCCCATTAATTACACACAATTTGGAGAAATATTTAATTATAAACATACAACAACATTTTTCACTGGGGTTTTTTCTTCATCTTTTAAATAGCTACATAACTTTGTATGATATTGAATTATTAAATAATAATTCAAACCAGGGAACAAGCTGTATCCTCATATGGCTGAGAGTTTGATGTGTTTGAGTTAGCCAACTATGGTATTAACTAAGTCTACTCAATAGGTAGGTGACTTTTTATTCTGATTACCTTTGATCCATGTGTTTCTTTTAGCACATTCTCATGTCTGAAATGCAAGAATGGAGCATTTTGATTTTTTAAAAATAACATTATTTATCAACAAAGAATATTTTGATAAGTGTAATGGACTTGCATTCTTCAAGCATGAATGAATTAACAAGAAAACAAGGAGGAATTCTATCTTTCAGGGAAACTTCCCCATTTTGGAAAAGTTATACATGAAGATGAAAAAAAAAACTTTCCATTTTAACATTGCTGCCTAACAGGCCGTCATGTCGGCTCCTTGTAGAATCTGCTTCTGATCAGGGCAAGCTAGTGATGTGCATTAGTGCAGCAAATGTGACTGGAAACATAATCGGCTGACTCCATAATTCATCAGCCTTGTAATACAAAATGGCAGGCTCATTAGAAACTGTGGGGAGTGAGAGGAGGGAGTAAGAAAAACCCAATAAATATTGTAAAATGCATGCTTTTGTGCTGTGTTTTGTACCATTTAGAGTGAAATTAGAGTGAAACCTACCTGGCTTGGAAAATGCAAAATAAGTTGGATTTTTCTTTTAATTGTGGAGAAGTAGGCCCATAACAAACTAATGATTTGCTGTGGCAAAACATATATAAAATAAATATACATTGTACCAGTAAGTAGATATGAAAAAATTGGTATGTACAAAAAATTACAACTGTGAAGCAATTGATTTTGGCTTATTTCTAACTGGGGCCATTTCCCAGATTGTTAGTAATACTCTGCGCATTTCAGAAAAATTAAAATGATTGCCACTTCTTTTCTTGTGGCTTAGCACATTAATTCTGACAGTAACACTTTGTGTTTAACCTTTTTCTCATTGGTGGTAACAATCCCCTTGAAATAACCATGAAGTAATGGATGTAGGGCATCTTTATTGACTCCTGTAATTTGAAAGATGGTAGTATCTGTAACCTGTTTCCAAAAGGTTTTATATGCAAACCTAAAGAGAGACTAAACACATGTCTATTGTAATCTGCCCAGAGTGGCCTTGTCACCAGATGGCCGTTATATAAATGGGAGGAACAAACAAAGAAGAATTATCATCATGCATGAAGTATTTGTCAGCCTTCTGTTTTCCACATCGTCAGCAAACAGGCTTCAGTTCTTATCCGTAGCCTTTCTCGCTTATACCAAAACATACACCAGATGTTTTGGACCACAGCTCACAGAATTCCAAGCCCGTATTGCCAATGACAAAGGACGGTGGGAGTTGTGGTCCAAAACATCTGGAGTGCCAAAGGTTTGCCACCACTGTACTGTGCTCATGTACAGCCTCTCTTGGAACCTTCTAGAACTATGCTGTTTAGGTAGGAACCCCAACCACACCCAAAGCCCTCCATACCTCTTCATCCACCACTGGAGTGGACAAAGTCTTCTGACTTCTCTTGAGTGTTTTCTGCTCATGCGACCAGTGCTCAATTTGTTCTTCATTTTAAATTTTTATTTATTTCACTTTACTCTTCTGATTTGTTACTGTTGTGTGTTTTTTATTCTCTGTTTTTGTCTGCTTGCATGGCCCCCCCAAGGCTGAATTCAAAACATGTTCCATTTGCAGTTTTCCACCAAGTGGGACTTTAATTTTGAATTTCCAAATACTTGTAATTGTCCCACAATCTACTTTTTAAAGAATGTAGATATATAACAGGTTACCGTGGCATAACCCAAATCTACTGCAAATTTGAGGTGTAGTAATTCTTCACTTTATGTTTGATGAACTTGCTTTTCAAACACAAGGCTGCAGTACGAGCATGGAGCAATATTAAGGAAGACAATTGTTTTCTCACTGCAAGCCCTATATTTTCAGTGGCATCATTATCAGAGGCTCTTGTCTACAGTGAAAGGTCTAGGTCATGTTTTATAGGTTTCCAGGGTCCACGGAGTTCTTGTTAAGTAAACACCAGAGGCTATGACCCTTTTCTCCATCAGTGGATAGGAGGATACGAGAGCACAAGACCCTTGAGATATCCTTTGGCTGAAAGACTGTGCTTTTCAGACCTCCCCTAACTATTCCCAATATTTATCCCACAGTGCCTGCCTTATGCCTTAGAAAATATGACTTCTTTGACCTTCAGGAACTCATTTACTCCCCAGATCATGGCTGCAACTGTAAAAACTTTCCTTTATTGGCTAACCAATAAGTCTTATACTTTTAATTGAGGAGCAAATGCAAAACTAGGTGATACCTTTATAGACCAGTAAATTAAATTGGTGGCACTTTTTTCTCTGTGCATTTGAGGAAGTACCTAATGCTTTTTCATCGCTTGACCTCGGTGCTCATCAGGTTTATTTTGTAAACTATTTGGAAGTTGAGTCATGGCAACTCGACTTCTTTGAAAAGAAGTTGCTATGGCTCAACTTCCAGATAAACTCACCTGAGTGACTGAGAATCTTCATAGAAATTCTGTAAATTATTGTGTATATTTGCCACAAATTTCAACTTATATGAAAGAGGTAATTTGTAACTTGCTGCCATATGGTGCCCACCTGCATCTAAATACATCCCACCTGCACAATGGAATTTATTTCTGAGTAAAATATTATGTTCCGGTACATATCATTCAAATAAAATTAATGGGTGTTTTCAGCCTCCCAGAAGAGCTGAGTTGCATGTGGGTCGTCTTTTGGTAAGAGAAGTAGCACTACTAAGCATCAGGGATTTGAAGCAGTGATCTACTTCTTTTGGTTATTGACAGCAGAACAAGGAAGCATTGGTAAACATTGGCAAACATTGCTTAACATTGCTTTTTTGGACTGTAGCTCTTGGAATATCCCAACCAGCATGGCCAATAGCCATCATAGTTCTGGGACTTTTAGTCAAAAAAGCACCTTTTTGAAGCTCTGATTGATTGATTGTTCATCATCAGCCTTGTGACCAGACACAACATGCTGTCTTTTTTAAAATGAAACTAATTTGATCAGAATACACAGAATTAATGGAAGGGGAGGGGGAGAGGAGAAGTTATGCATTTTAGATTGAAATTTTGCTGTTCTCCCTCTGAATGACTGCTGGAAAGAACAATAATTCCAAAATGAAACAGCCTTGTGGACTGGTGGCGGTGATGGGAGCGAGCACCATGGTGAACTAAGTAATAGAAAATAATTGCATAGAGGCTTTCCAAAGATTTGATAAAAACAGATATTCAGGCATATTTTGGGAGGTACTGAAGCATTTTGCATTTGGTTTCCTCCCAGCTTTGCTCCCTTTTTACACTCTTCCAGCCTTTCACACCACATGCATGCCACTCGCTGGAGACGCCAGTCAGAAGAGGAGGTTAATATCTCTAAGACTTGTTTATTCAGGATGAAGTTTCAGCTTTTGCACATCTGTGCTGAATTAGTTGCCCGAGGTTTCATTCTTTCTTTCTTTTTCTCCCCCTCCCTGGTTTTGTTTTTTAAAATAAGAGACAGCATTGCCAAAAGTACAAGTTTATCCTACTTCAGCTTCTCATTAAAAGTTCGGCCACGATTTTTAGCTAAAGCCGGACAGGTCACGACTGCACAGTGGTGTGCTGGGGGGGGGGGAAGCTTAAGTCTCCAATTTACAGTCTGCTACATCTGTACAATTACCAGGACCACCAGCAGAGAGAGAAAATATTAATCCCAAGGCTCTGTTGGCCATGGTCAACATACTCATATGTCTATCTCAGGGCAATAATCCCTGCCCTTCAGAGGTTTTTTGTGTGCACATTCAGAGGACTGATTGAATGGCAGTGTACCTCTTGTGGCACTTGTTCCTTTTATGCAGCCTACAGTTCTCCTGATCAAATAAGTTGAAAGTCTCATTCTCTGTCAGATGCAGATTTCTGTTTTTTAACCCCCTCTGTCCAGTCACTGCAGGGGTAAGAAACGTTTTTCCCTCCAGATGTCTTAATGTCAACATTCATGGTCCAGTATTGTTGGCCATGCTGTCTAATAATCCAAAACATATCTCACCCCTGATTTATAATATATATCCCAAGACACTTGAAGATCCGCTGAACTCATCTGGAGGAACTTAAAAGGTTTATACTTCTCCCTTGTGTTTAATTCCTTTTGAATATTATTCTTCTCTTACTTTTCACATGTGGTGGAAATGCATTCCCAAGCACCCATGAAAGCCACAGGAGAATTGTATGAGACTTATTCGCTAGTCAGTCAGCGATGCCAAGTAGGGAATGATGCTCCAAGTTGTCAAGGCCAGGCCTCATTTGTAAAGAACATCTGTCCAATTAATTTCATTCTGCTAAAGAAGGACTAACTGAGATTCAGATGTTTTCATTCAGCTCACATGCAGACATAGGCCCTGGCTCATTTTCTCCATTTGAAGATGTTCCAACCACTAGATTAACCTTCAGCTGGGCAGCACTTGTATTCTCCAGGGCTTGCATACGGCCCTGAAACAGATTAGCTTCTAATCCTAGACAGTCTTGTTGGAACCTGCAGACCCTGATATTAATTTCCTCTGGGGAAAACATGGCATGTTTTCAGTGCAAAGAGAATATGCCGCTGTTCCATCAGTGACAAACTCACGTAAGCCTGTATTTCTACTGTGTTTCATATTATGAAACAGCCATGGATAATCATAGCTTGATCGGATCAGCTTCCTTGTTTCTCCTGTTGCATTGTCATCTAGCACCCTTAGTCCATCTCCTCTTTGCTGCATTCTCCTTCTTCCATAGCCATTCTGGGTTCTTGTTGGGAACACACAAGGTTCCCTCTAAGGTGTGGGTGCACACACTTCCAGCCCACTCTGTGCTGGGCTTTTCCTTCCCCCAAAGTGACCATTTTTGTTTTGGTCACAATGTGACCCACTGCAGGAGTGTTATATATACTTCATATATACCTCAAAATTACATACAGTGGTCTTTTTCTGAGGTGGAGGCTAAATCTGTAACAGAGCCCCCCCCCTCTTAAGGAAGTTCAGCGAGCGCTGACACAAAAATCTTTAGTACCAGGCCAAAATATTACTTTTCGCTCACGTATTTCATGTTGGTTTTACTGCTTCTCTTCTGCTTCATAATTTTATGGTCTTGTTGGCATTCAACTTTATTGGAATTTGAAGGCTGATGTGTACCATGCTGCATTGTTTTTCTTGCATTCTACTGTTATTACTATAGGCTGTGCTGGAATCCATTATAACAAAGGGCACTTTATATATATATAAAGTATATATATACATCATGCATCAACTTTTCATGCCTTACAGAAAAAACAAACTTATAACGGGGTATTCCATTGAAACATTCTCTTAAACTGAGGCACCCCCATTTCCAATTTCTTCTCTTAAACAGAGTTTTTTTTTAACTGAGATATTCTTAACACACACCCCTCTCGTGCCTTGGCCGCTGTTTCAGTCATTGAACATTACATTCTTGCTTTGCTGAATCAGAGATACTCAACCGTTGGAACAATGCTTTCATTTTATCTAGTGGATTTGCTGCAAAAGGGTCATACAAGGGGAGTGAAAATGAGTGAAGTTTTTTTTTAAAAAAAAGGATATAGTATATGTGTTCCATACATTTGGCCTGCTGCCATGCCAAAAGTAATACTCCTTGCTGTTTCATAAATTGATTTCCATGGAAGCCTTTTTGCTGTCCATTGAGCGCATGCATTCCAACACAACTAACCAGAATAAAAAGGATGTGAAGGGGAGGGCGAAAGGTAACCCCCTTTATTACTTAGGTATGAAAACAGTGAGGTAATTAATAAAATCCTAAAATTGTAAAACTGGAACTCATGAAATCTACATGGGTAACATGACAAAGAACAATTTAAGCTTTTGGCCTCTCGGGAAAGTGTGGCATTTGGAATTGATTTCACAGCCTGATTTTCATTAAACTGTGTTTTAAGACTTGAGATTATAAGAAAGCCAGGCAACCAAGTTCATAAGGATGATTGATAGCATAACTGTCAAGTCTAGAATGCACTCTCTAGAAGTGGAGCAAGAACTATTTAAAAGGTGTATTTTGTTTTGCCCTTGCTTTGTTTTTGCATTGTGCAAAAAAATAAGGACCAAATATGTCCTTATTTATGAGCAGCAAAAGAAAAGTATGGACTTAAAATGTATAAAATCCTAACAAGGTACATTTTACAATTTATGTAAGGGTACCCTGAAGGAGAAGATAGTAGCGTACCCTAGATCCTTGTCAAATATTTTGTTTCCTGCACTCATATAGTACATTTTTTAGGTTTTCTGTTAGTGTATCTCAGGATTTCCTCAACATTGTAATGCCCAAACCAGCCTATTTGAACTTTCTTTTCCTAAGCTCTGCTATCAAGGAGGTTAATCATGATCAGTGATCGTGCTAGTTGACAGATCTTGGGCGTTTAGTCCAGCAAATATATATTTAAAACCTCAGTCCTCAACTAAGTAAAAAATAATTCCTGTCCAGTTACTTCTTTGCCTGATACCTCTCTCCTGTTCACACCTGAATATATTGTACTTGTTCACAAAACATATGCCACACAAACAAAGGAGAGGGAGTTACTGGTTTGACCAAGTTCTTTTTCAGCTTCTATGATTTAGAAGCCTGGATTTAGAAGTTTTCACTCTTCCACAACCTGACACCTTCTCAATATGTTAGACAACAAGTTTCTTCACCCCAACCAGTCACCATAAAAGGTCAAAAATGAACTGGCTGAGTCAAGTGACAAATCATTGCATCTGTTGGGGGCATTCTTTCTGATTACCAATACCAATTTATTGATTATGGAGACTAATTTATCACCATTCTGCCTGCAATGTGATAGATAACATTCATCTGGAATTGTTCAGAGTTTAGTCATGTAAAATCACATCCAGTAGTGGCAATTGCTTAACACTGGTCTGTTCTCTGAATACCGAGGAGGACCTCTATTATGATTCTTCCTCTTCTTCAAGTGCCATGTCCTCTTAGAACATTGGCTATAAGTAGCCTGAGCTGGTTTCTATCTAAAGCTATTCTAAACAGAGCAGCTGTGCTTACTGATGACCATTGCTAAATTCTTAAGTCAGAAAGTTCTTCTATGCTTCCCATCTATTTTTCCTTGTAGCAGATGATATTTCTTATTGTGCATTATGTGTCCGAAATACTGAAATTTTATTCTCTTTACAGTATTGAAGATTTCTAACTATTTATTCATGCGCTGTAATACAGCCACATTAGTGACTTTGGCTGTCCGTGGTATCTTCAGAATTCATCTGTACGTCCACATTTCGAATGCTTCCAGCTTCCTGCATAATGTGTCTGTAATGTTATGACTCTATCCTGTTAAAAATGTCTGAACTGGACTTGCTCCATTTCTGCAATTACAGGACTAGCAGTTTCAGAAAAATTTCCATTCAGAAGCTAGACTTGAGACTTGGTTAGCCTGTGAAATCAGTTACTAATTTTGGTTTCACCTGAAGCTTCCATCCTACTCTATCCTAGGAGTAATTGTCTGATGCATGCCAAAAAATAATTATAACACCCACATCTTTTATATTTGATTGTGTACTTGCTTTTTTTACTTATGGGAGCTTGCAATAGATAGGATCTTCATGTGAAAGCAGCTAGACCGGTTTTCCTAATGTTGCCTCTGTGTCTGTCATCATGGTTTGTAGTAAGCCATAATTCTCATTTCAGAACCCTTCAGTTGTAAGACATTCCCCTAAAAGCTTTCTGATTTAGTATGTAATTCCATGTTATATTTTTGAAAAGGTTGAATAGCTTTGGCAAGAGTGGGATGCTTTGGGAATACAGTCTGTTTCTATATTAATAAATACTTCCCCTCTCAAGGTGCATGGAATCGTAAAAGGTTACCAAGGCCTCACATGCATTTAGTTTTTGTTCCTCTTATTCCTTTGGAGAGAAATCCTTCTTTTCTCCTTACAGCAGGATTTCTCTGTGTGACAATTCTTTTCCTGAGGAATCTTGCATAGTTTCTTAGTAATGTCCTGGTCATTTCCCTGAAACAAATGTCAAGCTGTGCAGGATTATTACACTTTCTGCACAAAATGGTGTTTTTCCTGTGCAGAATTCACTTTGAAAGAAGAAATGTCAAACAAACTGTACAGTCTGGAATTGTGCAGAGAATTCATACTGAGTCATGCTGATTTGTTGAGTTCTACTTAAGTTACAGTACTTTTAAAATGTAAAACAGTTACAAGAACAAAGAATACATCAACCAGAACAGTATACCTAGTGATATAGTGGTACATCATTGCAGCCTTCACAGATTAGTCCCGGGCAATAATGTTGATCTGTATTACCTAATACACTTTGGCAGTTTTCATCTTCCCAAGGAGGTTCTTTGTAAGGTGAATATACCTTCTATTAGAAAACAAACATAAGCTGAACTAAGCTGAAATATGTCGACTCTGTTCCTATTGTGCAGCTCCATGTGCACAACAAGAATAAAGTCATAGTCAGTGGGAAATTGCCATTTATTAAAGCCAAATTGCCTCTGATTGAAGGCAGTGTCAAGGTGCTGGTGACTTGAACTCAGTGACACAGTTGCACACATACCAACGTCACCAAAAGAATCCTCGAATCAGCAGTGATCTGCAGCTGCTGTTGGCATCACTGTTGCATGTGTGGATCAGCATAACAAGATTTCAACTAAAGCATCACAACAAGTGTCCTTCACACCAGTCACTCACCATTCCCCTACAGCTAGTGTAAGGATTATTAATTATATCAGGATTTGTTATGTCAAGGGAAAGAATGTAGTCTGAAGGGCTGGGATAGAATGCCATCATGACTGTTAGAAAAGAGTACCAGCACTTTGACTCTTCAAGTCTTGATTATACTACATAATTGTATACCTTTCCGGTTCAAAATGCTTGATTTGGTAATAATTTCTTCATGTATACTTGGGGACTTTCCTTATGTTGACAACTTTTCATTGTTATCTGTAGAAATGCCACTGCATGGTAACTTCGGGTAACTTATAGACTTATTTTGCTGTCAATGTTAAAGTACATCTAATGAAATGATCTCAATAATATATAACTGTGGAAAGGCTTTTCTAGAAAAGATTTGGGTTTATTTTCCTGTTATTTCCTCTTTTGGTGATATTGCCTCATGTGTTCTGGTCATGGAGAGGGCCCATTTTCTTATAATCGGTAATCTAAACTCATCTCTTTGTTCTTGCAGATTATCATAGGAGAGTTCTATCGGATCCATTGCTTGAAGGAGAAGTCCCGATCTTTCATTCAAAACCCATACGTGGCAGCCTTGTACAAGCAAGTGGGTTGTTTTGCCTTTGGTTGTGCCATCAGCCAGTCCTTCACAGATATCGCCAAAGTTTCTATTGGACGTCTGAGGCCCAATTTCATTGCGGTTTGCAACCCAAATTTTACACTTATCAACTGTTCCAAAGGATATATCCAAGACTATGAATGCCTTAACCCTGATGAAAGCAAAGTCCAGGAAGCAAGGTGAGAAATGTACCCTTTACAACAGAAATGGCTAGGAGGTAAAATGGTGCCCTTCTGTGCATGCTTGATTTGGGAGTGAACAGATTATCCAAAAAAAGTTATCATGTTGAAAAACTGCAAAGAAACTGAAAAATACTGGAGAACAAAGAAATATCTGCTATCCCTTCATGATACCAGAAACCAAGATAATTAAAGCTGAAAGGCGGTGTAATAAAAAGCAAGTACAGTGGTACCTCGTAAGATGAATTTAATTCCATGGGACAAATCATTCTATGAAAAATTCATTTTGCGAAGAGCCCTTTCCCATAGGAATGCTTTGAAAGCCAATTAATCTGTTCTGGAGGGAACGGATTATTAGGTTTTCAATGCACTCCTATGGGAAGTCTGTCCCAACCCCCTTAATTAACAGACAGCCGAAGGCTGTTCCCTCTGCAGCTGACGGACAGCTGATTTTGACAGCTCCAAGCTGTCTGTGGCAGCTGTGTGGTTATTACAGGAAGTTTGTCCCGAACCCATCAAAGGTTTTTCCCTTCTTAGCTGGGTTAGGGCAGGGGAAAAGCTGGCTGCGGCTCCCTGTCCCTTCCTCCTTTTCAGGCACCTGAAAGCTGGAAGGAAGAGGGGACAGGCTAAGGGAAAGACACTCTGAGAACCACAAAGCAGTTTTGTGTGTCTTTGTCCCAACAGCTTCAGCAGTGATCCTCGCCCAGCCTCCCTGCTGCTTCTTCCCTCGAAAATAGCTCTTGTGATAGAGGTGAGCCAAGACTTGGAAGTGGCTGCCCAGGAAGTGGTGGGGGCGGTGGGGGCCGGGCTGGGCAACGTTCACTACATCCCTGCTTCAGCCACCAGGTTGGTATATTAAGCGGGTGCCAGGTATGCAGCCAGGATCCCCTTGGGCTCAGGAGGCTTCATCGGGGGTCTAGGAAGAGCAGCAGGCAAGAGGCTCCTTCCTGCTCTGAGCTGCTTCTTGGGCAAGGTGCAACTTCCAGCCTTGAAAGAAGTGCTGTTGAAGCAGCCAGCGAGCCCTCCTCTTTTTCCAGGTTCCTAGATGGACTAACATGGCTCTTTCCATCCCCACAAAGCAAAAGTGGCAGCAGTAGATGGGCAGCACCAGAGGTGGCAGTAAGTGAGCCTCACATTCCCCATGGAAAGCAAGCTGGGTGGGAGGTGTGCTTCCGGGGCATCTGCTGTTTGGAAGGGAACTAGCATGCCTGTTCCCAGAAATTTCATTCACCCTACAAATTATTCATCTTATAGGAAATTTGTTTTACGAGCTACCACTGTAATTCTCCCCACAGTGCACAGTTAAACAGTCAGATATTCCATTATGAGATGGAATGGTCAACACCACCGTACAGTATGTGTGATTAAAGGAAGAATAACAAATTCATGGAGGCTGAGGCTGTCATCACTAGTCTTGATGGCTACATTAGTACCTCTAGAAAAGGCAATGCACTTCTGAGAAAACAGTTGATGACGAAATGGATTGGGTGAGGGTTATAATCTTCATGGCTGCTTATGTCTGGCCACTGTGCGAGATGGGGTGTTGGTAGTAGATGTATCTTTATATGATCCAGCAGGGCTATTCTGTTGAGTTTCTAAACTATTGGTCCAGCTATAGTTCAGATAATACATTTGCCATGAGCCTATGAGGCTCCTTTGAACAGTTCTATGAATGTTTAATCAGACTGTCCATTGTCTATTTTAGAGCTTGCTCCCAAGTAATTGTGCAAAGGCTTTCAGTGTAACCCCTAGTCCTAGTCTTCTTTTTGGGGGGCAGGATTATACCAGTAAAGACTCAACTTGCAATATTGCTTTAGGAATTCTAGGATAATGGCTCGAATTCTGTTGGAGTTGTAGAGCATAAACTAGCAATCATTGAAGCAGCGTGCATGAACTTGCAATGAACTGTTGCATGCTTGAACACACCCTAGTCATACAATTGATCACATGCCCTGCCTTCTAATGACCTGGCATAATGCGAAAACATTGCTAATGCAGTTGCTGTTACATGCACTGTGACTTATAGTAGGCTTTTATCCAGTGTATAAGCAGTGATGTTTTGAACTTTCAGAAAGTGATATGTTTCTCTGTAATTGTTGTAAGGTTCAGATGAATCTGAATTAACATGCATATACCTTAACTTTCTCAAGAGTAAAATCTAAAGCCAGAATTGTTTTTCTAAACAACTTTTAGTATCTTCTATTAAACAAATGAGCAAATAAATAGGAATTATCATTGCAAAAATAAAGAAAGCCTTTGGGAGACAATAAAAAAGCTTTTTAAATATTAAAAAGTTGCATCAATCTGATATATCTAACATTATACAATTTTCTTTATATACAATGTGTCTCTTGAGAAAAATGTTTTATGTTTGTTAAAATAAGTGGACAGGTAAAACTTCTAACAAAGACCTGCTTTCAAATGTAGAAATAGTAACTGTGATACTGGTAAGAGCAATACTTCAAAGAGATTTCAAATATATCCTAGAAGGTTAGCAGCTCAAGTGAATTAATTATATTAATCAATTAAAATAATCCCAAATCCTTTTATTTGCTAGTAAGGAGCACTGAACCTTCTGGGAGTGACTTCTGAGCAGGTGTGTACAAAATTCTGCTGCAGTTTAATAACATTTCTTTAAAAATCTTCCCCAACTACTCGAAGAACCAACTGATGGTGCAGACTGCAGAACTTTTGTAAATAACCTGGTCATGTGGCTTACCTCCATAAGAACCAAAATTGTATGTAAAATTGCCACCATGTTGGCTGGTGTGCCCATCTATCAGAGATGCAGTTTAGAGACCAATAAAACATTAAAATACATGGGGAGTGAGTATTTATTTATTTTAGCGAGCTTATATTGGTAACTGTACTTTTAGTTTTAATATAAAAGAATGTACCAGTATATTCTTATGACCGCTATTGCGACACAAATGTATTATGAGGAAAACCTAAGAATTTTCCAGTTTTTGAAATTAACAAAGTGGGTATCATATTTTTCTTCTTTCTCCCCCTAGAAAATCGTTTTTCTCTGGCCACGCTTCCTTTTCTCTGTATACCATGCTTTATTTGGTGGTAAGTATAACATCGTTTTACCCCTAAAAAATCATGTACGATCTCTTTTCTCTCTTTGAGGATAATGAGGTGTAATGGGCTAAATGTTCATGCAGGGTATATTTGGATGGAGAAAAGAATCACTAGTACACATCTAGCCAAGTTAATGTAGTGTGGACTTCTATGCACCAAATATGGGTGAGAAAAGTTCAGTCCATGGACCTCATGTGCCTCCTCTCCAGGGCCTCATTATCCAGAATCCCACTGGGGGCAACCACCCCACAAGTACCTCAGTCTTTCCCCCCTTGTTATTGATATAGGAACAGCCTTTGTATCCTCTGGGGTGTAGAGGAAATTTTTGGCATGCATGGAGGGAATCTCACCAGCAACCATTCCCCCTACTTTCAACTTAAAACAATGCATTAGAGGATATCTGGATATTGATTTCAGTTGTTTTTAGAAGAAAAATAATTTGGATTTACATGAAGTGGTGGAAATTGATGTGGTCCAGGAGTTATTGGGTAAAGGACTCATTCCTCAAGCAAATGCTTACCCTGTCCTAAAACCTTTGGCCAGTAGTTCTGGCACACATACACACCCCTTTATGGTGTTAAAGGCTCTATATCTCAAAGGCAATTATCTCTATACAACTTATATCAAATTCCTCTGTACAACGATGTGCATACCAGTGTGTAAGCAGAATGTCGTGTGAACTGGATCATAGAAAAAACAGCCACAAGTGCAGCCACAAGAATTCAGGTTAACTCTGAATCACAATACACAAATCCTTAGGTTTAAGATTAGACATACAAACTAGCTTGAAGAAATTAAGTAGTGTGGAGTAATCTTGACTTTTGTGGAAAAATGATAATGTGGGAACAGTAATTTTTGTAATAGATACCAGGTTATTTCAGATACAGGTGCTTTTAACCATGCAGTTCCACATTTTCCACATAGACCCTTTGGGCCCTCTGACAATGCTACATGGAGGGTCCAGAAGTCATGTTGAATGAAATAAGCTGGTTGTGGGGAAAAGGGTAGGAACCTCTCAAGTCAGGCAGAGAGTAGAACGTAGATCCTGGATTTCCTTTCCAGTCATCAAATGCATATATGCATTATTTCCTGTTGTCAGCCCTTGTTTGATATGATCACTGTCCACAATGGAAAACCAGTTGTAAATTTCTCAGACAGTTGACTAGTGCAAGTGACGTTACCTATGGGGGAAAAATTACCATTTGGCTTCAATGTGTCACAATAGACCATTCGTATCTGTAGCTTGGGATCAGGTATTTTCCTCTTTGCGTGTTTTCTGTACAAAGATGGTGAGGGAAAATGTATGAAGACAAAAAACACCAAACATAACCATTCTGTATCTTGGATACAATCGCCGGAGGGTTGCACATACCCCATTTGTGCTCTCTCAGTTCTGCCTCCTTGTTTGGCTTATCGGCTTACTTGAGGACTGAAAGTGCATCATCATGGAAGTAGATTGGACATAGTAACTGACCTACATGCTAGCTTGTTAAGGGGTTTTGAATACCCAAATTAGTACTGGGGCTGCACAATTTCTCATTCTACCCATCCTGACTCATGCACTTCAGCATGCAGGTTCTAGTGTGTCTTTAACTAGATTGCTGTGTTCTCTTCAGTTGTTGTAACATTGAGTTAATAACAAGACTTGGGTTTTTTGCTTAACAATCAGCTTACTTAACTGGTTCGTAATTCAAAAGTAATTGAATATTGGATTTAATTGTTATTAGCTGTGGCTAACTTACAGTCTGACATTCTCTAAGCACCTGAAGGTCAAGATATAAGTTTTTAGAAATAAGCAAATACATAAAATAAACCCCAGCCCATGGTTAGTTCACCATGACTAACTATAAACCATGATTTACTGCTGGTAATTATAAAACATGGTACATGAAGCCAGAAAGGCACTTGATGGCTTTGCAAGAGAATATGGGCAGACCGTTCATCATCAGAGAATTGAGGAGTTTGATCTACAAAGCAAGTCCTGTTACATTTTGCATTTAGAAGCCCGTGGTAGTCAAGTAGCTTAGTCTGCCTGAAATGGCATGTCTGCATGACTTGCTCCAGTCTCTGAAAGAAGCAGGAGCATGAAGCGCACAAGGAATGCAAGCCTCCACGTACTTCATTTCACCATGGAACATAATTGACATAATCATAGGCCATTTACATGTGTCAAGGCAAAAATCATAATTATGTGCTTCATTAGAATCTATTTTCGGAGCAGCATTCCAGGGAGCAGGGCAAGTGGACTCGCTTGCCCACTTAGTTTCATCCAAGGTATGTGGTTGGTCTTATTTTATTTTGTCAATGAAAAATGCCTCTTCCCTTCCTCCTCTCAGCTTGTTATGCCAGAGTGCTTCCTGGCTAATGGCTATAGTTGCTGGAAGTGTGCTTGACAGAGCTTTTGAAATAACCCAGTGCAGGTCAGTCATGGGTGGAACTACTTTGAGCTTTTTGGAAGAAGTGGGGGTGGGGGGCAGGGGAAGAGGTTTAGGGAGTGATTTGTGGTAAATGTAATTAAGGGAAAGTTTCCTCCCTCCTCTTCTAGGGATTTTCAAAAGACCCGGGGGCCCCGTATCTCCTGTAACCTTAGATATGAAATGAGAGGATGGAGGGAGGTGGTGGGGCAGACCCAATTTTATAAAAGCATTACACATAAACTTATATCCATGAATAGGCCTTCGCCACCCCCGTTTTTTTCTCTTTGCTATCTGAAAGATAAATTAAGACACAACTCCCTTCTGGTTTTGCTCCCCTTTGCTTTTTGCTCTTTAAGCTGGAAGCAGGCTCTGTAATTTAATTACCATGCCTTTCAGACTATTTAGTGGTCTGCATGAATTTATTTCCTCATATTTTTCTCTCCCTTCTTTTTAAATGTCTCAAAGTTATTCCGTAAACATTTACACCATTTCCTCTCAGCAATGCTAAAATAACATGGCCAGTGAATTGCAGGGAGGGATACTCGACATGAAAGAGGTCAAAACTCTGTTTTTGATCTACCCTTCTCTAAGAATTCATAGATGAAGCCAGTGTGTGTCTAGCAGCTGGTTGTAGCAATGGGACATGCCTCTGGGCCTTTGGAATAAATGTTTCAAGTTACCATCACTTCCGTTTTAAGCTAAATATATTCTACATTTTGGCCATAAACAGGACTTCAAGGTGAGGGAACAAAATAAGCTCTGAAGCACCACCAATGCTTTTATTTTTGCACCTGTCACATAATTTTGCTGGTGTTCCCAGTGCCAGTTTGTATGGGATTTGAAGTAGGGGAGGTCTTGGACCTGAGATGATGAAAGCGCCCCTGTAACTTCCCAAATGGTCCTGGCAAAAAAAGGATGTTTTCATTTGGGACGTCAGAAACGGATCTTGTGTCTGATGGAATGCATTGCTGTCTAAATGTGTTAAGCTTTTCATTTTTCTGTCCCACCCCCACCCCACCCCATGATATTCTGTCCCACCCCACCCCATGATATACTCCATGATATACAATCATCAAATGAAAACACACCTCATAGGAGCTCCATGTGTTTGTGAGACACCTGCCCCCACCCACTGTTGCTGGCTTGGTTTGCAGTATTACCATGCAGACATTTGGAGAAGTCGTCAACTTCAGCTCAAATGACTCTTTTTAGTTTTGGGTATTTTCTTTTTTTTAAAAAAACGAGCTTGTTGAAACAAGCAGATAATTTCTCTGAAACTGGGTGGTGTCATTATAGGTTTCATCTCATGGCAAATGTGTAGTTGTTGGATTCTTTTCTGCCCCACCCCCATCTCCTGCTGCCCCACATGCACCCACCCAGGTAATTTCTGATTCCAAACCCACAGAGAGAGGCAATTAGCAAGGCTTATGGTTCCAACTAATAATATGACAAGAGAGAAAGGGGAAAAAACCCACTCTGCTGCTTTCGTCTGTTAGAATACAATAAATGTTGACGTTTGCTGACTAATGTCAGACACTCCCACAAGGTCCCAGTTTTCCTCTCCTCTCATTTCGCTTCAGGTGGAGGAGGCTGTCGCTGTTCGGCCAGCGTTACCTGACGGGCTCCACCTCTCACGCCCTGTAGGGAGTGGGTTAGCAAGACATTTGCCAGGGTTGCAGTTCTTGGTTCCTGCAAGCTCGAGTGCTATGCTCCCCAGACATTATGAATTTGAATGTGAACATGGTAGAAACTGGAATAGTGGAAAGAAAATGCACATTTTTTTAAAGCATGCATATGCTTTAGGGAATCTTGAATTGCCTTTGCTTCTCTGCTCAGGCTTTGCATGTATGACTTAAGAAAACACATATTGTCTGTTTTAGCTATTGTACTAGTAATTTGTAGCGGGGACTCTGTAGAGCCAAGCCATGCAGAAATGGTCACATGATACTCCAGGTTTGGCTAGACTAAAATTTCCAACAGCCCTTGTTGTTGGATGATGAGGGATAGTTCTCACTGCATCAGAAAGCTTATATTAAGGATATAAAAATTTAAATGTTCTTGATGAAAAAGGTTTCATCTCAGGGGAAAAGAGGTACCTTCTAGGGCAGTGATGGCAACACTTTTATAGACCGAGTGCCCAAATTGCAATTCAAAACCCACTTTTTTTTTTTTGCAAAGTGCCAGTACAGGTTACAAATGCTTCGGGTGCTACCCTTCGGGAAAGTGAGTATTGAAGAGCAGGCTTTTGAATTTCCTGCAGCCACAAATCGCTGCTCCCCCCCCTTTGCCCAGCTCTCTTTACGGAGCCATTTTGGTGGTCTCAAAGTGGCTCTGTGCAGAGATCCTGGAGAAGGGGAGGCAGTGGTTTGCGGGCTCCTTCATAGCACCAATTTACTCTCCAGCCAGGCCACCTTTTTGATGCCCAGAGCAGTGTGGCTGGAGAGTAAACTGGGGCTACGAAGGAGCCCACAAGCTGCTGCCTCCCCTTCACCCAGTCCTCTGCATGGAGCACAATGGCATGCTCTGAGTGGAGGGGGAATGCTGTGGCTATGAAGGGCTTATGCCACATGCCCACAGAGAGGGCTCTGCATGCCAACTTTGGGAACCGTGCCATAGATTCGCCAACACTGCTCGGGGGTGGGGGGAGAGGCAATCACAGAATGATTTTTTTTTCATTCCTACACACACAAGAACAAAACAGCCACTGCTTTTTTCACATCAACCATTCTCTTTCTGTCTAGAAGACTTGATCCCTGCATTAAAAATTGTGTATTGTACAAAAAACAAGGTTTTATGTGCAGCACTCATGTGCTGTGTGAATTTCTTGCAAAAATGCTGAATGCAAAAAACCTCTCATAATCTTGTTCAATAGGATAAAAACTTTGGAAATGTTCTGTTCTTATCTGGGACAATGAAATAAGTAAAGATTTGTACATACTTTTCAATTTGTCCCAAGAAAACTTAAAAAACTGTTTTTTAAAGAGCTTTCATCTTCTCTTTACAGTGTCACTTCTTTTCTGGGTTTTAATCTCTGGAGTATTTTCCAGAAAACAACATCCCAGACACAGCTTTTTAGCATATTCACTTACTGAGAAACTCACTTTCATTCTCTGTAAATGTAGAACTGGGCCTCTGCCATGTTTACATTGTATTTCGCAGTAAGAAAAACATCAACTTTTGAGTACATATCCTAGTGAAATTGTAGCACCAGCTGCTCTTTGTGTTCAGCTCTTCTACAATTTACTACAACTGAACATGTGCTTTCTGGATTTCTATCTCATGATGGAATGGTTGTGTTCTGAATTAAAAAGCAGTTTAAAGCACCAAGCCAACCAAGTAGGCTGTTAGCCCACAAATTGTCATGCCATGGTTTTCCTTATGTATCAGAACATCCGCTACTATTTGGGTAATATTTTGTATTGCATCAACTTCCAAAGGATCCTTGCCCATGAGGTTTTGCCTGTGCCAGCCAAATTTGAAGGCAGCTGCTGGATTAATTTCTTGTATAAATTTGCTAACATTTATCCAATTGGGCCATGCAGGATTAGGAAATACACTCCTAAGGTGGCTGCCTTTAATGATGCTTGTTCGAGTTCCCAGTGTTGCATTATACTTACTTTTTTTTGCCAAATGAACAATATGTTCATGTTTCTAAAGATGCTGAATACCAAACGTCTGACTCTATTTCCCTGGGATCGTGGCCAATCTGTTAGTCATTAGATAAACATCAGTGGCTGATTTCAAAGCTCTGGACTCAACAAAAGGAAAGAATTTTTTGTATTCCCCTCTCTTGTGTGTTTCTAAACTATCTACGTTAATGAGGCCAGAGGCAGGTTTCTATTCGCTTGACAAATGTTAATTTTCAGTTGCTCTAGTCTAGAAGTTGTGGATCAGGTTGTTGTTGTTTTTACAGTTACTTCTTTGAATCATCTCCACAACAGCTTTGTAATGCAAGTAAGGCCAGGCCTGTCAATCCGTTTTGAAAACTAGGATCTGAATCTGGGCTTTCTGTCCACTCCCCCAAAAACATTACCACTGCATTGCCTAAATATTGCCTATCAGGGCGAGAGCCATTACCGGGTTCCTGATTGTGAACCATAGGGGGAAAGTGCTTCTCCTTGGCCTCAGGAAAGTTCCACGGCTGCTTTCTGTACAGGCAAAGAACCCATAGGTGCGAATGCACTGCTGATCACCAGAAGAACTACACTTGCAACTAACCTCTTCTTCCATATCTTCTTGCCTGATGACTGAACACTTCTGAGGAAGCACCCCTGGTTATTCCTTCATGGAACATGCAGCCTACCAGAAGCAGAGGATTTATCTTATTGGCTCCTGTCCTGTAGCATACCCCTCCTAGTTGAAGTTAGGTGTGGATTTATAGTTCACTGCCTTTGGATCTTTTGAGGACTTTCCTTCCTCTTGAAGAACTTTCTGACCAATAAATGCCACTCGTTAAACTGTTTTTATTGGAACTCAAGCTGTCGTCATCATCATCATCATCAACTTCTTCTTCTTCTCCTCCTCCTCCTCCTCCTCCTCCTCCTCCTCCGGTATTTACCCGTATATACTCGAGTATAAGTCGACCCAAGTATAAGCCAGGGCCCCTAATTTAAACCCCCAAAACTGAGAAAATTTATTGACTCAAGTATAAGCCTAGGGTGGGAAATGCAGCAGGGCCTGGCAACTCCTCCTTTGTGAGCTGGGTGTGTGTGTGATGTTTAAAATGACTTTTAGCCAACGAGGCAAGTGCTTGAGTTGGTGGCTAAAAGTCATTTTAAACATTGTTTTAAAATGACCTTTTAAAAAGTCATTTTAAACATGGGGGTCAGGAAAAGTGGCGCACAATGTTTGAAATGACTTTTAGCCACTGACCCAAACTTGCCTCAGTGGCTAAAAGTATTGACCCACATATAAGCCGAGGACCCCTTTTTTCACCCCAAAATTAGGGCTGAAAAACTAGGCTTATACTCGAGTATATACAGTACTCTTCCACATTTTAAAATTTCCAGGATAGAGGGGAGGAAAGGAAGGAAGGAAATGATGGGTTTCTGCAACCTTCTTTGAACCTCTTTTCAAAATGGAATGAAATTTTCTTTACCGTATATATTTGAAATATAAAGACAGCCAAAGAGGCAGAATGAGATTAATAGCTTCACAGAGAGATTAAAAGATGGGTGGTTCCACTTTATGCAACTGCTTAGAGCAACCAAACTGAAAGGAGACCAATTACTCTTTCACCCTTAAGCTCTCTTTGTATCCCAAAACCTTTCTACAAGGTTGGAAACATTTCAAAGCTAGTTTTCAGGCAGAGCAAAAGGCTGCAGGTGGGGGAGAGGTACAAAGGAAGATAAAAAAAAATATCCTGCTGTTGCTACCAGTATGGCATGAGATATAGGCTATTATCTACATGTGTGTGTTGTGTTGTTACTACATATTCATGTGTGTGTCTCTGTGTTTACAAACCTCTGAAAGTAAAAAAAAAAAATGTGAGCAGCAGCTAGTAGTTTTCTCTTACATCCCCATAACTTGCAGAAGAAACACAAACACCTCCCTTTTTTATCATCTGCCTAAGAGCACTGACTGGCCACAGCCTGTTTCTCTCTGACATCAGTGGAAGTTCCCTGGCAATGGAAGCATTGCATGTGCCGCCCGTTCTGTGGTGAAGCTGCCCTTGCCAGAGTTCCCATAGTTGAGAGGTTTCCCAACAACTCCTGCTACCCTTGGTCACCAGGTCATGGCATTCTCAATATCATTCCTGGATGCTATTGGTTGAAACTTTTCCCACTGCTGTGTATTGGTCTGCAGTAGTAGCTGCTCATTTTATGTTACTATATAAACACCACACAGGCGCCTCTGTAAACCTCCTTTGACTGAGTTAGCAGACTTGAGCCAAAAAAAAAAAAAAACACCCTGTAATTCGTTTGCTGTCTGCTGCAAAAACAACGTTAATTCTATTCAGGTTTTTTTCTACATTAAATGTTTGTTTTCTTTAGCTTGGTTTTACTTTATAATGAAAGCCTGAAGGATGTAAGATGAGCAGAAAACTATAGTACCAATGGCATAGCTGGATCATGGATGAATCATGGGGTGGATTTTACCTCACGGGTAGCTTTGTTAATTCTTCCTATTATTGATTACAGAGCACTGTGATTTCTAGGAGAACTGCCATTTTTATTGTTATATCTGAAAGTGATTCTTTACAATTTAAGGACTGGAAAAGCTCCAGGACAAAAAAGAAACAAAGTGATGACATGTGACCTGTTTCCTTACTGGAATATCAATCAAGTTCATTTAAGGCAAAATTTCACTCTACCTAGTGAAAATTTGCCTTAAAGATACAGAGTCTTTGCTAGGTTGTGCCTGGTAATCTCTACAGACCTGCAAATTTTCTTCTGACAGGATATTAGGCTGGCTTACTGCTATCAGTGACATTTAATTGTTGGTGTCACAAAATCAGACTATTTTAATCTTTACAACTTAATCTAGAATAATTTAAAACTGTAATAACCACACACACACAAACACCAAACCAGAAGCAAATGTTGGTTTTATGACATGAGAAAAATTAAGTGGAAGCTCTTCCATCTCAGTTCCTCAGTATTTATGCCAATGACAGGCTTGCAAGTAGAAACAAAATAATATTCATGGACCACTAAGCCATGGTTAAAGATGATGCCTAAACTGGATGCTCGTGGTCCAAAATGAACATTTCCCCCAGCATGTCTGTGAAGATTCTCAGTCATCCATGTGAGGTTATCTGGAAGCTGAGTCATGGAAATGATGGTGTGAGGCCACTGTCCATCTAATGAGCTTATTCAGACCAGGGTGGTGTGAAGCCAAAGTGAACTATAAATTGGAGGCCTTGCACAGACTTCATTTAGACCAATGAAGCTACTTGGATGAGTAGTGAAACTTTTCAATCTCACAAGAAAAGAAGTCCCGTTACTATGACTTAACCTCTGGATATTTCCAGTATGGTGTTTCATAGTGACCATCCTGTACAAGTCTACTCAAAAATAATCTCCATTGAGTTCACCTATATATAATCTCACATGGATGTTAGCAGGACAGCTGTCCATTCTGTGATCTTCAGAATATTTCAATCAATCATTAAACACACTGGGGATTGTGCCAGTGTAAAATAAGTTTGGTCTGTGTATACCACTTCCCAAGTTGACTGTTATTTTTTTTTTTTTTGGTTTTTTTCTCTCTCCATCTAATTGTTCTGTCTGATGAAAGATGCAGTCAAATAACGATAGGGTAAATAAAGATAATAATAAATGAACTCATTGAAGAAGAACTGAAATTAATGTAATAATAGCTCATCTAAGAATCTTATTTAATTGGGGGGAGTGTTGTATCTGCTGAGTAATATGCAGTTGGTTGCCCTTCCATTAATTGAAGACATTTGTCTGTGGAGTTTTTTTAATGCATCCTCCTACCCATTAATTAATTAATTAAAATCAATTCCTATTCCACTGCAGGTGCCTTCATTTGCTGGAGATATATTAGTTGTATATCCCATGTGTTCAAAAAAGAATATGCAAAAAAGAAAAGAAATTGACCCATAAATATGCTTCTAAATAGAGGATAACCTAGCAGTTCGAAAGCATGTAAATGCAAGTAGATAAATAGGTGCCATAGTAAGAAGCGGGAAAGTAAACAGTATTCTGTGCGCAGAAATTGATTCAGCCATGCCGGCCACATGGCCACAGACTTGCACAACACTGGCACTTTGGCTCAAAAACGGAGATGAGAGCCACCCCTAGAGTCAATCACGACTAGCACGTATTTGCGGGGAGGACATTTATCTTTACCTTAGAGGCCAGAAATTTCCCTCCCTGCTTTTGAGTTCTCAGAACTGTTGTCCACATGTTGGGTTTGAATCCAAGGACTTCCTAGTCAGAAAGGGTAAGTGCAGCCTTGAACGTGAATTTGAGAGCTAGTATTCTAATAATTAAGTCCTGGCAAAGAACCCCGACTGCATGTCATTTATTCAGAGAACTGGAAAGTCTAGTTTTGCTGTTTGGTGTGAGTTTTTTTTTCCCTTAAAGAGGCTGGATGAAGTATAATATGAAGACATATGACTCTTCTTTGAAAATATGTCACTGGCACATTTGTATGCAGTACAGTACAGTGGACCCTTGTATAAAAGTTTGTACAACATAAAATCAGGGCGAATCCGTACAAAATAAAAATGGTCGCAATTAGGGATTACTCTGTTTTCAATGCATTCCTGTGGGAAATTTGTATAAAGGAAAATTTGCTTAACATAATTTCATTTGGAATGAATTAATTCCTTTATGCAAGGTACCACTCCTTTCTATCTTAGCTATTTTTTGCATAGATTATGAACTGCAAATATTTTTATGACCTTGTAGCATTCATGTTTTATTCCACAGAACAGGGAAGCAGCAGTTGACAAATGGTTCTGTAATGTTCACACTCTCCTCATCCTACTTTTGGGGTTGGGTCAGCCTCCAGCTCCTTTAACTTGTGGGTAGACATTTATGCTTTTCTTGCAGACCCTTTCCTTTTTAGCTTTCCTAGTTCCCACAGAAACCTGACAAATAAGCTGTGCCCAGGGCTTTTGAGAGGAAACCAGATCAGAATAAATGGGAAAGGGGTGAGGCAAGGAAGCTGCCTATTTGACATCATTTCAGCGGCTTCATTTCAAGTCAAGGCATGCTGCTTTGCTGCTATTGTTTTCTTCCCCCACTAAAGCAAAAAATCCACTTTTCTCTCCGTACTTCACGTACTTCACGACCAAGGCGCTTTATAGTGTACTTCACAAAGGCATTAAACAATGTCAGGATTTAAGGCAGATTAGGAAAGGCCTTAAATATTAAACAGTCAGCACTGTGATGCCAGCATCTCTGCTGTGTAGATGTATTTGGGGTGCTTTCTCTTAAGACTATGCAGCTGAATGAAATGGGGAAAGAAAATCATAACAGGATTATGGCGACATTCTCCTAAGTGTCTAGACTTTTATACTTTATATTTACGAGAAAAAATAGCAAAGGGAAGATATGACCAAGTACATAAATAGAGGCATCCCCCCCTCCTCCTCATTACACCTCTGCTGGTGCTGTTGGGGGTGGACCTTTTTGAACTACAACTCCCAGAATCCTCTGTCCAGAACTCATCCTGGCCATTTTGCTTGCCCAAAATTTTCCTGAGACATAACGTGGAGGTAGGGTTGTTAATTGAAGATGTAAGGTGATGATACAGAAAATTGTATTTTGTTTCAGAAAGCTCTCAGGTCATCCAGTAGGAATGCTGGGTCACATTGAGACTTAGCTTTTTTTCTTCTTCTCCCTGCTGGACTGGATAACATACACACAGAGATATGAGCCTGTGCTTATTCTCATGAGAACTCATCAAGGAGAGCCTGCATTGTCATGACTTAGTGTCAAGTTATTATGTTGTTCCATCACTCTCTATCAAGAGTAGGGAACAAGTAGCTCTCTAAATGTCCTTGGACTATATCTTCCATTCACCTTTTCATTGGCCCTGCTGGATGGTGGGATGTGGTTTTGAGTTCAACAAAATTTGAGGGGGGTACATATTTCCCACCCCTACCCTATACTTCATTTCATTTTATAGAAACATATTTATAGTGCTCTTAAGTTGTTGTACCTTCAGACAAGGAACTGATATGACAAAGGGATGTTCCTCCATGCCTTTCTACACTAATAACAAAAAATCTACTCCCTTGGGTTTCTTTCTGGTTTGTTTGTTGTAGAGGGAGACACAACCCAGATGTTGAGTCTGTAGTATCTGGCCAAGAAAAGAAGAAATGGAAAGAAAACTAGCTTTGTTATATCACCAAAAATTGTGAAATGGCTTGTTCATCTTTGTCTATATAGACACACTCAAAAGGCACCTGATTGTTAGTTCAGGGAAGGGAATTTAACAAATTGCAAAAGTTGTCATTCTGGCATTTGACCCTGGCTTCCATTTGGTGGAAAGTGATAGCCCAGATAAGTTCTGCCTGATAGTTGATGAACACTTTACCCTCAATGTGTTACAAACTAGAACTCAGAAGCTCCATAGGGAAATCAAGGGTGGTGCCAACTCCTGTGAACAGAAGGTTTTATACTATTATTTCCCCACTCCATTTTGTTTTTGTTTTCCTTTTACAGCTGTACCTGCAAGCCAGGTTTACTTGGAGAGGAGCCCGCCTGCTGCGTCCTCTGCTACAGTTTACATTGATCATGATGGCATTTTACACAGGACTTTCTCGTGTCTCTGACCACAAACATCACCCAACAGATGTACTGGCAGGCTTCACACAGGGGGCCTTGGTGGCTTATTGCGTGGTAAGTAGACCATATTTCTGGTGTCATAGTTCACTAAATAACCCATATGTATCATATCTCCAAGAAGAGTAATGCTGTTACACTTACTGCCTTACACTGAAGGCTAGAAAAAGAAATGAGAAGCGTACTCTTACCTTTTAAGTGTAGTATGCACAAAAATAGGCTCATGTGAAACAGCTGTTTTCTGCATTTCCTTCTGCTTATTAGGTCCACTATGTTTAGCATATGGAAAGAAGCTATATTTGAACATGTGCCAGACTGGGAAAATTACCAGGATAATTCACCTAGATGAATGCATAAATGGTTACAGCACTGGCTTGTTTTTCTTTGAAAGGCTAAACACTTTCAAAGGCAGCTGACCACCTCCCTACATGTGTGTGTGTGTGTGTGTGTGTGTGTGTGTGTGTGTGTGTGTGTGCACGCGCACGCACACACAGAGACAGACACACAGGTGGAGAAGGGCAACTGGTGTCTGTGTTAACCAAATGACTCAATGTTCTGTGAGCAACACGATCCAATTTCCCATAAACTGACTGGGAATCCAGTCAAAAGTGCTTGCTGTGTGACGAAACATACACAGATCAATGTTTCCCTTTGAGTTAAATCAGAAAGCTCAGTAGCATGTAAATATTAATGTGATTGGAAGTATGGTGAATGTATTGCTGTGTATGTTTCCTTTTATAGTGAAAAGCTTTTTTTTTTTCATAAATAGGCTGCTAAAGCAGCAGCTAGACATGGGCATGGAGTGGCGAAATTCTCGTTTCCATTTTCGGTTCTCGTTATCGTTATGTAATGAGAACGGTAAGGAGAATTACTCCGCTCCAGCTCAAACCCGACCCGAAAAAAGAAAAATTGGCTCGGGTTTGTCGTTGTCATTCATGGCATCGCGGGCTCGCGCGATGCCATTGCCAACAAGCAGCACAGAAAAAAAGTTTTTAAAAGTAAAAAAAAAAAAAAAACCGATTCCGGGCCAAAAAGGCAGGCGAAAATATGCCTGCCTGAGTGAGGGCACCTACCAGAGGGGTGTTTTCCGGGGGGGGGGGTCCCCGGCCTCCCCCCCTCCTTTCCTGGGCTGTCTCTATGCCATGCGGTGGGGGGATCCAAAATGGCGACCACAATATTTATTTTTAAATTGTGGTCCAAAAGCCCAATAAAGCACAACAGAAATATGTGAAAATAAGGTATTTTAACTGCCTGAATTTTTATAGTAGCAGCAGTGGGTTTTTCTTGCAATAAAACATCTCAATTTATTTTATTTTATTTTATTTTTATTTTTATTTTTTTACACCTGCACATGCATAATAATGGGCTGGCCATGGGATGGGACCATGCAATTTTTTTGAGCCATTCCACCAATCGCATGGTCAGGTTTTGACTGAGACTTCTGGATGTGCCAGTGGGCATAAAAGCCCACTAACCCTAACCCTAACCCTAACTCCCAACCTGTACGGCAGTACGCTTCCCAGGTGCCTCCCAGAGCCCACTATCCCTACCCTACCCCTACCCCTAACCTGTACGGCAGTACGCTTCCCTTCTTAGTGAGTCAGAGGCACCCAGAGAGGTGCCTCCGCCACTTACCCCAACCCTAACATAATAACATGTACGGTACGCGCTAATCCCTTCTTAGTGGGTCAGAGAGGCACCCAGAGAGGTGCTTCCCAGAGCCCACTTACCCTAACCCCAACCCCAAACGACAAACGGAAACGACAATTTTTTGAAAAATTTCACAACAAACGGAAACGACCTGAAACGGACCGGTTCCGACAAACAATAACTCGAAACGTCATTTTTTCTGGTCGTGCCCATCTGTGGCAGCAGCTATCTTCCACTGCCTACCTTGTTTAACAATTCATTTTCAAATGAAATTATATTATTTATAGATTACTTTTTGGATTATTTGGTACTTGAGCCTTTCTCAAAATGTGCAATTGTTCTTTGCTTTAGCAAAAAGGTTAATTTATGAGTGAGCTGCCTAAATGTCCTAAGCACATTCGATCTCGCCTGATTTCGGAAGCTAAGCAGGGTCAGCCCTGGTTAGTACTTGGATGGGCGACCACCAGGGAGTAACAGATGCTGTAGGCGACTGGAGTAGGAACTGGCAAGCCACTCCAGTATCTCTGCCAAGAAAACTCCATGGATGTGGAGTCACGAAGGGTCGGTCATGACTGTAACGACACAACACAATTTATGAGTGGATAGATAGATAGATAGATAGATAGATAGATAGATAGATAGATAGATAGATAGATAGATAGATAGATAGATAGATAGATAGATAGATAGATAGATAGATAGATAGATAGATAGATAGATAGATAGGGACAAGTGCAAAGATTTACATTTCAGAAAAGGAAACCAAATACACAGTTCCAAGATGGGCATTCAAGGACAAATTAGAGAACTATACTTGGATTTGGATTTATAATAGAGCAGGAGGTTGAATACCATCATATGATATTTGTATCATTATTTTATGATAATTCTAGTATATTATGATTCTATTATCTCCTCCTTCCTATCATTTATCCCAAGTAAATTTTCTCTCCAAATGTCTATTGTCGCCCTGTCTCTCATACACATATAAATGGCTTGCAATCTGAGGATCTTCTCTTACACTGCTTTACTTCGTAGCAGAAGTGCTAGTCTTTCCTTGTTGTTAGCTTGCAGGTCCAGACAACAGTAATCTTCAGTGGTTTGCTGGCCTTTTTTTAACATTATCCATGTTGATGGTCAAATAAAAAAATGCATAGTGCTTCATGAAGCTGTGGAAGTTAGAAGAAGAAAAGGGCCCCAGGGTTTAATTTTGGAAAACTGAGGAAGTTTCTTCTTACTCTCTCATGTTGGATCACATGGTTTTGCCCTACCATTATTATTATTAACACTTGTTGTCAGGACTGGCCACACGGAATTATTTCATTCATTCATCTCATTTGCTGCATTGAGCACATCAGTTAGGTTTGGTGAGTGGTGGTGGGATAGGGCAGGGCAAGGAACCGGGAAAGGTGGTTGGTTGTAGTTTGATGATGACCTCAGTGCATCAGAGCAAAAGGCATCTGACAGACAATAGAGGGACTAAGACGAGAAATGAATGTTTTCAGTGTTTCCTGTCGAATGACGAGTTGCAAAGCTGGCACTCGTTCCCTGACCTGTAAACAGATGGTGCATTTTACTGGGGTGAGCATTTGGCTACTATAGGCTGACTTTCCTCCAACAAGGTGAAGTTGCCGAGGAAACAGCTGCCTGAGCAACACCAGACACATGTGTGGCCTTTCCTTTTCAACTCGGACCTTTCCCACCCTGTCTGCTGCCCCTTGGTACATCTCAGTCCTCAGCCAGGATACAGACAGGGCACAGGGCATGATTTACCCTGCCCTTACAGAAGACCTTCTAGGTAGAAAAGGAAGTTGAGAGATTGATTTCCTTTGCCTTCCCATGATTTCCTGTTCACCAGTTGTGGCTAAAAATTTTCAGTTGTAGCCTGAAGATTGTTTATAAAATGACACAGAAGGGATCGAATGGCATCTGTTTTGCTGTCCTTTTGTATGATTTCTTGTTTAAGTGGAGTGGATAAACTGCTGCACTACAGCTATAATTGGTCATGACCTCTGATTAGTCTGTTCTCTACAATAAGGAAACTTTATGCCAGGCACCTATTAAAACGTCTGACAGATTCGGCACAGGAAAAGCGTCTTCCTGGTAATGAACAAATTGGCTTCCATCTGGGATCCTTGACCTTATCTCATGCACTTGTATTATCATTTCTTGCTGAAAAATACTCAGTACACTTTAAGGGCAAACTCTATGCAGCCTTCATTGATTTGTGGGGTGCCTTTGACTTAATCAGCAGTAGAGATGGGCACGAATCGAAAAAATGATGTTTTGGTTTTCATTTTTTGTTGCGGGTCTGTTTCAGTTCATTTTCGTTTTTCATTAATTTTTTGAAAAAAATTGTTTTGTTTTTTCATTTTTCGTTTTTACCCGCTTTATGCGCAACTTAAAGAATTTCCGCGTGCAGACGTCCCCCAACGCCCCAGACCAGAGGGAAAACACACAAAAAAAATGATGCTGGCAGACACACAGTATAGACTAGGGACGCGGGGAGGCTGCAAAGGCAGTGGCAGGCATTGCCCAGGGCGTAAAAGACAGCCACAGAGTGACTGCACTGCGGAGCAGGTGAAGGTACTCACTGAGAGGTACGCATGCACACAGGGAGGCTGCAAGAGAAATCTCTTCTTTCTATCCCCTAAGAGCCAGGCTGCAGCCAGCAGGAACACAGAGACACACGCCTGCCTGGCTGGCCTAAAGTAACAAGTCACAGAGACAGCAATTCCACCCTAACTCCCACCGCAGACTGCAAGGAGGATGGGGGCTGCCAGAGTTTTTTATGCCCTCTGTGGCTGCCGCACCTACCCAGTCTGAATCTGGGCGTGCTATTGGTTGAAATTGTCCAAGAATTTACCTAATCCCATCACATGGCTTGCATCCATCCAAAATTTTAGAGAACCCCACCACCACTTTCTTTCAAAGCAATGTTAGACCATCTTCAAAATAAAACTATGATGCTCCAGATTTTGTCACAATCCTGATGTCATAATTAGGCTGAAACACTCAGCAGAAACCACGGGAAGTTCCATCCTTAAAGGCTGCCAGGACCACAATATGGAAAGATATATGTATTTTAGACCCCTCCCCCCAACTGATGAAATAGAAGTTGTTTTATGTGAAGCTAGGAATTACTGAAATTAAAATGTCTTTTAGATGCACCTTTAAGCAACCACTTTCAGGATTAATAGCTGTGAAATATGGATACATAGGAATTTGTGAGACCGCTTCCTTCTCTTGTTTGTCTTAATTGCATGCCAGCTATTTGCCAGAATGCTCTGGATCCAATGAATCTTTTTAAAATCATTAATGTTTAAAAAGACATTGATCAGTTACAGTGGCTGAATAGCACATTCCCAGTTGTCTGCTGCTGAGTTTTCTTTATGGGTGGGGAGCAAATCCAAGCAAAAACACTCAATACATTTACCCTTTGTTTTCGTGTTAAGCAGCTGAATCATTAGGAGGGTTTAACACACTTTTCTAACTTTAGAAGATCATGTTTCATGATTTCTCTAAGTGTTTTTCTAACCTCAAGCCTCTGCTCAAGTGAAATGCAGCTTAAAGGGGAATTAATGCTCCTGCTCCTACCAAATATCTGATTTAGAGCCCCACACATCATGAACTACAGAGCAAAGGCTAAGAAAAGCCAAGGTGACACAGCATCCATAACATACCCATTTGGAAAATTTGGGTCTGATTGAACCTAATCTCCTCATCGGCCACTAGCACTGTGCAACCGCCATTTGCTCCTGCCACAAATTGATTTGTTATGGAGATCTCAGTTTATAATGTGGATATAGCTGTGATTGAATCCAGTCTTAAGGAGTGGTATGTGAGAGGCAATGCATTGGAATTATTTTTCAACACTCTGCTCCCTAAAAGTTATAGAAATAAATGAGTGAATGAGTAAAGAATGGCCATAGAAGTGTGTTAAATTCAAGGAAGATTTATCATTTAAATGTACTTCTACAACTGATCTAGTGAAAATGAAATATACCCAATTATTGGCCAAAATCATGTTGCTTAGTTTAGTAAATCAAACTAGAGTAGGATCCATTGAATCATTCAGCATTTAGTGAGTCAACTTCTCTGTACATTCCATTGATTCAAATAGAACTACTCTAACTGCGACTTACTATGCTTTAAGTAAGTTGTTGGAGTAGACCAATTTAAATAAATGGAATTTATGAAATAATTGTTGCACTGAATACTCATTGATTCAGTGGTCTATTATCAGTAAGATTAATTTTATTAAACAACATGATTTTGGCCAACAGGCTAGTGAAATATATTATTATTTTTTCATCTTGGTGGGACTTAAACTCTTTGGAAATTATCCCAGTCATATTTGGGCTTTAGTGGCCAACTGAGTTTTCCCCCAGTTCATGTTAAATAATTCTGGTATAGGAGTGAAATCAAGGGAGTTTCATTGGTACGCATTTAGTTCTTTGAAATGCGACCTATATATGCTACTACATACAATATAGCAAAATTAACAATGCAGATGGAGACAGGAGTAGATCTGGGTATATGTTTCCACAGAGATTAACCAAAACTTACCCAAACGACTGCACCAAAGTATAATGATTAATAGACAGAGTATATATTATATTAAAAAAATATTTTTTCAGGACCAAATGAGAATCTAAATTGCCCATCCATTTCAAATGTAGCCTTGCTGAAAAGAAAGGAGCCGTATGCTAATCATGAGAGGGAAATTAGACCTCTTGATTTAGCTCAGCTACCCTAACACTGCTATTGAACCTGAGGCTCAAAGATAATTTAATATTAATATTATCTAAATAAGCCTACGGAAGCAGTGGCTGCTGTTTGTTTTTCTTTGGTCTCAGCCGGCTATCTATTTTTCTGAATTGAGTTTTGTTTCTTTGGTGAATTAAGTATATGCTTCGATGCCAGCATTTAGATGTCAGACTAACTGATCTGGGAACATAGCAAGACAATTGGAAGCCTCAATGCAAACATCTGTATCCAGTAAAGCAAGCAACCTCTTTTAACCACCCCATGCTTTGTGGTTTTGCACTCTAATATGCCTGTTCAGACTAATAGAATGCTGGGAAAGCTGAAACTTGAAATGCAACTTAATCTTCTTGCAGCTTTCACTTTCAAAATAGCATTAAAACTCATGACGCTAAATTATACCATCTGAACAAGAATACTCTTCCTGGACATACAGTAATCGTCTATAAATCAGGGATCCTAAATAATGCAACGAAATATGTGTCACAATAAGTATTGGCCTGTAATGGCAATATCTGGACTTTTCTTGGTGTTGACAAGCAAAAATAAATTTTCTAGAATTACTTTTGCCTGCTCTTGGTAGGAGCTCCCTGGCTTGATTTGGTTTTGGGGGTAGGGGGAGGGCTACAGTTAACATTATCTCCCACATCTCCTAGTCAGTATGTGAATCTCACCATGTTTCATTGTCAAATGGAAACAGAGAAGAAACAGTCTTTACTATAAGATTTATCTTATATAAGTTATTATAATAAGACATTATAAGATTTATCTGGATAAGGGTTTTCATCCAATAAAGCTTGTGGAAAATCTACCAGAATGTCTTCAGAAAGTTTTTGGACCCCCTCCCCCCCCGAAATATGCCAAGCAGTACTGGTTTATATTACTATTCCTGTGCAGAAGGGCATCTTTCCTGTGCATGATTGGCCAGGAGAAAATTGAAGAAACGCCAAACGATGTGGGGTTGTTACAATTCCTGAATGGAATGGCATCTTTCCCGCACAGGATTCACTAGAAAAGGCATTAAGCCTAACAGAACTAGGCAGTTTCCTCTCCAGAACAATGGGAGAAAATGGGGCACGAAATATATTAAAAAGAAAATTAGTCTGGAGTCTAATTCTCCCAGAAACCTGTGGAATCTCACTGATCTGGGGGATCTCAGCAGCAGGAGTCTTGGCATGGTGAAACATGAAAAATAGTGGAGAATGAGGAATGCTATAAGTGTTTTAGGGTTCATCACGTCCTGATCTCATATGTTTGTCCTATACATGTCTCTGCAGGAGGGACTCTGCTACTAACTACCTAAGTACCAATAACTAGATGAGTGTTGTGTATTCCCAAGCCAGGAGGCATTGTGGCAATAATAGAGGAGGGGACTGGGTTCCTGAACTCAGTCATGGCAGATTCAGTTTTCTTAGAATCATGGAATCATAGAGTTGGAAGATACCTCAGGAGCCATCCAGTCCAACCCCATGCCATATGGAAAATTACATCACAGTACTCCCAACAGATGGTCATCTAGCCTCTGCTTAAAACCTCCAAAAAAGGAGACTCTGCCACACTCCGTGGCAGCAAAATCCACTGCTAGACAGCTATAACCATTAGGAAGTTCTTCCTAATGTTCAGATGGGTGCATCTTCTCTCGTGAGATGCAGAAGCTGATGAGTTGGGATTCCTAGTGGTGCTCTTTGTGGTATGTGTTTCAGTCTGGGATATGCTTAACAAAGTCCCTCCATTATAGGATACCTATTTGTAAGGCCACAACTCTGTAAACATAGATTAGAATGCTGTTGTCACCTATAGTCTACCAACCAATATGCAATCTAAATCCATTTCACAGTGATAGGTGCTTTTTTGCTGATAAATAGCTCCCATGTTAGTAAGTAATTCTATGGGTATGGGAAATGTGGGAGCCATTTTTTGTCTTGGAGTTTCCTTTGAGTACCGTGAGTGCAATTTACAACTAGCAGTTTTCCAGTTGAATTTCATAGTAGAGAACCTGCAAGAGACAATCTGAGCTACATTGTTCAGTCTTCACACATTCTCTCATGTTTTCACCTCCAGGTTGCATTCAGACAATACAGTAGCTTCCTTTATCCCCAGACAGGAAAATACTAGGCAGGTAGTGTTGGAGGCTGTAAAAAATAGAATGTACTAGATTTTGGAAGGCTGATGCAGCACTCATACCAACCCAGTACAATGTTATCAATGCTTGTTGAGCTTGCTATAACCATGAACTAAGATGTTTCCCAGCAATTGAGTCTTCATCTAAGTGGTGTTAATTGAGGATGGCACATGTCCTTAGTGGCTGGGATTTCTGTGTAACAAATCTCTAGTGCTGGATGAGAGGTGTGTGAAGCTAATTCTGTTGTCTACAAAACCCAAGTGCAGTCTGACTCTTTTCCTTTCTTGCTCCTCAGAGAAAGTTCATCAGTCATGCTGGCTTGATAAGATTTTAGACTCTCGCAGCTGAGGGAGGATGTCAGAATTTCCTCTTAGAGCTTTCTCATTGTGTGCCTGCCTCTCTAAATTATCAAGTGTGGGTCTTTTCACATCCGTAGGAGGGGATATGTCATTGGCTATTTCAGGGGAAAAGAAGATGGAAATATCTCTTCCTTGAGGCAATTCCTGTATTAGCGACTCAGTAGTCATCCTGACTAAGCTTTCATTTACTAGTAGTGAGGAAGGTGGAGGGGAGTGGGAAAATTGGGAAATATCAGACTACCCTGACTAATATTTGCACAGTTCTGTCTTTTAAGGGAAGTTTAACAATAGCACCGTTTGAATTGCCAGAGGAAATGTAGCTGTGTGAACTTTGTTGTCGAGTTCACACTTTATTGATTGTGGGCAGGAGAATGTTTTAAATAGCAGAAGCATTCAACAAAGAAGAAAATAAAATAGAACTGTTGATCTGCTCTGTGTTACATAAATTCTCCTTCCCAAGTTTTCCCATATATAAATACAGAAAATATGCTAGAATTCAAATAGTGAGGTAAGTTTAATTCAGCTCTGAAAAATAGTCCACAACAGAGATGGGGAAGAGAGGTTGCATTATATCATTATGTACTTGAAAGTTTTATGCATTGCTACTTGCCAGTGTTCTTGGGGCATTTTATGAGATCACAAATTACCAGAAAATCAAGTAAATTTGGAAAGAAAAATGGTACAGGAATCAAAATCTCTGAACAATTTTCCTGGATTCATGTATTTTATTTCCTTTTCAGGTGTTTTATGTCTCAGACCTCTTCAAACAGAAAATAAAGACGTCTCCTCCCCCTCCAATCCGGAGGGAGATACTTTCACCTGTGGACATCATTGACCGGAACAACCATCACAATATGGTGTAGACATTGGGTGGGGGAATGACTTGTTCGGGGTTTTTTTTGGGTTTTTTGTTTTGTTTTGCAAAATGACTGCTGACAGCAACTACCTGCTGCTCAAAATCTCATCAGACAGTAGAATGTAGGAAGAGACTCTTGCCTGACCAGTGAGGTCGTACTCTGTGGCCTTTTTCATTCTTACAACATTTGCATAAAATGAGTGTTGGTTGGCTAAGTCTAAGTCAAAGGCAACAATTACAAAATGAATTCAAAACATGATGCAGGAATTCTGTATGTGCAATTGGCTGAATGTTCATGCTGTAGCGAATGTGAAATTGTTCATGGCTTATTGAACACTAAATGATTACTAGGAAACAGCCATCTGGGCTTTTTAATTATATTTTTGTAACTATGAAGATTTCCAATTCCAGCAGGCAGGGATGTGGGGGAAACAGCGCTGACCAACTAGGTTCTAGCGGTGTCTATAAGAAATAAGCACTGATTCATGAATTGTGATCACTTTCTAGACTTCTTTTCCTTGTTTTGTATGGCGCTGTGGTCCATGCTGTGACTTACTTTTGGTTCAGGAGACACATACCAGTTAAAATGGTGCAAAGGTGTATTTTTCCACTGCAGAAACCCTTAAATAGATACCTTTCTATACCTGATAAGACATAACTCAAGCTACTTATCGAATTGAATTCAACTTATTTCATAGTACTCCTGATTGTAAAAGTTATTCCATATTTATTTGATTCTATCTAACTTCCCTCATAAGCTGTGTGGCATTCTTATGATTTTCTCTCATCTAATACTTTGGTGTGCAGGTTGGATTTGTCGAATAAGGGACACTCAAGAGGTGTGGAACCCCTCTGCCTCCCTTGTGTGTTGTAGACTGTCGTGTGTTAAACGTTCAGCCTGCATCTATTTTGCTTGATGGCCTCGTAAAATCTTCCCCTTTAATACCGTTGACCCAAACAAATTTTAAAAAAAAATTCTTAAAGGTCGCCACATTTTGGACTTACAGTATATTGCGTTGTTTGTGGTCAGTCTTGTTGATCTATATTAGCACTACGGGTTCTGAGGTTGAAACTCAGAACATGACTTCTCCAGGTGAAGGGCACACTGCTGGCCAGGACTGCCGTGGCCTGATATTCATTCAAATCCCTCATGTGTTTGCCATGGCCTGACGAAAAGGCATCATTCTTAAGTATTCAGTTGAGTCCAGTCTTCAAAGCAACTGCGAGTGTGGACAAATAAAACTTCTATCATGCCCATTCAGTGGGATCAGTGGTCATTCTGGTTTGGGATGATGGAAGTCCTTGTGAAGAGGGACATGAGTTTGGGAAGGCTGCTTTCGATAATAGACTTTAATTCTGTTTTCAGGATCACCAAGAGTGTGTCAAGAAAGCTGATGAGAGCAACCTTAGTTCTAGGCATTCAAACAGAAATGCAAAACAAAAAATCAACAACATATTTTTTTAAACAGAGGCACACAGATTTGAGATTTTGGACAACAAAAGTCAAAATTCCCCAGGTAGCTCTGATGCTTGAGAATTAAGGTTGTTGTAGTCCAAATACACAGATCTTCACCTCACTCTTTTGAATTATTTTAATGAGATGAACTCATCTTGCTAACCAAGCCGACTGGCCTTTGCACACCATGTCATGCAAAATCCGTCCTATCATTTCAATTCTAGCAAGCTATGATTTTTATAAATATATAAATATTATATAAATATTATATAAATAATGTATAAAACATTAAAAATTAACTATGTAAAATATTATTTCTGAAACAATTTTAGATATATCCACTATGGCTATAAACTGTGTTTTGACCTGTGTTATTTACATGTTGCTGCTTAAAATAAAAGCATTGACTTAATTTTTTTATAGTCGCCTAAAATATTGTAGTTCTGTGGTAGCAATATTTTAATGAAAATAACAACTAAAGACAATTGTATAAAATCATATTAAATTGTCTGTATTTTTGTAATGTTTCTTTTTGTGTAAAAAGAGGAATATGCAAGACATTTTGTAGATTACAGAATTAAAATTTGTATTTGCAAACATATTGATGTATAAATGTGCTTTATAAATAAATGTTCTAGGCACAATTAATTTAGTTAGTGTGTCCATATACTCCATTTTAGCTATTCTTTAGGTGAACCATAAAGATCAACCCTAAAGAAATGAAATATTGTACTGTTCGTATTAATCTTGCCTAGTAAAATATCCATCTGCTTATCAGATATATGCATACAGCACAACTACTATAGGGGATGGTCATTTTACTACGATCTTAATGTATTTATAGGGATGTCCCAGTGGATCAGCCTATTTGTCCATTTTATAACTGTTCCTCAGTTTTCTAATGTTCAGGCCTGAAACAGCCAACACGGTGTGGGGTGTAGCACCACATACAGTATTCTACACAAGGAGGAGTTACGTCTGAGGTAACTCAGAGGTAACAGAGTGGATGGATGAATTAAGCTTTTCACATCTTATGTTGACAACACAATGTTTTAGTAGGAAAAGTGTTACACAAACATATGTTTGTAAGGAAACTGTGTACAAAACTGCATATATTACAGAAAATAGAAAACAAATGCAAATGCCCATGGAGGATAAAGAAACAAAGCATATTTACTAAGGAAGGAACAAGAAGGCAAACAGGACTGAGAGAACTGCAATAAAATTTCTCATACTGTGGGGTATAAGGACGATTTGAACAACTCCCAAGGGCTGAAGAAGCAAATTTAGTGAAGAATTTTTTCATAGCCCATAGCTTGACCATGGTGTCAGAGGCTAAGGAACCAGGGATGCCAGCAAAGAAAACATCGGGGCCATGAATATCTGAAGAGCCAGAAATTCCTGAAGGTTGAAACACCTCTATAGCTGAGATGGAGGTGCTTGCACGGTGGCATTACACAGTCCCTGGTACCGTTGTGCCAAATGACAGTAGGGTGTTGCTTGAGGTGCAGTGAGATCAGCCATTAAATGTGGATGCAAGGATTGCATCAAACATCAAAACATACTTCAAAGTGACCCTCTTCAGCACAATGTAGACAAATACAGGCCAAGGTAATTGGAGGAGTCGGGAGTACGAAACCATTGATATGCTTCATGTACAATTTAACTGCCATTCCGTTCATCTTCTGTACATGAATTAGGAAAGGGGGACCATTATGTCTTTCACTGCTAGCAACAGACTTTCATGAGCTGCACCAAACAGTTATTCCCATCAACTTTAACTGTTGGCCAGCTTAGTGGGAGCTAAAGGGAACTACAGGTCAGTATTTTTGGGAAAGCCACAGTTGCTCCAGATCCACATCAGAGAAAAATATTGCGCAATGGCGTGTGGAGCCTGGAGTGGTAGGCATTCATAGTGTATCCTTTTTTACTCTTTCAGATTCTGTTGCAAGCATCTCCATATTTGTGTGCGTTGTATCGTTACAGTCGTTACCGACTCTTCGTGATTCCATATCCATGGAGTTTTCTTGGCAGGAATACTGGAGTGGCTTGCCAGTTCCTACTCCAGGCGCCTACAGCACCTGGTATTCCTTGGAGGTCTCCCATCCAAGTACTAACCAGGACCAACCCTGCTTAGCTTCTGAAATCAGGCGAGATCAGATGTGCTTAGGGCATCTAGGCAGCTATTTAATCCCCACAATTTTAGGCAGAGATGGAAAATTGGCATCTAGGAAAATATACGATACAAACAACATTAGATTTTGAACTCAAGGTTTTCTGTTTCCTGGTCCTGGCATGCGGATATACAAATGGGTGGTCTCTTCTATCAGCATCCCCTATCTGAATATGCTACATGGAACACACAGGAATGGAAACTGGAAACTAGAAACTGACTGAGGGTTCTAAAAGATAGCTTCCAAAAAGTGCCATGTTGCAAGGCTCGATCTGTCTTCCTATATTTTTCCTTGGTGCTGCAATAACCTTGTAATGAAAAGGTATCTACCAGCTTGATTAAAATATGAAAGAAGAGTGATTGCAAAAGCAAACGGTTTTTGTAAAATCCCTTCTATGATTCCTGTTACTTTGGCTTCTTCAAGACATTATTAAAAATTGCTGGAATATGATTTACGAGGTTGGCATGCCCATGTATTCCATTGGATATTAAAGAACGCCCGTTTCCCCGGACTCCTTTTCCATATGGAAAGACTGTGGCAACTGAGAAAACGACACACAATAAAAACCATCAGTGACAGACAGTAATGGATTGATTTCCTCTCCATATAAATATAATGGCTTTGTTTCAATAAGTAAATCTCCCCAGAATCTGTTTTCTTTTAAAAAGAACTGCACATAAAAACTAGATTGGGATGGATAATTTCTCCCATAAGGGCGACAGTAGAACACTGGTTGGTGATATTGTGACTTTCCCGGTGTCAGCAAACTGTTACTCCCATCAACCCTGGTCACCACTCACCAGTACATCTGGAAGTGATAAGAACTGCCATTCAGCAATATCTGTAGGGCTGCAACTCCCCAAATCCTGCAGTATGTATGGGACTGAGGGTATGGTTACATTGGAGAGCAGGACAAGTTATAGCTTGCATTGCATCTATAATCACAATCAGTGCTTGCACATAGACTGCTGATTAATTTGGGAGTTCACTCTCCATGTGAGTAGCACTCCAGTCCATGGCCTCCCCTTCCTTCCTTCCTTCCTTCCTTCCTTCCTTCCTTCCTTCCTTCCTTCCTTCCTTCCTCTGGCCTTGCATTTGCCCATACTTTCTATCTCTGATCCTGCCTCTACAATCCTTTCATACAACAGAATCATGAGGACGGGGGCTACATGGCTATCAAGTTCAACCCCCAGCTCCAGGCACGAAAAGAAATGAAAGGATATCTGCTGGGTGATTGTCTAGATTTTTCTTTTCTGGGTTTGTGTAAGAAAGCTAGAGCCAGAAAAATGTTAAGAACATAAGAAGAGCCATGCTGGATCAGGCCAAAGGCCCATCTAATCCAGCTTTCTGTATCTCACAGTAGCCCCACCAAATGCATCTGGGAGTGCACAAGACTATATATCTGTTTCCTGATACCACTCCCTTGCATCTGGCCCTTGAAGTACCTGGTTTTAAGACTGGAGATTACACATCTCCATCATGGTTTGTAACCTGTGATGGACTTTTCCTCCAGGAATCTGTCTAATCCCCCTTTGAAGGCATCCAGGCCAGATGCCATCACTACATCCTTATTGACCTGATGTGTGAATTACTGGGGGTGGGTGATCCCAATCTGATATGAGTGTGGACACAAAAACATTGAAATGATGCTATAAAATGTCCCGCAAATGAAAACAGTTGGCACACTGAAATTTTATTTATTTATTTGATTTATATATAGCAGAAAGCTACTTTGGCAGGTTTACAACAGTGGTTCTCAACCATCCTAATGCTCCAACCCTTTAATACAGTTCCTCATCTGTGAAGATTCTCAGTCATCCAGGTGCGTTTATCTGGGAGTTGAGTCATGGCTACTGGACTTCTTTTTGAGAGATAGAAATGTTTCGCTGTTCATCCAAACAGCTTCATCAGTCTCATGTTGTGGTGACCCCTTGCCATGCTTGGAAGAGGCCACAAGCTGCAGGCAGCCTTGGCCAATCACAGCCTCTGGTGCCATTGAATGATATCCCCTCCAACCTATCAAGCTGTAACTCACTCTTCCCCCCCCTTCCTCCCCTCCTTCTCCGGACCCAAGCTGTTTGTGTGGTTTTCTTCACTAGTTCATGGTGACCACTGTGAAATGGTTATTCAACCCCCAGAGGGGTCCCGACCCCAGGTTGGGAACCACTGGTTTAGAACAGAAACAAAATACAATAAAACACATCTTAAAATAAACAAAATGAGCAATCAAAACCAACATAACATCAATCAAAGTAGGGCAAGTAAGCACAAATAAATAAATGTTTGTGTGTGCTCTTACCATGGAATAGCTTCTTTTTGATTTCCTTTCTTATTGATAACCTTGAAGATGAACCTTATAATTATCACAGCTGAAGAAGTGAGAATGATAAATGTGATGATAGACCGCAAAGAATAAAGGAAATTAAGCTGAACATTGAGATGTTTTCAAAATACAAAGGAAACTGATATGGAGACAGCAGGTCTACGTGGAGACCAGTTTGGAGACACATGACAGATGATGCTGTTATTGCTAAGTTTAACAAATTGTTTATTTCTGAAAACAGGAGGGGCACATCCTAGATATCAGATATAACTTCCTGGGAGGAGAGGAAGTGCTAAAAAAACTTCTAATATCTTTAGAAGACCTAGAAGTTCACTAGATGTTCCATATCAGAATTTGAAAGGAAGTACAGGACAAAAGAAGGATGCTATTTTGATAGTTTGCTACGTACAAAGGATATGTAAAAGGGTAAGAAGGGTGCTGTGCCTATTAATGCTCAGTTTCAGGTTAAAGAACAGACCAAGGTAGGAAAACACACAGGAAACTATCTAGCAATGATACTTATTGTTTAACAAGGTCATATAGTCTGTTAATCTACTTGCAGGACTGCTGAATGATAGCTGGATATAGTCTCATAGGCATGGAAGTTGTGCTAAAGGAAATTACTATTCCTATTGCTTCCTTATTAATTTCACTGTTTTAAATACATTTACTAGATGGCTGTATAGCTCAGTGGTTTAGGCATCTGGCCATGAAGACAGCGGTTGGCCACTGTGCCCCTTGGGAGAACAGCTGTCCTGTGTAGCTGTAGGTAAGCTGCACTGTCCCACCTGCCCCTGACCCCGACCCCCAGAAGAAGAGAAAAGTAAACCACTTCTGTATATTCTCTATCTGGAAAGCCCTAAAACAGGTCACCATAAGGCAGCCTAAGAGGAGATCAACTGAATGAGTGGAACTCGTTAAGTCTACAGTTACACAAGACCCATTAATTCAGTGAATTTATTGCAGTTGGGACTGGCAACTGGATTTAGCTTCCTACACCTATGGTGCAATTTCCATCCTGTGATTTTAGCCAGTCTTTTAGTGGATAAGCCCCTAAGAAATGGTTTCCTCTGCATTCTTATGGTAGTGTCATGGGGATGGAACAGAGACACTTGATCACATAACTTCTGTAGTTTCTGCCATGGATGCAGCCCTGACAACCAGGGGAAATGTGTATTCCCAACCATGAACGAGCAAGAATATAGAATTTTTCTGTGTTTAAGAATATATTTTTATCTAAATTTGTTAAACTAAAAACTGAGGGTCATCTTATACACAAAAATAAGCCAAGGAATGATCCACACAGTTGTGAAACTAATTTTGGGTTGGAAAATGGAGATCGTCTTATATGTGGTGTGTGTGTGTTGTGTCGTTACAGTCGTGACCGGCCCTTCGTGACCCCATGTCCATGGAGTTTTCTTGGCAGGAATACTGGAGTGGCTTGCCAGTTCCAACTCCAGGCGCCTACAGCATCTGGACGTGGAGGTGTCTTATAGATAGAAAAACACGGTAATTTTAATTTCTGTCTCCTAATTTGTGATGTAGCTGGCTTTTTATCAGACCTGATTCTATAAGGTTCCCTTGCATATCCCTAAGACCCTTTCGAAATAATATTTTTTTGCAAACAAGCCTCATTGATAGTGGGTAAATCCCTGGCCCCTCTACAACAAGAACAGAAAGATTCTATACAACTTGTTCAATTGTGGGTTTTTTTCAGAATTTGTGGTGGAATCCACTTTTGTCTCATAGTGCAGTTCTTCCCAAAAGCACTCAACTGAAATAGAAGGCCTGATAAATATGCCTTTCAAGTTTAGAAACCATTAGACTGATGAAATGAGTAACCTGGAAAGCCTCATTATAGTACCCTGAAATAGCTAGTCACTAGTATACCCAGGCAGTCTAAATGTTTATATTCTTTTGACAGCATATCATTCTAATTTGTAAGTAAAAACATATACACACATTGCAGAAGCAAGATTAATTTTAATTGAGGATGTTGTGGAACTGAACTTTATGTTTCTAAAAAAATTTCTCATTAGCTCACATTACTCACTACTAATAGTGGAAAATAAGGCAGTATTTTGCTCTGAAATAATTTATTAGTTTATTACTGTCACCAAAGGATATCACAATCTGTCTCTCAACTGAAATTATCAAGCATTTGTTTTCTAATTTGCATTTTTGAATGCATTTTTGAATGATTTTTTTCTAATTTGCATTTTTGAACTTCTTCCCCCACTTCATCCCCCTTTAACCACAAAAGAGCACATGACTCACCAGGATTTACATCTGCATTATTGTCTTGGGCTTGTGTGGGTGCACAAGATTTCCTGAACAAATGAGTTCAGTAAGATATGGTTTGGGCTTTGAAAAAAGAAAAAGAAATCCTGTCCCTTTATATATGTGTGTGTGAGAGTCTGTCTGACTGACTGACTGACTGACTGAATGACTGTGTATGTGTTTGTGTAAAATGTTCCTCTTGGGTGTAAATACCCTTGCCCATAGTTTTCCATGACCAGAATTCCGTCCTTTGAGCTTTATGTACATAAGACATTGAAACAAAGAGAAAAAGTTCTGTGTCACATATCATATATTATGTGGCATGCCCTGTGTTAGGTTGAGAACTGGGCACTGAGCTATAGAACATCCTGCATTAGGGTCTCTTCCTAGCTTTGATGGCCTGAGGTGAGTGTGTTATTCTGTCTAATGTCTATGGAGGTTTTCATTCATCTAGGTGAGGCTATCTAGGAATTGAGTAATGGCCAGTAGACTTCTTTTCTTGTGGAATTGAAACATTTTAGTACTCATCCAAGTAGCTTCCTCAGTCTGAGAAGAGTTGGTGGGAGGCTTCCAAATTGAGGTGGCATCTGCCAGTCCTATTCAGGCCATTGAACAGGTATCTAACAAGCCAATCAAGGCTGTTGTCCATGTAAAGAGCCTATTCAGATGGCGGGGGGATACCAAGGTGAACTATATTTTGGGAGTCTCCTACCAACTTTTCTCAGATTGAGGAAGCTACGTGGATGAGTAGTGAAATGTTTCGATCCCATAAGAAAAGAAATCCAGTTGCCATGACTCAACTCCCAGATACTATGCCTAACGAAAAAAGTGGCCATTATTGGTTGATTCATAGACTCCTCACATTTCTGACTAGAGATGGGCACGACTCAGAAAAATTGTTCGTTTTTGTTTTCGTTTTCAGCTAGGGGTCCGTTTCGGCTCGTTTCCGTTTTCGTGAGCTAATTTCAAAAATTTTCGTTTTTGTTTCGTTACGTAACGAAAACGAAAAATGAAAACGAAATCAAAATTTTTTTCGTTTCTTCCCATTTAGCTCCATTATGTGTTTTTCCAGTAACGAAAAACGAAAATTGGCTCGAAATTAGTCGTTTCGTTTCCGTTTCCGTTCCAGTTCTGAGCCGTTTTTCGTTTTTCATTTCGTTACGTAACGGAAATGAAAAACGAAAACGAAAACGAAAATACCGCTAAGTCGTGCCCATCTCTATTTCTGACTAACATTAAAGCACAGATAAATAATGTTGGTTGGCATGAGGCTCAGTTTTCTGGTCCATGGCTCTCTGGGGGCGATATAAAGACTACTGAAGGAAAAGAGACAACCAGCACAAAACATTCCCAGTTTTGAATAACAGATATATTTTTAATTTGAATTGGGACAAAGGGTGCATGTTTCCTTTTAAGACCTGAATCACCATTTCTGGAGGCATCCTAGAGAAATCTCCCTCCCTCCGTTCTTTTGCCTGAAAAAGGAAAACTGGACTTTGTGTCACACTTGGGGGAGGGGGAAGCATGGATCCTTGGGCTCCCCTTTGTCCACCTTTGTGCAGAGGGAAATGAGCTTAAAGCCCAGGATATTTTTTCCCCTATATAATATCTGAAGTCCACTTGTTCAAGTCCAGCATGATTTCATTTTTAACACATATGCACCTTGAAATGTGATGTGTTTCATTTAATTTGTTGTGTTATGAGAAGAGAGCAGGAAGTTACAAAAGAAATGTGCTGGTATAGTTTTATAGTGAAAAACACACAGGATCATACCAAGGATGGAAAGGGTCCAAATGGCATGAAGAAACATCATTTTAGAGGGCTGGGAAAGGTTTTGCTGTCAAGTGAGGTAATATAAACAGAGGGTTTTTTTTCTTGGAGTAATATAAAATGATGTAAGATATATTAGATTTTTTTTTGTAATGCTCAGAACATAATGTACCTTTGCCTGCGTTATTTGGAAGAGAAATCATTTTGGGGGAGAACCACCAAGATTTGGCACTTGTCCTGGACACATTTGAAAGCTGTTGTTTCTGCTACACGAAGACTTCAGCTTCCCAGACACCCAAATAGGATGGCTGTCCTCCTCAATTTGAGGCCAATACATCCCTGCTTCAACCTCTGGTCTTTATAGAACACAGAAAATGTGTTGCAAAATGTGCTGTCCCTTGGTTCCACAAAGAACTGGACATGTAATGCAAATTTCATGGCAACCTATTCATCCTGTACCTAGAATCTTGCCGAGAGGTGCTAGGAAACTCCAGTTAGTTAAAACAAATACCAAGTGGAAATCCCTGTCTGAGGAAAATACATCAAACTACAGGTTTAAAAAGAGAAAGAAAAGTTGCTCCTGTATATTTTCTTTGGAATTTATTTTTAAATACAGCTTTGGGGAGAGGGGGAAGACAGGAGAAAATGAAGGATGGTGCTATGAGTACCTGGCATTTACCCAGGCATTTTTTTCAACATATTTACATACCTGTATGTGAGGTATGAGGTGGTGGAGATATTCTGCTCCTGGTGCTCCACCCCACCATCAATGAACACTTCCCACCTCTGGCAAAACTGCCTCTGAAGACAAGAACACTTTTCCTTTAGAAAGATCATCTGTTGTATTTCTTACTTCTGTATGTGGTAAGTCTCTTCAGGTTTTTTGGTAAAATAATTATGCCTGCTCTTGTTTTTAAAGCTGGTGTTCATGCTGATTCGTCTTGCTGGGAAATGCCTGTGAGGTTTAGCCGCCGAAATATCTAGACTACTTAGCCATGACAAGTTAACATTGCCTGGGGTTGTACCATGAGGAGGTTAGCCTACATCGACATGGAGGCAGCATGGCATAATGAGTGGAAGACTTATAATCCAGATGTGTTTAACTTAGTGTCCAATCAAGTACAATACACTGGGCCTCGTGGCACAGTGGTTAAATGCCTGTACTGCAGGTAAAACTGTGCTCACGACCTGGGTTCAATCCCTGGTAGCAGGCTCAAGGTTCACTCAGCCTTCCATCCTTCCGAGGTCGGTAAAATGAGTACCCAGCTTGCTGGTGGGGGGGCGGCTGTGTAGCCTGCACACTGTAATTAAAATTGTAAACCACCCAGAGACTACTTGTAGTGGTATGGGGCGGTATATAAGCAGAACACTTTTATAGCTTTGATACCGGAAGGAAAAACTAACTGGATAACGCTAAAAAACATCCAAACTATCCATGGGAGGTGCCAATATTGGAAACATAAATGGGGGGGGTGCTGATAATTTTAATTGTGACTGTGGGCATGTCCCTCAAACTTTACATTGCCCCTTTGGAAGGTTCCCTGCTCTCTACAAGAATTTGATGGAAACACTAAAGGCACTGAGATGAAAGTGAAGTTCTAAATAATAATCATTATCTAATTATCTTAGGAAAGGGTAAACATCAGACCATTAAGACTAGGTAGCAAAACATACCAAACAGAGTAAAATCAAGTAGGGCAATGGCAGCTCAGGTAATGCCCATAAATTCAGGCAAGCACTCATGTTCTCTGCCTCCCTCGGTGCGCAGCATCAGTGAAGTGTGTATGTAGTGGGGGAGGGGGGGAAGCAAAGACAATTAACTCCTTTTGTAGAGCCTTACTGGTAAAAGGGACAGAACACATTGGCTTATAGTTCCATGTGAAGTGTACTTCACATTAACCCCATAATGACTGGAATGTATCTCAATAATCTTGAGGGCACTGCTGTTCAATGATTAAACAATTTACATATCTGACCTTCAACTGCTCACACAATTTATTTTACTCATCATGCATTATTCATATTGCAAGTTTTAAAAAACTAGGAAATAATTTTATTTAAAATAAAATAAAATAAACATCTGTCAATTAACTGGCTAGTTTAATGCCCTATTTCTGTTTGAAAAGGCTTTCCAGGAGCTAATAGTAAAATAAAACTTCAGAGGAAAAAGTTGATGAAGATTTAACATGAATGGATTAAAACAACAACAAAACACATAGCCTGGGATTCCCTTCAACAGCAAATTAGCTTACATGCTAAAGGCCTAGCTGAATAAAATGTCTTTGCCTGCCAAAAGAAGGATAGCAGATTGTGGGAAATTCATTAAGATAGGGATAATCAATGAGTTAACTTGACTTGGAAATATATCACTCTGAAAGTCTCAGAAGCACATGGCAGAGTCATTAATAGGAAATGCCCATGCAAAGCTATCACTTTTTCTACTCGTGCTTTTATGTCTGCAGGACCTATGTGAGCAGCTGTCTTGATTTACTGTGTGTCCATTTGCATGGCAGTATAATGGGGCACCATAATCATGAGCATAGCAACCATATGAACATGGAGGTTCTGATTCATCAAAGCAACATTTTTGGTGGAAGCCTTCCCAGTTCTCCTCTGCTCCTCCTAATGACTCAGATGGGGGCTGTCAACTATGGTGAACCAGTTCTGTATGATAACTTGCAGATTTCATACCGAGTCAAACAGAGAGCAACCTATTTCCCTACATGGACATTCTGGCTCAATTTAGGTTGATGAATATTTTCTACAATTTTTACCTTTGCCATAAAGGAAATTAATTCCTTCAAAGCGCCACGCCTGAGCAATGAAACTCACAAATGAAGCCCATGTTTACCTCCTGATCTCCAGTCACAAAAGTAAAAGTAAGCTCATTTGCAACAAGTGCTATATACCTCCTAAGGAAGCTCTGCTTCTAAGGACTTGTTGGGATCAAAGCTTTCCCACTGCCAATCCTGTCCTTTGGCATGTGCTGACCATGAATGGTTTCTCACTGTTTGGTTGTCCATATGGAGAGTATGTTTATTTCCAAACTGAGCACGCACATCTAGCTACACCACACTGAAATTAAGTGGGTATACCTGTGGCTATCAATAAGCCCAGTGATAAAGTTCTAAGTCTAACACCGGCTGTGTTCTGCTCTTCATATTCCATGCTTCACAGGACTGGCCCAAGACATAGGATCCCTTCCAACAATACTGTTCTTAGTTATTTCTAGAGATGGGCACGACTCAGAAAAAATTTTTCATTTCCGTTTTCGTTTTCGGCTAGGGTCCGTTTTGTTTCGTTTCCGTTTTCGTGAGCTAATTTCAAAATTTTTCGTTTTTGTTTCGTTACGTAACGAAAACGAAAAAACGAAAATGAAAATGAAAATTTTTTCGTTTCTTCCCATTTAGCTCCATTATGTGTTTTTCCAGTAACAAAAAACGAAAATTGGCTCGAAATTAGTCGTTTCGTTTCCGTTTTCGGTCCATTTTTGAACCGTTTTTCGTTTTCGTTTTGTTACGTAACGAAAACGAAAAAACGAAAACGAAAACAAAAATTGCGCTAAGTCGTGCCCATCTCTAGTTATTTCCCCCCGCATAGGGGAAAAGACACAATAGTTCCCCTCCTGTGCCATATGTGGAAGCTGACTGAAGTCACAGTGGAGCTTGCTTCCACACTGATGAAATAGGGATGACAACCATCAAACCTAAGGGCACTGGGACACTTTAGTGATGTAACTGTCAACAAGACTATACTGAACTGAATGGGCAGTAACATATAATATATAATTGAATATGTTTGCCACTGAGCAGTGCAGCAGTAACGTAGATAAAATGTCAGTATTGATATAAAGGGTTGCAGAGTTAGGCTAACAGATAGACAATGACAATGAATAGAGTAAAAACTCATATATTCATATATACATCAAAATATACACAGCATAACAACCAAGCATTATATACAATATAGCAAACAGACAAACAGAGTGGGGGGTAAACTGTTCTCACCATAACAGTCCCCAAATACAAATGGCAAGCTAGTGCTATTTATACAGATCAGCACTCATAAGATCTGATGCAATCACTAATTAACAATCTGATGCAATCTGATCTAACCATTACAAATCATGATGTTACAATCAGTTCCACCTGCACTTCATCACTTAACATGCCTGTGATTACTTATCTCTAACACTTGTGGATTACCATCATGACACTGCAGAATCTAACTGCCTCCATTTTACAATTCACTTTACACATTCTGTTAAATATACATAACATATGTTTTATCAACTTTTACATATCTTGACACCCCTCCTATATTTAACAGATTTCAACTCCTAGCCTTTTCTTAAAACATACATGTTTATCTTTACACAAAGGCTTTGTAAAAATATCAGCATAATTATCAACACTTGTACAATATTCCAATACAATCAAATGTTGTTCTATGCAGTCCTTCACATTCTGGTAACGGATCCCAATATGCTTGCTTCTGGATCCGACCTTCTGATTCTGTGTTAATTGGATACACGAAAAAGAATCATTATACACTTTGACTGGTAGTTTTACATTCACATTTACATCTTTTAACAACTGTACTACCCAGGTTAACTCACAACACAAATCACTCACAGCCCCATACTCAGCTTCTGTAGAAGAACACGAAATGTACCTTTGTCTTCTGGCCTTCCAGACAATTAGTGAGTTACCTAAATATATGGTATATCCAGACATTGACCTCCTTTCTGGACTTGAACCCCAGTCAGCATCTGCATAGCTAATTAAATTAAGATTATCACATATGGATATCTACAACTTTTCATGCACTGTTCCTTTAAGGATATCTCAAAACATGCTTTATACCTTACCAATGCTTTATCAACAAATACTATCAATATCAAAAAACCTTTTGTGTACAAGCAACCTATTTCTCTTGCAAAATGTCCTTTGCTCTCTGGCGCCATCCACTGGTGCATCCACTCGTCGTTCCTTCAGAGACATATGCTCTTTGTCCATGGCCCATCATCCACTGCTTCCTTTCTTCTCCAGGCATCAGCAGCACATCTTCAAAAATCTGTGGCTCATGGGATACATAATTCACAACAAACCTTTCAGGTGGCACACCTTTGTTGGATCTTGTAGACTTTCTGATCAACACTGGCTCTTCATCTTCCACCTTTTCATCATGCAATGATGTAGACTCCCCTCCATCACTGGCAATCTCATCTTTCACTTTTCCATCATGTAATGATGCAGACTCCCCTCCATCACTGGCAACTTCTTCAACCTCAGTGTGGGGACAAATGCTTGGCAAAAACACTTCATTATTAGCATGTAGAGCTTCCCAATTTTTCTGCTCACAGAATGTTGCAGACCTGCTTATATAAACTTTACCATGACTGTCACAAAAACGCCAGGATTTTGCTGCAGGCTGAAAACCAATAAACATAAGCTTTCTGGACTTTGGACTATTTTTGTGTCTATACCTCTTTGGAATCAATACCCATGCTTCAGAGCCAAATGTATGGAGATATTTGATTGTAGCTTTCCTTCCATGCAGCAGAGTATATGGGATTTCATTCACAGCTGAACTCCACACCCTATTAGACACATAATTTGCATACTTCATAGCTTCAGCCCAATAACCTTTGGGAAGTTTTGCATCTGCCAACATTGCATTCATGATATTTTGGAGAATTCCATTCTTCCTCTCAGCCAATCCATGCTCAGCAGAAGCAGAGGGGTTTGTGAGTCTATGTTTCACCCCTTTCTTTTCTAAATAGTCAACAAACTGCTTTGCTAAAAATTCACCACCTCTGTCACTCTGTACAGCTAAAATTTTCTGCCTGTATTGTCTTTCTGCCATCTGAAACCATTTCCTAAACATAGCACTAACTTCACTCTTGTGCTTCATTATGTATACCCAAGAATAACGTGAATAATCATCAGTTATCACTAGGCAGAATCTAGCACCACCAAATGAATTTGCCATGGGTCCAATTACATCAATATGTACCAGCTGTAGAGGTTGATGTGACTTTCTCAAACTCTTTCTAGATATGGGAGCAGACTTCACCTTTGTGCCTTTACAAACATGGCAATCTAAAAACTTTTTACAGCTTTGCACAGACCCATGTTCCACATGTTACAGAGTTTTTCTAATGCTTTCAAAACTTAGGTGCCCTAATCTTCTATGCATCAAATGTATGCATTTGTCATGTAGAGGCTTATTTTCAACCATGTTCAAAACTTTCTCAGAAGTGCTTATCATAAACAAATTGTTTTGGAGCCTTCCAGTTGCTATTGTTTTCCCATTTTTTACAATCTTGCAACTACTCTCACTAAACTGTACATGAAAACCTTGTTTTACAAGCATAGGCACACTTAATAAATTATTCTTTAAAGACGGTATATACAGGACCTTATCAAATACACATCTGAGAGGTTTGAAAAATATTGTACCTTCGACTTCCGGTTAGATGGCCGACTGTGCAAGACGCTAGGGGAGCTCCTCCGTGGAACCCCCAGAGCTCACAGGAGGTTTAAAGAGGATTCGCGAGGGCTACGCGACCTCTATTAACCTCAGGGAGGGGCCCTGAGGGTCTGGGTACCAGCTGTTGCCTTTTGCGACTCTCTTTTCACCCCCGATCCGGAGGGATTGGGGGGGAAAGATCGAGTTGCGGCACTTTTCGACCGCTACTCCTGTGCAGTGAAGTCTCACTAGTCTTGGCAGGGAGCCATCAACCTCCAAGGACTCTAAAAATCGTTTCTATCAGAGGGATAATCAACAGGCTGTTAAACGGCCACTTTGAAGATAAAGGATTACGCCCGGAGGAAACGAGAGCCTGCTGGTTTTTTGTATCGGAATCTGCTCGGACCGTGGTGGAGGAAATAGCCGTGTCTCTCCTTCGTGAATGCAAATCGAAACCAAGCGGTAGGGGCAGAGGAGACATCCCTTCATTTGCAAAGTGAGTTTAATCTAATATTTAAATTGAACGGGAGGAAAAATGGGACATGGAAAGCTTGATCGTAAAGTCTGCATTTCAGGACTGGTGTTTTGAACCCCCCCCCCCGCTCTTTGTTTTGAGAAGAGACGGTGTGAAATTTGAATAGAGGAGAGCGCGGGGGGTGGAAGGGGGAGATTTTAAAGACTTTTAAAGACTCTGGCGTTGGAAGTTACCTTCCCCCCCTTTCTTTTTCTGACTCTACACTTCCAGAGACTTGTGAGAATTAACAGCTGAATTCCACCCTCTTTTTTCTTTCTTTTTTTTTTCCTTGTGGAGGACTTAGAGGGATTTGAGTGACGGATAAGGTGGCTGGATTTTACATTTTAAAGGACTCCAACAGTGCGGGCTGGAAGCCATAACAGCTTGGGAGTTACAACAAACTGGAGTTTTTTTTCCTTTCTCTTTTCTTAACCGGATTAGACTTCTAGAAGTAGTGGAAGAAATATATTTCTCTTGGATACACTAAACAACTTCTTTGGATTAGGCTGTGAAGAGCTGAAGAATTTCCTTATTTTATTTTATTTTATATTTCCCAACTCTTAATTTTTAAAGGTTTCTTGGTGGATTCTAGGTTGTTTGTTTGACTGCAGTAGAAACGAACCTAAATTCCTGCATGTTTTCCTTTGTCTCCTTGGCCTCAAGGACAAAGGACAGACATAACAGCAACTCTGTGCTCTGAGACTGAGAATCTCATTCTTTAGGTTGGAGCGCCATCTGGTGGATTTAAATAATCATCGTATTGGACACTGGCTGAGAAATTCATTTCTTGTGTTAGAGCGCCATCTGGTGGATTTGGAAAATTATTGCATATAAAACTTATTCTGAACATTGTATTGAACGGGAAAGTGTTTGATTATGTAGAAAATTAGATAAAATTTGATAAATTGTTATAAACTATAATATTTGATATTTAGACAACTTAAAGTTGGAAAAAGTTAAAATGAAGTTAGAATAGACAAACTCAATATCACTGATGGCAATTGGAATAGAAGGGATGGCAGAGAAGAAGAAAACGACACCTTTAACACAGAGAAGAGATTCTAGACAAGAAGAGGGCAAGGAATGGGAAGGACTAATGATACATATAAGGAGAGAATTTGAAAGAAGTGAACAAAGTATGGACCAGAAGTTGTCAGAACTAAAGGAAGACATGCAGAAACAAATAAAAGAGGCAGTTGGGGAGCTCTGAGCTCAAGTGAAAGATTTAGCGGTGAAAACAAAGAATATAGAAGCTAAAGTGAAGAAAGTGCAGACAGAGGTTAAACAATGCAGAGAAGAAACAGAGAAGAATAGAACAGGAGTGTCAGAAGTAGAGATTGCGCAAAGGAAAATGGCTGAGGAGCTTGCCTTTCTTGAAATGAGACAAAGGCAACAGAATCTCCGTTTCCGTCTGATCCCATGGGAGGAAGGAGAAGATATTAAGGCCAAAGTAATAACGGAATTGACGAAATGGCTTGGATGGCAGGAACAAGAGGTAGCTGATGCAATCTCCCAAGTGTTCAGAATTGCAGTCAGATCAAAGAAACTGAGAGTGAAGAAGACACCAGGCGATGTCATTGTGTCATTGACATCCATGGCCGTGCGAGATAGAATTCTGAAACACAGTTATGACAATCGGTTTGTGATTGATGGTCAACAGATCTTGATATATAAGGAGATTCCTCTCCATTTCTTGAGAAGAAGAGGAAGTTATAAATCTCTGGCAGAAACGTTGAGAAGAAATGGTTTGAGATTTCGCTGGAAGTTCCCAGAAGGTCTATCCTTCATTTATAAGATGAAAAGATTTAAAATAACATCTGAGTCGGAAATAGGGAAATTTCTGAGAAAATATGGAGAAGATCTTGGGTACAGAAAACCATCGAAAGAGGGTGACAAATCACCTGAAGAAGAGGAAGAGGTAGAGGATGAGGAGTCAGAACTCTCTGAGGAGGAAGAAGGTAAAGCTGATTTAGCCATGGCCAATATTTGAATAGAGATTGATAAAAATATATTTAATTTGAAATCTACAATGGCGCTGAGAGTATTGACTTGGAATGTTAATGGTCTGAATGAAAAGACAAAGAGAAATAGAATCACGCATTTATTGAAGAAAGAAAATTTGGACTTGATCTGTCTGCAAGAAACACATGTTGCAACAAAACACATGAAGATCTTAAAAAACAAAATTTTGGGACAAGAATTTGTATCATCTGATAAATTGAAGAAAAGAGGAGTAGTAATATATGCAAAACATAAACTGGAACCTAAGTTGATTATGAAAGATGAAGAGGGTAGATTTCTGATGGTGCAAATCACTTGGCAATCTGAAAATTTTTTTATTGTAGGCATTTATGCGCCAAATGATAGGAAACTAGAATTTTATAGAGAGGTAGAACAAAGACTGTTAGATTATATGGATGAAAAACTCTTTCTGATGGGAGACTGTAACGGAGTAATGATGCCAGATTTGGATAGATCTCAGAAAAGGAAAGGCTCAGAAGGGAAACTACCGAAATCCTTTTATGACTTAGTTGAAAATTTTGGATGGACTGACATTTGGAGACTGAGACACCCAATGGAAAAACAGTTCACGTTTTTTTCTGAACCGAATCAGAGTTGGGGAAGAATTGATTATATATTTGTCCCTAATGATATTTCACATAGAGTCACAAAAGTGGAAATTTTACCCAAAACGATTTCAGATCATAATGCAATGGTGATGGAAATCAAAACAAAAATGCAAGGATTATACCGTTGGAGACTGAATGAAAGCTTACTGGATGAGACTGAGACCTGGCAGATAGCGAAAAAAACTTTCAGAGACTATTTGAAAGACAATTGGAGAAGAGAAACACCAACAAACGTCGTATGGGATGCTAGTAAGGCTGTTATGCGAGGCCTCTTTATTCAAAGAAATGCATATCAGAAGAAACAGAAAGAAAAGAAGCGAAATGAGATTTTAAAAGAATTGGTAGAGACTGAGAAGAAATTGGTGGAAAAGCCAAAGGAACAGAAATGGACTCAAAAACTAAAGATGCTTCAAACTCAGTTGTCGATGATTATTAATCAAGAAATTGAGTGGAAGGTGAAGATGATGAGACAAAGGAACTTTGAATCGGCAAATAAAGTAGGGAAATTGCTGGCTTGGCAGCTAAGATGCAAGCAAAAACAAAAGGTTGTGAACAAATTAGTAGTAGATCAAAAAATAGTGGAAGATCCAAAAGAAATTGTAAAGGTGTTTCGGAACTTTTACAAAAATCTATATATGAAGAAAAAAGAAAACCCGGAACAGATTGACAGATATTTAAGAGAGAATGGACTGAAAAAAATTTCAACAAATCAAGTGTCGATATTGAATGAGAAAATTACCCCTCATGAAGTACAAAGTGCAATAGAGAGGGCGAAAACTGGAAAATCACCGGGCCCAGATGGTCTGACTGCAAAATATTACAAAAAACTATCAGAAGAAATGTTACCAATAATGGTGGAGGTCATGAACGAAGTTCTTGAAAAAGGAGTCATACCTAATACTTGGAAGGAGGCGTATATAACACTGATTCCAAAGGAGAACTCAGATACGACAGATGTTAAAAATTATAGGCCCATCTTCCTTTTGAATGGAGACTATAAATTATTTGCCGATGTTTTAGCTAATAGACTAAAAAGGGTTTTAATTGAGTTATTACACAAAGATCAAGCGGGGTTTCTTCCTGGCAGACAGATGAAAGATAATATGAGAAATATAATTGATATAATAGAGTATCTAGAAGTCAGGAAAGAGAAACAAGCTGCTTTAATATTTATTGATGCTGAAAAAGCCTTTGATAATGTTTCTTGGCAATTCATGAAAAAGAATTTGGAAAATATGGGAGTGGGAACAAAGTTTTGGAATGGTGTTAATGCAATATATAAGGATCAAACCGCAAGTTTATTGATTAATAATGTGATAACAGAAAGTTTCCCGATTGGGAAAGGTACGAGACAAGGGTGCCCATTGTCCCCATTGTTATTTATTACTGTACTGGAAGTATTGTTAGTCAAACTGAGGGACATGGTGACAATTAAAGGTATATGTGTGGGGGATAAGGAATATAAATTAAAAGCGTTTGCTGATGATCTAGTCCTGACGTTAGAGAATCCAAAAGAAAGTATTACTGAGGTGATGAAAATAATCGAGGAATTTGGTAATCTAGCCGGTTTTAAATTGAATAAGAATAAGACGAAGGTCTTATTGAAAAATGTAACAAAGAAAGATTGTGAAGAATTTGAAAAATTGTCCGCCCTTTCAGTGGTGAAAAAAGTCAAATATTTGGGAATTAACTTATCTCTTACGAATTTAAATCTCTTTGAGGATAATTATAATAAGGTATGGAACTCGATTAAGAGAGATTTGGAAACATGGAATAGATTGAATTTGTCGTTGATGGGAAGAATTTCGGTGATAAAGATGAACGTGCTACCAAGGCTGTTATTTTTGTTTCAAATGATTCCAATAATTAGAGGGATAGGTCACTTTAAAGAATGGCAGAAGATATTGTCTAAATTTGTCTGGCAAGGTAAAAGACCCAGAATAAGATTTAAATTATTAACAGATGCTAAGGAAAGGGGAGGATTTGCCATGCCAGACTTGAGATTGTATTACGAAGCGGCCTGCATCGGTTGGATAAAAGATTGGATCACTCTAGTTGATGAGGACATATTGGATTTGGAAGGTCATGATAACAGATTTGGTTGGCACGCTTATCTTTGGTATGATAAAGTGAAAGTACATAAAAATTTTATGAATCATGTAATTAGAAAGTCATTACTTCAGGTCTGGGAACGGTTAAAACCTCTCTTAGAAAGACATACACCAAGATGGTTATCCCCAATTGAGGCATTGGTGATCATGAGGAAAGATAAAGAAGGAGTGGGGATTACATATGGCGATGTGTTATTTTTTTCAGAAAAAGGTCCCAGACTGAAATCTTATGAAATGTTGAAAGAGAAGTTAACAGGTTGGTTTCAGTACCATCAACTAAATGACATTTTTCAGAAAGATAGAAAGGTGTCTGGGTTTGGAGAGAAGGAATCTAGGTTCCAAACCATAATTATGGGCCCAAAAAAGAAACTGTTGACTAGATTATATAACTTTCTGTTGGAGTTGAACTTAAAAGATGAACAAGTCAAAGAATGTATGGTAAAATGGGCTATGGATCTGGGTCATAATATTGAGCTAGATGTGTGGGAAAGACTGTGGAAAAAGAATATAAAGTTCACCGCATGTACCTTGATAAAAGAAAATCTGATGAAGATGATGTATAGGTGGTATATTACTCCAACGAAGTTAGCAAAGATGTATAGGATGAAAGATGACCACTGCTGGAAATGTAAGGAGAAGCAAGGTGATTTTTATCATATGTGGTGGACTTGTGAGAAAGTGAAAGAATATTGGGCACTGATATATGATGAACTCAAAAAGATGTTAAAGTGTACATTCCCAAAAAGACCTGAACTTTTTTTGTTAGGGTTGGTGGATAATGAAATCAAAGGAGCAGATAGGACTCTATTTTTATACGCAACAGCAGCGGCACGAATGCTTCTGGCACAGAACTGGAAGACAACGCATATACCATATTTGGATGAATGGAGGGCGAAAATATTGGACTTTGCAGAGATGGCCAGACTGACGTGCAGACTGAGGGATCAAGATAACCAGAAGTTCCAAAATGATTGGCAAAAATTTAAGAACTATATGGAGACTCATTGCAAGGAATTAAAGACTCTTACCGGATTAGGATAGAGCTCGAGGGATTATTACTTATTTTTCAAATCTTTTTTATAAGTATATAAAAGGGGTTTGTCTGAAAGGAAGGCTAGGAGATGAATAACGCTAAAACCGTGGAAAGAACAGAGGGAAGTCAAATTTTAGTGGTAGAATGATTTTGTAGTATTAATGTTTTGAATTTGTTTCTTCTTTTTTGTATA
>JAHTLZ010000129.1:41648257-41675560 GCA_023846285.1 Phrynocephalus versicolor
TTTCTTTCTTTCTTTCTTTCTTTCTTTCTTTCTTTCTTTCTTTCTTTTTCTTTCTTTCTTTCTTTCAGAAATTAAACATTTCTGATATCTGTCCCAAAACTCCCAAGGCTCCTATGTAGTCCCTTGCAATATCAGAAAACCTTAGAAGCTGCAGGATGAGAAGGGGCAGTCTTTAAGTACTGAAAAGTACTGCATTTGGGGAAGTCATCTCAGTGGTAGTGATTTTCAGTAATTAAATATTTTCCCCTCCCATCTTGCAACATCAGTGGGTTTCTGATACTGATAGGGATTTGACAGGAATATCTCTGAACAGTATCAGAAGATGGAAATCTATAGTTTCTGAAAAATCACTGCTAGAAATACCATCATCAGCTCAGCCTTATGTTATGGCAACAGGATATTAACCAGCATGTTCAGTTTTGGACAAATCAGCAATTCTCTACTGTCAAATCTTCAACAACATGTACGTAATGTACTCACCTACATTCTGCTTTTTTTTAAAGATCCAAATTGAAATTCATTGGATGATGTGACTGAGACTAGAAAAGATGGCTCAATTTGTCTATCCTCAACTGCCTCATGAAATGCTTCAGTTTTCATTTTATTACTCAAAGAATCCTCTGAACTTGAACCATGTCTGCTTCTTGTTGGCTTGGCAGAATAGGTTAAATAGCAGACGAGGGGCCCCCTTTGAAGAATGTGAGTGGTGCTGCTCTAGAGGATTTTGAGTGTGGTGTCTTCAGCTGTGTTTCCTAGCACTGTTTTGATTGATAATAATACCAAAAAATGACAGGCATTGTAACAAGTTTTGAAAACAATCTGTTCCATAGGTTTTATTTTACAGACATGATGAAAAGATACATTTTGGCATTGTATGTTTCTGGAAGGTTGACTGGCCTGCTTAATTCTATTCCAGTCACTTTGGGTATGATCACAAAAACATGTCACATTTTGGACTCCTTACAGTGAGGTGTGGTTCAATTTATTTCCTGGTAGACACATTTCATATGGGCAGGGCCGGTGCTAGGTTTTTTTTCCCCCAGGCGGGTGGGGCAGAGGGCGGGGCGGGCGGTGGGTAGTCAGGGTGGCGGGGTGGTGGCGGGGTGGTGGATGGCAGGGGGTGGCGACGGGCGCAGGGGGTGGGAGGCGATGGGCATGGGGGGTGGCAATGGGCAGCGATGGGCGGGCGGCGACAGGCGGCTGGCAGGTGGTGGTGGGACAGACGGAGGTGGCCAGCAGGGGGCGGGCGGCGGGGGGGGCAGCAGGCTGTCTAGCACCCTCTCTCCATTTTGGTGCCCTAGGCAACTGCCTAGTTCGCCTTAATGGAAGTGCCAGCCCTGCATAATGTTAATAGCACTCCAGCCTAACCCCTTACCGCTGGATCTTTTTGGTCCAGGCTGGATGGAAAGGTTCCTTTAAAGGAGATTGGCCAAGGCAAAATGATCCTTTCTAATATGACCAGATATGCTCTCTCCTCACCATCTGATTACATCCTTTTGAGACTAGTGTTCCTGCCGTCCTAAAAGATGCTCCAAGAGATTCACAAACCTGAGACCACTCTTCTTTTCTGTCCATGGAATACTGTTGGGATTTAAAGCAAAGAAAGAAAGAAAGAAAGAAAGAAAGAAAAGGGTATCCTTGGAGGGCATGCGCAACATTTCCATTTTTCATATTTTTCTCAAACATAACACCTTACCACACCGCCTGTTTTTTTTAATCCCTAACCAAAAATAAAATAAAAATAAAATAAAATCTAAAGTTCCAAACCAAAACATTCTGCAGCATGCCTGCTGATAAAAATCTTGACATGGCAGCAAAAGAATATTTTTCTCTCATTCATCATGGTGTAGTTCCCAATCCAGAATGAAAAAGTTGAACTCTGATGTCATTCATGTGGTCATGCAAGGGAAACACAATAACCTTCTCTGTATGAAGCCCGCACAAAGATAGTAAAGCAAGGCTAAATATAAATTCAAAACTAAAGTTAATATTGGGAATATGCATTTGAATAATTACCATCATTTTGTGCAGTTCAGTACTTATTTAAATTTTATTTTATTTTTCTGGTTACTTATTTAATTAGCATTTTCTAAAATCTCTTTGGAAAGAAAAATCACTTCTACTGATTCATTCCAATCTCCTTCCCTACTATTTTTACTTTTATCTGCAGGCCATACTTCTATATCATGTTTTTATGATACATTTCGTCCTTTAAAACAACAAAAAAATAAACTCTTCCCTAGCAATTAGAAGCTGGGTTTTATTTATGAAACTTTGGTCATTTTCTATCATAATTTGCTATCAATTGTCATTTTCTATCATAAGTTGCTATCAAACAACAGTGAAATAGGTTGCAAACTTAATGAAAAATTAGGAATCGTTTCTGTATTTAGAGAAAACAATCCCATACTTGATCCATGCCAACCACAAGATGGAAAATGGAGCCATGCCAATGGTGGGATTCCGGGAGTTGCAGCCTGATAGTTGTTTCTCATCTCTTAGTTTATATTGAACATAGTGCAAATTGCGGAGAAACATTTATGGGCCAATGTTTGATAATCATGCCAGGGAGAGATGATGATGTAACTGCAGGCTTCTTTGATCACAAAGAGACACCTGGAGTGGCACCTACCTCCACCATCTTAAATGCTTATAGGGTGGCTGGTATGGATAATTGACTGACGCAATGGAATTAGGTGGCAACTCAGGATTTAGCTAGGAAACCTAATACAAGCAGAAGTTATTATGTTTTCTTCTTCTTGGTGGTCTATGCCGATGTATGCCTGGCTCTGCATTTACAAAGAATGTATTTTTAGGCAATATCCATATTTTACAAAGTGCTAGTGCTATATTTCTTCTCGCCGTATTCCATCTTTGCCCCCTGGAGATTATATATAGCATGGCACCAAGATTTTCACATTGGAAAAATGTTAAATAAAATCTGCATTGTGCGACTTCATTTGCCTTTGAACAAATCTTTGCAATTTGTCACCACAGGATGCAATTCCACTTAATACCAGTGTTTTATCCCAGCCCAACTCCTTTCTGCTTGAACCAGGCGTTGCAGTAAGTTCTGTTTGGTGGTGCCAAATGCAAAGCAAGCATAGCCCCTTGATTGCTTTTGGCCTGACATGTTAGAGACTCGTGGAGTTGGGGGTGGGTGGATAGAAGGAGACGGCTGAGCTGTGAAGATACTCAATGCCACGAAGAACGGAAAGAAAAATATAATTTCCCAGAAGAAATAGAGAGAGAGCCGAGAAATACGGTGGGAGGTAATGATCACTTATAAACCATGCAAATAATCTGACCATGACAGCAACTGGCTACCTTTCAGGATTTCATGTCCCACCTCATAACAGACAGTCAGAAAGAAAACATGTTACAAATCAAAATCTCACTCTTCCTGGTGTTTTACACAAGAAAAGAGAAAATGAAACAATTCAAAATTTGAATAAACTGGTGCCTGTGATAAATAGGACAGACAGTTTAATCTGATGACGGGTTCATAGTGAAGTACAGTAGGATCCTTTTATCCACTGGGGATTGGCTCCAGGCCTTCCTGTGGATAATGAAAACCATGGATAAGAGAGAACACCTGCCCACCCACCCCAAACTGCTGTTTCCTGACAGTAGCTTGCTTTATGACTGCTGTTTTGAGATAGTAGCTTGCTTTATGGCTGCTGTTTGTGACAGTAGCTTGCTTTACAGCTGCTGTTTGTGACAATAGCTTGCTTTGTGGCTGCTGAATTATTTAATTTTTTTCATCTGCCAACCATGGATAACTGAATCAGTGGATATGGGGGTCCTACTGTATTGCTAATGCTTCCTGCTTTTATCCAAACACAGCCTCGGCATGGATAAGTGTGTACTGCACATGTGTTCTGTTTCTCAAAGGAAATATGAAAATATGTGTGCTTGTCTGTGCAAATATGAGTGTCTTTTATGCTTGTAAAGCTGAACAAAGAAAGCACAGAAAGATTGGCTGATTAATTAAGTAGACACAAGCAACCCACTTGATATGTCTCAATGTGTAGCATGCATAATTAAATTATAAACCACTCAGAGAGAGCCTGAAGCACTAAAGGACAGTATATAAGCAGAACACTTTGCTTTATCATTATGAGTCCATGCCCCCTCTCCCCAAAAAAGGAACAGCTACCACAGTTTGCATAGATAGATAATGTAGGAAATGTGTACAAAAATTGTTCCTCAAATGCAAATATCACTTGTGAAGGCCAATAGAAAACATTTCACCATCTCACAAGCAAGGATAATATTTGAGCAGATTCTCATTCACACGCATGAGAACAAAACAAGCAAGAATGTACATCCTTGATTCTGGGAACTTAGGCATGATTGGAGTAAAAAAAGCAAACAAGTACTTTTAAGGCAAGTCAGTGGCATATGTACTTTTCTAGCTTTAGTTAAATAAATACCTGCAGTGGGTTACCTCCAAGTGAATTTGTTTTCAATAAACAAATACAAAAAGTCATCTGCCAGCCAGATATCACTTTAAAACCACATGCCAAACACTCAAGTCTCTGAATATGAAAACAGATAGAATGCTATCATTAGGAAGAAACATCTGTCAGAACACTTTTGTAGGGTTGCTTCTGTATTTCTTATGTAGTGTTTGTGATATGCTTTTCCCCATAGAAACAGAATAAAAAATGACCTCTCTGTGTGTATGTGTGTATGAGAGGGGGGAGATTACTGATAAGTGAGATTAAAAATAATTTGTTGTAAGAGAGAGTGTGGCATGGATTATATAGATGGCAGGCAGAGAAGGCACAACTCTTACATTGGCTGAAATCTTATTTTGCTTCTTCATGTGCTCAAAGTTATTCATGTAACAAACTGCCATAGATTAAAGACTCCCAACTGATATACAATGCAACAAAGTTGTATACTGTATAAGCAGCACATTTTGCTTTGTTTTTTAATAGTAGTTGTGTTTATAAAGTGTATGCTATCACCAATGGTTATAAATGAATGCTACTGGGCAAGCTGCATAGTCCCCGGGCATCCCCAGGAGAAGGGAAGGGTAGATCACTTCTGAGTATTGTCTACCTGGAAAACCTTGAAAAGGGTCGTCATAAATCAGAATTTACTTGATGGCACATGATTATTTTTATTGTAAGACTGGGCTAAAACTATGGAATGGAACGATGTAATGACATGACAAAGTACTGCCAAGCCCTTACTGTCCTTGTAGAGACTATATGTTGTTTCCACTTTGCCAGCTGATTTTGAATCATATGCTTTCAGTATACCTGCTAAATGCAGTCACAGCCCACAGGAAGTAACAAAGACACCCGAAATTCCATGGAAAGGAAAAAGATGGGCAAGGGAGCAAGGGAGCAGACAGCCCCCCCCCCCAATTACTTTGTTGGACATTCTCTATTACTTCAATGTGTTTGGATATAACTCACACTTGACATATAAAGCAAGTAAATCACAATGCTATGAAGTCACCATGCACACACTCTTTTGCTAATGACAGTCCCTGTTTGAAGGCAAATCTGTCTGAAGGGCTGTCAAATATTTACAAATGTATGATTTAAACACAAAACCCTGAAGTTGCTTATCCTCAGGTAGTGCTTGGGAAACAAACACTCATCACAGAGCCACAAATCTTTCCCATTCAAATGAGACGGGTTGTGTTCTAATGCTGTTCAGAGGTATCAAAATCATCTCTCGTTCTGCATCTGCTCACATAAAACTGCCATGTGCAGCTGTATGCAAATTGGTGCTCTCTCTTCTGATGATGTATGTCCTCTTTTTTTTTGTAAGGTGCAAGTGGTTACCCTGCCATTAAGAGGTAAAGAATAAGTGTGTTGATTACACCACACCTCTCAGCAGAATCGTTCCTAAGGACAGAATGTCCCTGACAACAACAACAACAACAACAACAACAACAACAACAACAACAACAACAACACATTCCTGGAAAGCTGAGGAATTTGGAGTGTCTCAGCGGGTTGCAATTATTTTTTTCAAGGGGGAAAAGGCCTATTCTTCTAAATCTGCACTGAGTGGGCAAGAGGTTGGATTCTTATGTAAACCAGCTGGCATCAGTTTCAAGGATTAGTTGTTGTTCCTATGAATTTAAGTGTGAAACATGGACTGTATAATGCTATGTAAATAAACAGAGGCTGGTTAATCTTTCAATGGGAAGGACGGTCCTTTCATTGACACACATCTAAGTAAACGGCCCCCGACTTACCGGGGCCGACATTGTGGGCGGCAGCGGCACGGGCTCTGCTGCTCTGGTGGGGCGCTGAGAAGATGGCACCCGCCACATGGCCCCGGGTGGCCAAATCCGGGTCCCCCCTTCTGGCTCACCCGGCCAATCGCGGGCGGCCTCCCCGCCCACGCGGCGTGGGCGGGCTTCCGGGTACCGCCCGTGCACATGCCCAGGACCCTGGGCGGGGGGGGTATAAAAGGGGGGGACCCCTGGCAGCCGCCATTAGTGGGCTGGCGGCGAAAGAGGCACCCACCCACCCACGCCATGGAGTTTGACACCGATAGGGCAAGGGGTTCCTTGCAATGTTCGTTGTTGCTTGTTTTGTATAATGTTGTCTTTGTACCAGTCACAGCTTATCGTGCGGCGGTTTGGAGGCATTGGGTCCGGATTCAGGTGGACGGGGCCGCAGGATGGAGCCTGCGCAGCTGGTAACCAACAGGTGGTGACAGCGGACCCACGAGGGAGCACGGATGGCCCCAGCTCGGGTGGGGACGCCAGGAGCCTCCCCCGCTCAGCTTAGCAGAGGAAATCCCGAAGGAGTGTATGCCCACGGGGTTCTCGGAAGCCGGGCTGAAGGGTGCTGCCACCCTGTGGTGCTGTCGGGCACATCGGGGGGCAGGCGGGCTCCCCGATGGAACAGGATCCGATCCCAATGCTTGTCCAGAGTACTGCAGTCTCTTCCTTTCAACTGACGTCAATAAAGCTGTGGCCTTTTCATTTCCCCAGGAGCTAACTGATTGGTCTGTGTGGTTTATTGGCAGCAGAACACAAGCTCAGCGTTAGCCCACAACTGCAATCTTATGTGGAGTTTGCCGGCATGGGAATGATGAAGAACCACTGGATCCAAGCAAACTTCTGTTTGGTTTCTTGACCAGTCTGGTAACAACCTACAGAAAGTAACAGAGCATGGCCAACCAGGAACTGGCAGGTAGACCATGCTTCTTTCCAGCCCTTCAGAGGCTGATAGCGACATGGCACAGTGTGGGACGTTACCAAAGGTGGGCTAAAATGAAACCCGGCTCTTGCTTCTTTCTACAGAAGTCCTTTGAAAGTCATTGCTATCTTCACTAGCACCACCATCTGCAGAGCTGGAAGGGACCCTATGGATCACTGAGCCCAGTCGTTGTCCGGGAGGCACAGAACTATCAGGATCTGAATTCCAAACCTCTGGTTCCACAGCAAGATACCTAAACATCTGGGCTATCCAGCCATTTCTAAAAAGCCAGCAGGATTTAATGAAGAGGAAAATCTTTATTTTCTGAAAATCACAGCTGCCAATAAAGTCATCCTAGTGAGAGCAGTGATTTTTAAAGACTTCTTCCCACTGTCCCATAGCTCCCAACAGCTTTCCCATGGTGAAAGGGATCTCATGGAAGCCCTGAGACCACTCAAAAGTTTTTAATTTGCAAAAAAGATGTCATGGCTGAAGACACGTCCTACCTTACAAATAGGATTTCACCCACTGATTCCACACAGTGTGGTTTACAAATAAAATAAAATACACGCTCCTTCAGGTTACAGCAGAAGGAGAGTTGGGCAGCAGGGCCACTAATTTTGGCTGTGCAGAGAGGCTGTTAGGGTTTCCTCTCCACCTTACTCTTGCCATTCCTGCTATCTACTGCCATGGGGAAAGGAAAACTAAGAAGGTCTTGTGGCACCAAGAAGATGAAAAGTCTGTTTTGGCACACAAACACACACACACACACACAGAGAGAGAGAGAGAGAGAGAGAGAGAGAGAGAGAGAGAGAGAGGGAGGGAGGGAGGAGAGTTTTGTTTTTGTATAAATAAACTGCAGCCCAGTTCTAGCTTCAGGAGACAGATTTGAATATAAGGGATACGAAGGAGTCCAGCATAATGATGGTCTGAGGGTGATTTAACAGCCATTGGAAGATGTCAAGCACAAATCTTAGTACTTGTCATTTAGAGATCATTATATGCTGAGTACATCATGTAGAGGTCAAGAGATAAAGTGTCACATGGTGGAGAAAAATCCTGGGCAAACTGAAGTGTAGCACACTTAGTTACCTGGTAGGAAAAGGTTAGTTTTCAAAACAGCTTTTAAAATTCCCTTTAGTGCAACTTCAGAGGCACTCTCAACTCTAGTTGTAGTGAGCTTGTGTGTCTTCCATCATCATTGGTTTTAGGATATGTTGATTGGGGATTATGAGAATTGAACTACATTAGTAGGACCAAGACATTCCACACCAGGTCTACCTACCTACCTACCTACCTACCTACACACACACACACACACACACACACACACACACAGAGGAATAGACTCTCCTTCGGCTTATTTGAATGTATGTCTTTGGATATGCAATGAACACAACACTCAAGTTCAAGCAAGCAGTAACAAATCAAAGAATGTTCCAGGACATGAACATTTTCTGATGATTTACTGAGCCATATAAACTCTTTATTTGATTATGGGAGGGAAGGGAGAAACTAATAGGGATTTCCTTATCAAGTGACTCAGCACAGGGAACAATAGCCCGGAGGAATCCACACAATATACCAGGGGTTTCCCCACATGCATAAATGATAGGTACTGTTCCCAGGGCCGGATTAAGACCCCTACAGGCCCTAAGCACTTAAAGGATTTTGGTGCCCCCCCCATGTATATGCAATTCATAATATAAACAATAATAAACCATAAAATAACATTTTATTTATTAAAATTAAACAAACTTACAGTAAGATGGAAAATCATTTCTTTTTATATACTTCCACTTTATATTTGAAAAGTTTTCTCCTACTTTTTAAATTGCAAAGTCTTTCATCAGATCCTCAAAACTAATCTTATGTAACATATCTGGTTCTATACTCAAGAGATATAAGGCATCCAGCCTGCCTTATTCATAGTTGTTTTGATGGGATTTCCCATCAAATGAATGCTCAGCTGAACAATTTGTGACCATTAATGTTAAAAATATACAAAAGCCAATGTCTACATTTGGAAAGGCACACTCAATATTGTCTTCTACAATTATTTTATAAAGTTCAGAACTGAATCTTGTTTTTACATTTTTTGTTGCACTGAACTTATGGCTGGAACAAGGCAAGGCTGGACACGCAGGCCAATGCACAAGAGCAGAAGACACTTGCGTTGCTGAGGCAAAGTCTGGGAGGGAGTTAAGGCTTTAGAACATTTCATCTTATAGTGAGTGAAATCCGGCAGCATAAAGTCATATACATGCAACTCAAATCATTAAGCATGCTGTGTAACTTGATGCTACAAGATTTTCACCCAGTGGATCAGGTTAGGCTTATTATTGAAAATAGACATGGGCACGACTTGGCGAAATTTCCGTTTCCGTTTTTCGTTTCCGTTACGTAACGGAAACGGTAATGATAATTAAGCCGTCAGAACTCAAACTCGAAACGAAAAAAGAAAAATTTGGTCGGGTTTTTTGTTTTTGTTTGTGGCATCACAGCGATCACGCAATGCAAAGCACAGAAAAAGTTTTTTAAAGTTTTTTTTAAAAAAAAACCCGACTCCCGGACAAAAAAGCAGGTGAAAATATGCCTGCCTGAGGCTTTGCCACCTACCAGAGGGGTGGCTTCTGGGGGTGCCCGGCCTTCCCCCCCTCTTCTCCTGTCCTGGGCTGCTTGCACCAGGCTGGGGGGGGGGGTCATCCTCGTCGTCTTGCCATGCTGTGCAGTAGGGGGGATCCAAAATGGCGACCACAATTTTTCTTTTGAAATTGTGGTAAAAAAACACACCAAATCACCACAGAAACATGGGAAATTTATTTATTTTAAATGCCTGAATTTTAATAGTAGCAGCAGTGGGTTTTTTTTTTATAGCAATAAAACGTCGTATTGATTTTCTTTTCTTTTATTTTATTTTATTTTATTTTATTTTATTTTATTTTATTTTATTTTATTTTATTTTAGACCAGCCCATTTGGGCTGGGCATGGGATGGGACCATGCAATTTTTTTGAACCATTCCACCAATGGCATCGCCAGATTTTTGACTAACACTTCTGGATGTCTCGGAGGGCATAAAAAGCCAAGGCACCTTCCAGAAATCGCAGTCGGGTGTATGGATGTGGTTGAGGGAGGAGGGCTGGCTGCTGGTGCTGGTGTGATCCGATTGAGATTGAGGAGGGAGGCTGGAGGCTTTAGGATTTAAGTTAGGCAGGCAGGGAGGGAATTGAATTTAGAAAATAATTTCTTTGATTCCCTGCAGCTTTGTCTGCTGAAGGGAATAGCAGTTTATTCTTTATTTCTTCTCTGGCAGTTTGTGAGGATTTTTTTTCTGATATTGGATAAAGGGGGAGGTTCGACTGGGAGTGGGAGGTGTGGATTTATTTTAAAAATATATTATATACTACCATTTATTTTCTATTTTCCCAACTTCAATTTGCTTGCACACACACACATTTGGGGTGCAAGCCAAGAACAGAACCTCTATCCTAAGTGATATCCTAACTGCCCACTCGCCCACCCGCCCGGGCTGTCACCCACCTGCGGCCTGTGCCGCTGCCCGCCCACTCGCTGCCCGCCCACTCGCCTGCCCGCGGCCGCCGCCCACCCACTCGCCCATCCGCACCTCCCCCCTGCTGCTGTTGCCACCTGCCCATGCCCCCCGCCACCACCGCCCGCCCACACTTCCCCCCTGCCGCCCGCCCCCGCTACCGCCGCCCACTGCCTAGGGCGCAAAAACACCTAGCACCGGCCCTGATTGCGGGACGCCCCTATGCTCTGGGAAGTCAAATCGCACTAAATCGTGGTGGAAATGACAAATGACAAACAAAATGACGAAATGACAAATTTTTGAAAAATTTCACGACAAACAGAAACTACCTGAAACGGACCCGTTCCGACAAACGAAAACTCGAAACATCATTTTTTTCTGGTCGTGCCCATGTCTAATTGAAAAGCTAGTGCAACAACAAGTGTTGCAGCAGCATCAGCAACAAAATATTTTGAAATGTTTCCATTTTTCATAGACATGTATGGTACAGGGGTGTTTGGATATATTCCATGCACACTGTTGTTGTTTTTAAAAGCATCTTAATCTTCTGGAGGACAAAAAAGGGGAAAAAAGAAAAGACCCCCCCCACACACACACATACACACGAGAGAGAGAGAGAGAGGGGGGGGAGGGAGAGGGAGGGAGGGAGGGAGAGAGAGAGAGAGAGAGAGAGAGAGAGAGAGAAGAGTGATTTACCAGACTGAAGTCCCCAAAATAGAGCATGTCTGTGTTAAATTAGAGGATAGCAGATACATATGTAATCAATTCATTGTGCCTCATATATATTTTTGTCTTTATTTTGTTCTCCAGAGTGGAATGGTTAAAATACTGATAGCTTATGTTGCTAGCCAGATATGCATCTCAGTTATAACAACAAAATGATTGAGAAAAGAGAAAAGATGATTCATGAGTAATTTTTCCAGGAAATATAGTCTTAAATTGAAGATGAACTGGTTTTCATTTGGGGAAGAGATATTTTTAACAAAGTTCCTGTGAAGAGGATGTCGATATTTTGGAATTCAGCATTTTGAGAGACACAATACGTGGGTCATTCCAGCTAAGCTGATGCAAACCAAATGTGGGTATGTTTGGGATGCCATAATGCTTATCTGATTGCAACATATACTTGTAATTTTTTTACATGTCTGACTATATGCATACTCAGACATGTAAAATTACAGCACATACCATTAGCAGCCATCTAAGAGAAGTGCTTACCATTAACAAAGTGGTTAGATATCCCAGTGAGCTGGAGATCTGGCTGCAGAACCTGAGTCTGGAAACTCGTGCCATGGAGGAAAAGAGTCACTCAGTGACCTTGGGCAAACTCGGTAATCCCACAGTACACCCAGTAAAAGGCCATGGTAAACTACTTTTGGGTAGTCTACAGCATATCTAAAAAGCCATGGAAATGGTGACCATAAGTTAGACCTGGCTCGGTGGCATATTGACCAATTAAAAGGGAACTTTTGCTTCAATACTCGCAAGAGGAGAGGAAAGAATTGTAAGCATGCACATTTCATCAAAGCAATCCTGTTTAGATAAGACATTCTTCTACTTCTCCCTCTACTGATGAAAAGGGAAAATCTATGGAAATCCAATGTTTCAATAAGGCTGCCAAGTGTCTTGAGGAGTCTTAAGAAGTCCAGCTCAGCATAATGAGATAGAGAAATAATATTAATTCTATGGAGGCACTGACTTTCCACATGTTTTATGCCATATGATGTCCAGATCCCATACCTCCTGCCTATATTGGCTAGGGAGGATGGACGTTGAACTAGAGCAGTGGTGGCTAACCTCTGGCACTCCAGATGTTTTGGACCACAGCTCCCAGGATTCCAAGCCTGTGTTGACAATGGCAAAGGACTGTGGGAGTTGTGATCCAAAACATCTGGAGTGCCGAAGTTTCACCACCATGGAACTAGAGCATCTGGGGCACTACTCCAACTACAGCCTTTGCAAGGAGGGGAGAGTCTGACTGTACACAGGTCTCTTGCTCTTGAAATACAGACATGGTTATAGTTTTGAATTTAACAATGTAATAAAATGTATACACTATTTAAAAAAGGGAAATCTAAATGATGACCATGCAGGATATCAAAACGTGAAAGTCAGCTGTTTTAAACTGAAGAAGGAAAGTGACTATTAATTACAACATACAATCAGGCTATTGAGTTTTCCCCCATTACATCCATTAAATGGCTTTGTGGCACCACTGTAGATGAACAAAATAAGTTTTAAGGGAGGCAATCACTGCATAAACTCTTGGAACCCCTCCTTGTTGAAAATACACATCATAAAACGGAAACGCCTCTGCAGATTGTGAACCAAATCAATAACAAATGTAATGCAGGAATGCAGCTAGAAACTGAAAAGAAACTGTCTTTTCTGCATCTTTGCCTTATTCTCTACTTTAAATGAATTGTAGGGCTGTCTGAATAATTTCCTAGGGAGTATTAGTGAAGCTCACTTGCTCCCATTGTTTGAGGCAGCCAGTTTGGCTCACCAAGGAACATATTCAAATTATGAGGGAAGAATGAAGCTTCTGTGTTCAGGACTATCCTTCATAAAATCCATATATATGGGGGCTTGTGGGCAGGGGGGGCTTCTTTGAAAAGGATTTCATTTTTGCTACTGATGACCAGCTTATTAAGGAGAATAGTGAATAAGAATTAAATGTCTGGGAAAGGATGACTAGGATTGGTGAGGCCTGAAATGGGAAGAACAAAAGGTGCTGTGGAAGATTTTATATTTCATATATAGGCTGTACGAGATCTGCTGACAGTACAGTCAGAAGCCTCCTATGTTGGTTGATCTCAGAGCTCTTTAAGCAAGCAAGCAAGCAAGCAAGCAAGAAAGAAAGAAAGAAAGAAAGGATGGATGGATGGAAGGAAGGAAGGAAGGATGGATGGATGGATGGATGGTGGATGGAAGGAAGGAAGGAAGGAAGGAAGGAAGGAAGGAAGGTAGGATGAGCTGGAGGTGGGTGATACTAGGTCCAAACACCATCCAGAGGTACTTATAAACATTATGCCAGTACAAATCAGGCAAAGGGAAGAAAAGTCCTAAATAATTTCGACCAACCCTAGGGAAGGAGGAGATTGACAGAGCCATAACTATCAACGTTGGCACCTGGTGCAAGCAGTATCATGTCCCATCTTCCACTCCCATGAAAAAAGAACAGAATATGGTATCCTCCCAAAAAGAAGAAAAAGTGTATGCTTTAAAAAATAGAGGAAAATTAGAGAGGGACTGAGAGTTTCTTGACTGTTTTTTTTTAAAGGAGTACAATTCAGCATTACAATTCAAAAGTTTTATTTATTTATTTATTTATTTATTCTTGGACTTATAAACCACCCGATTTTCCCAGAGGGAACTGTGGGCAGTATACAGACATGTCACCCCAGGTGACTAAACAATTCAATCACAAAACAGTCCCCAGTGAAAATAAACATGAAAACCTAACAAATGCAAATCAAACATCCAAATACCATTAAAAACTGCTAGCAAATACTAAACAAAGAAATATATAGCAGGTAAAATGATATAGTGTCACCGGCCAAGACAAATTATATCCAGCAAGAAACTAGAAAGACAAGTGCCGGGGGTGGGGGCGGAGAGAGAATGAAAGAAAAAGGGTGCTCAGAGGGCCCCAAAACATTGGCTGAAGAGCCAGGTCTTCAAGGCCCTTCTGAAGGCCAACAACGACTCCACCTGCCTAATCTCAGCGGCAGCTTGTTCCAATAAGCCGGGCCCACCACAAAGAAGGCCCGGTTCTGGGTTGAAACCCTATGGGCCTCTCTCGGTGTTGGCACTCTGAGGGAGAGGGAGGACAAAGCTCTAGTTGGTCTGGACGAGATTGATCTCTGGGAGATCCGCTCCGCCAGATAGATAGGTCCCAGGCCATGGAGGGTTTTGTAAACCAAAACCATGACCTTGAAAGGTCATGGAAGCAACGGGCAGCCAGTGAAAGTGGGCCAGGATGGGGGTGATATGGGCATACCTGCTCGCACCTACCATGAGCCTGGCCGCCGCATTCTGCACCTGCTGCAAATGCCGGACAAGGGTCAAGAGCAACCCCATGTAGAGGGCGCTGCAGTAGTCAATCTGCGAGATCACCAACGCCTGCACTACCGTCCTGAGGGAGTTTTCTCACACAAAAAACCCTTGTAAGAAGAAATGCAAGAAATTTCTAGTAAGAAATGCTGGCATAGCTGTAGGTGTATTTCTTTGAGGTTTAGCACATTTCTCATGGTTCATTAGATGTGTCCGATTTCTTAGGAGTGACTGTGGATACGTATCATTTTTCTAATGCAAATACTTATAACCCCACTCCTTCCCTACAAACCCCCTTGAATGTATGAATGAGGCCGTGTTGGATGACATCTTGCTACTTCATTATGCAGGTGGAAGGCAAAAAGCATACAATTCACTCAGTTTTAGCCATCGATTAATATGTCCCCATTTGGGTTCTCAAGCATATCCCAAGCCAGCATGTGCAGCCAAAAAAATCTTTCCTCTGTTTTTCCCAAAGTTTTATTCCCTCTACTAAACATGTTTCCATCTTTCTGCCTGAACTCAAATTTAGAAATTCTCTTCCATTTAAAAAAAAATGTTTATCCACTCTCTCACTTGCTCTTTCTGTGTGTGTACTTCTGCCACACGTGTGTGTCTGAAAAGGCCCAGGAAAGTCTTCTGTATTGTTGATCATATAGAAACACACACACTCAGCTGCACATACTTATAGAGCCCATGCAGTCCCGTGAAGGGGGCATCTGACATGGATCCACATTGTTCCACCATCCTTTGAGTTCAGTACAATTTCAGACTTAACCATTGAATAAGGCTTACATCTAGAACTAACATTGCATTTTGATTTCCTCTCTTGTTGGGATCTAAAGAAAGGGGTTTCCCCCTTAAGGTCCAAAATGGGTGGTTGGGAGTATATCTTCTGCTTTGCTGTTATGAGTTCACCAGGGTACTGGAAAAGCTAGTTCCTCTGCCTTAGCCTTTATGTTTTTCTATAACATGTGCTTATACATTTGGAGTGAGAATTATCTGTAAATGTTTTAAAGGAGTGATTAAAACAACTGGGCATGTCTAACCTTGAGAAAAGAAGACTGAGGGAGGATATGATAGCAAATTTTCAAATACAGTAGAAGCCCCGTATCCACTGATTCAGTTAGCAGAGGGGGAAAAAATTAAATAAATAATTAAGCAGCCACAAAGCAAGCTTCTGTCACAAACAGAAGCTGTAAAGCAAGCTACTGTCATAAAACAGCAGTGTAAAGCATGCTAGTGTCACAAGCAGCAGCTGTAAAGCAAGCTACTCTCACAAAACAGCAGTGTTTTGGGGGGGGTTGGCGTTCCCTCTTATCCACAGTTGTCATTATCCATGGGAAGGCCCAGAACCAATCCCTAGCAGATACCAGGGTCCTGATTGCAGGACATGAAATAATGGGCTCAAATTACAGGAAGTCAGTTTTAGGATGAGTATCAGGGAAACTGCCATAGCTGTTAGAGCAACACAACATTCAAGAGAAAACTGGACAATCATTTGTTAGATCTGCTTTGATCTGGATTCCTGCACTGAGCAGGGGATTGGACTGAATTGTTTATTTATTTATTTATTTTATTTTAGGGTATTTTAGCCCACCTTTCTCCTTGAAAAGGACCCAAGGCGGCTTACAGTAATGAGGGATAATATACAGTCCAGTACAATTATGACATATTCAGATATTGAGAACAGGGAACTGAGGGACATCCTACAGCATCAAAAGACATTACATTAAAGCTACCAGAGAATGCGAGTGTAATGAATTTTAGAAGTAGGGAAGCTTTTTCTCTAAAGCCAAATGTAAATAATGCCAATACTAAACTGCACACTAGCCTGTTGTAGATTTGCTCTTGCAAGTTTCTATGTAAACATTCCAGCCAGAAGCAAGTGAATCCTGAGTGGTCAAGGAGGCGACATTTGACAGAGAGCATTTTTTCCTGGATTCTTACAATATGGACTATGGACTACGCTAGCTATGTACTTTCAAGTAGAATTAGTGAGGCTTTTGCCTCTGAAGTTTGCTTTACATTTATTTAAGTTAGGAAGGGAAATCATGTCATAATTTTCCATTAAGAGAATATTCTTGTGTAATTCTTCTTAGTAAATAAATGTTTTATATTCTTATTCAAGTGAAGGTGCCTGTTGAGTAATTATTCTGGTAACTGAAATAGCTATCACAGCCAGGCAGATGGGATGTGGGTAGAAAGATCTTTGCCTCTTTCCAGAAAGACATGAGATGGGGCAGTCCTGGCCTCTAGTGAGATAGAGTTCCAGAGTCTGGGCGCAGCAGCCAAGAAGGCCCTTTCATGTGTTCCCACGAGACATACCTGTGAGGGTGGTGGGATGGAGAGAAAGATCTCTCGTGATGACCTTAACACCTGAGTCACTACATACTGTGAGATTCAATCTTTAAGGTAACTAGGACCCAAGTCGCACAGTGCTTTGTAGGTCAAGGTCAGCACCTTGAATTGTGCCCGATAGCTGATTGGCAGCCAGCGAAGTTGCTGTAATAGAGGTGTAATGTGATCTCTCTACTCCGCCCCAGTCAGCAATCTGGCTGTTGCATTTTGGACCCATTGGAGTTTCCTGAGGCTTTTCATCAGTAGCCCCACATAGAACACATTACAGTAGTCTAGCCATGATGTCACTAGGACATGTGTCACTGTGACCAGAGAAAGGGCATAAGTGGCGGACTAACCTTAATTATGCAAATGCACTCTTGGCCACAGCCATTACATGGGCATCCAAGGTCAAGAATGAGTCCAAGAGCAACCCCAAGCTACGTACCTCTTTTTTCAAATTGGGGATAATCCTATCCAGTACAGGTTGCATCCCTATCCCTTGTTCTTCCTTCTGACAGAACAGGAGCACCTCTGTCTTGTCTGGGTTTAGTTTCATTTTGTTCATCCTCATCCAGTTCATTACTGAAGCTAAACACTCATGTAAATTTGAGATAGTAGCTTTCTTTGAATTCGGAGGTGATGAGAGGTAGAGCTGGATATCATCGGCATACTTTTTAGGAATGCAATTTATTGTCATTGTATAAATACAACGAGATTAAAAGTGCCATCCAGTCAGTCATTCACACAACCCAGCATAAAAATCCAAGACGTAAAATCTACAATTTAAGAACAAACCATCCATACACATACTCCAACATTCACATGCCAATCACTTACACTCATTTAAAACTGACATAAAAACCAAACATACACACACAGCCCTACATTCTTTCACCTAGCAACATTCATACACAATCCATAAAAACTACAATTTAAAAAACAACAACAGCCATACACAATCCCCCATACAATATATATGTAACACATTCAACACTAATATTACCCGTCAACTTAATTTTTAACAGAATTTAGCATGGATACTGCTATTGGGTAAAAACTATTTTTGAATCTTTCCGTCCTTGTTCTAATAGATCTATACCTTCTGCCTGATGGTAGTGGTACAAACAGAGAGTGTCCAGGATGAGAAATATCTCCTACAATATTCTGAGCTTTCTTAAGACAGCGGGAGCTGTGTAATTCCTCCAATGTGAGGAGTGGGCATCTGATGATCTTCTGTGCCATATTGATAACCCGCTGGAGTGATTTCCTCTGAGCCACCGTGCAACTGGCATACCACACACATATGCAGTACGTCAGTACACTTTCTACTACACAATGATAAAAAGACACCAATAGTCTCTGAGTGATGTTATTCTTTCTGAGCACTATCAAAAAGTACAGTCTCTGTTGGGCCTTTTTCAGCAGCTCAGAGGTGTTTACACTCCAGGTTAAATTCTCCTCAATATGGACTCCCAACAAACGGAAGTCAGTCACCCTTTCTACACAGTCCTCACTGATGAATAGTGGTTGAAGATCTGTTTTCTTCTTCCTGTAATCTATTATGAGCTCCTTAGTTTTTAATGTGTTCAGAAGCAAGTTATTCTCTCTGCACCACTCAATCAACCGCTCCACCTCATCCCTATAAGCAGACTCATCTCCTGCTGAGATAAGCCCCACTACTGTGGTGTCATCCGCAAACTTAACCATAATGTTGTTATGATAGGCGGGAATGCAATCGTAAGTATAAAGAGTAAAGAGCAGTGGACTCAGCACACAGCCCTGTGGAGAGCCAGTACTAAGACTCAGATCTGTAGATGTACATTGACCTACTCTAACCCTCTGACTACGTCCGGACAAAAAACTCTTTATCCACATACATATAGAATGTGGAAATCCCAAATCCCCTAATTTAACCACCAGTCTGTGAGGGAGGATGGTATTAAATGCTGAGCTAAAGTCCACGAAAAGCAGTCTTGCATAGCTTCCCCGCTGTTCCAGATGTGACAGTGCAGCATGAAGGACTGTAGCTACAGCATCCTCTGCAGATTTAATTCTGGAAACCAACAAATGCTGGTTTCCTCCCCTTAGAATGCTGTCCCTCATTTGAGAATTAGTTGCCTGAAAAATCAGACATGCAGAAAGGTCGTGCTTATCTCCCAACTGCCAATTATGAAACAAAAACCAGCTAATTTGCCAAATGCAGGCTGAGGCAAGTTTATCTTGGAATAAACAGTATTTTTCTTTTAAAAGAACTCTTGCTTCTAATGATGTCTTAATCATATCACCCAGTGCTTGTAGCTTTGGTTATTAAATGGAACCTATTGTTTTGCTTGTTACCCCACTTGGACACTAGGCCTTTACTGTTGGTGTTACTGCAGCCCAGGGAAAATAATTCATTGTGTTTGTGAGGAATGCATTATTGCTGGTATTACTATTACACCACTGAGAAATGCAGGGAAATATGTCCTATTCTTCCAAGAAACCCCCTCAGGGACTGTTATACATATTGGTAAGAAAACAACAGATATCATATTGTATCTTCAGCTGTATCCTATTTTGACTTTAGATCAGTGCTTAGCTTCAGTAATGAAGTGGATCAGGAAGAACAAACTGAAACTCAACCCAGACAAGACAGAGGTGCTTCTGGTCAATCAAAAAGGAGATCAAGGGATAGGAATGCAACCTGTACTGGATGGAATAATCCCCCATTTGAAAAAAAGAGGTACATAGCTTGGGGGTGCTCCTGGACTCATCTTTGAGCATAGATGCCAAGGTCACAGCTGTGGCCAGGAGTGCATTTGCAAAATTAAAACCAGTACACCTGTTAATGCCATTTTCTTGAGAAACTTTCTCTGGCCACAGTGACACATGCCCTAGTGACCTTCCAGCTGGACTACTGTAATAAGCTCTATATGGGACTACCAATAGAAAGTCTCAGGAAACTTCAATGGGTCCAGAACGCAGCGGCCAGATTCCTGATTGGAGCGGGTTACAGAGATCACATTACACCCCTACTAAAGCAGCTGCACTGGCTGCCAATCAGCTATTGGGCACAATTCAAATTGTTGACCTTAACCTACAAAGCACAAAACAGCCTGGGTCCAAGCTACCTCAAAAATTGAATATTGCAGTATAATCTGGCTCAGGTGCTAAGATCATCACGAGAGGCCTTTCTCTCCCTCCCGCCACCTTCACAGATGCATCTCATCAGAACACATGAAAAGGTCTTCTCTGTTGCTGCTCCCAGACTTTGGAACTCCCTCCCGCTGGAAACCAGGACTGCCCCATTTGTGCTGTCTTTCCAGAAGTAGGTGAATACCTTCTTCTTCAGGCAAGTTTTCCCCGAACGAATGTCTACCTACTGTTTGGTTTTATATGGATTACCATACACGATTGCATTGATTGCATAAGAACACTAGTGTTTTCCATGTTGCTTTTCACCCCTTATAATGGGTTTTTCTTTTCTTCTTGTGTGCTCTTTGTAGCGCTAATTAGAGATGGGCACGACTCAGAAAAAAATTTTCATTTTCGTTTTCGTTTTCGGCTAGGTTCCGTTTCATTTCGTTTCCGTTTTCGTGAGCTAATTTCAAAATTTTTCGTTTTCGTTTCATTACGTAACAAAAACGAAAAAACAAAAACGAAAATGAAAAAATTTTCGTTTCTTCCCATTTAGCTCCATTATGTGTTTTTCCAGTAACGAAAAACGAAAATTGGCTCGAAATTAGTCGTTTCGTTTCCGTTTTCGGTCCATTTTTGAACCGTTTTTCGTTTTCGTTTCGTTACGTAACGTAACGAAAACGAAAAAACAAAAATGAAAACAAAAATTGTGCTAAGTCGTGCCCATCTCTAGCGCTAATGTTACCTTTTAGTGTTCTAAGATGGCTCTTCAAACTCCCTGTTCTTAATTTGAATATGTATTAAATGTTCCTCATTATTGTAAGCCACCTTGGGTCCTTTTCCAAGGAGAAAGGTGGGGTAAAATATTTAAAAATATATAAATAAAACGAATATTAATAATAATCAATGCACTGATTTATTGGCAGTACGAGTTGTTACTCCTAGTATGCACGTTAGGGCAGTATCTTTGAACACACACACTCTCTCTTCTCTCTCCCATACCCATGTGGGGATTAACAACAGAAAATCATCTTTTTGTCATTTGTTGTTAAGCAACAGAAGGCTATGGAAAGGAGGAAGATCGTTCTAGTGGCCGTTGGGGTGGTGGTGGTGGTGGTGGAGAGAGAGGATAAAATTGTTATTGTAATGTGCTGTCAAGACACCTCCAACTTATGGTGAGGTGACCCTATGAATAAGCCATCTCCAGAATGTCCTGTCCTCAATAGCCTTGCTCAGCTCTTGTAGATTCAGTCATGTGGCTTCTTTTAGGGAGTCAGTCCTTCTTGTATTTCATCTTCCTCTTTTCCTGCTGCCTTCAACAGGAGAGCTGTGACTTCCACATTTTTGCCTCCAGAAATAGTTCAGGTTCAATCTGCCCAACTGTTTGTCTTTCTGATAGTCCAGGGTTTCCACAAACCTCTCCTCCAGCGCCACCTTTTAAGCAAATCATTTTCTTTCCTTTCCTCTCTTAGCTCTTCAGCTTTCACAGCTCTACATAGTGATCAGAAATACAAGACTGCTGATTATCTTGATCTTGGAGTCCAGCAACAGATCCTTACACTTGATTCTAAGTCCTTCTTTGCTGCCTGTCTTGGTTGGTTACTTCACATCTGTTTTGTCTCTGTTAGTGTTGCACTTAGGTAAAAAAAAAAGTTAATTCACTTCCGTCATGCGACTACTGAAATTTGTCTCAACCACACCCCTGGAATGGGTGCTAAGCGCAACAATACTGTACCTGGTGCTGGGGTAGGGTTTTCCCTTGTCACTCTTTGTTCCCATTTTCTGTTCCGAGACAAGACACCATGTCGTAATGACTGTCACTCAACAAAACATTTGTTTCTCTGAGAAAACGGTGCCCGTTTTTTTATTTTGATTTTTCAGAAGCGAAATATCGGAAAAAAATATTTAACCACCCCCCCCAAGGGTAAAGGAAGCTAGACAAATTCAGTGTTTGTTACGGTACAAGACCATGAGGTAACACTTGTCACGAGACAAGTCATCACAACCTTGGGAGCACTGAAACAGGGGCAAAACCACATGATTACGACCAACGCTGTCATGGTACAAAACTAGTCGTGGAACAAAGAAGGATGTGAAGTAACCGCCCTAGTTTCAGTCTTTGTTTGACTTCTTGGCAGCAGTCTCCTTTTGGATTGATGACAGAACCGAGGCACACGAAATCTCTGCTTCCATTTCTTCCTTGTCAATGTTCAAGTTACCCTCTCAGAAGTAAGTTCTACAATTCAGTTGCCTTTATTCCTAAGAAAACAGGCCTAGGAATGTAGGTTAAGACTATTTACTTTTTTTCGGCATTTAAGCACACAGTTATTCCTCATTAAATCTTACAAGCATCCACTGGGGATAACCAGGGAGAGGGAACCTCTTATCGCTACCTAATTCCATGATTTTTGGAAACAGGAACTCCATGTGTTTTCTCAATAAGCACTTCTCCCCCTGACAGGACTTGATCTTTCATAAACATGGGCAGAAGTAACCTCTGAATGCTAGCCTGCAGCAGTGAGGTATGAAATTTTGAATTCTACGGGTCACTGTTTTTGCTGCAGCCAGATGTGGATAAAAGGCAAAGGGTGTTTTATTGTTGTTTTCTCAAGCAACAGAGAAAGATTTGTACTGAGAAGTGTCAACTTTCTCCCTTTTTTCTCTGTGAAATGGCTTTGAAAAAGAAAAAAGAGAAAAAGGAGGGGGGAACAAGTAGCCAACATGTGGCTTGAATATGGCCGTTTGCCGTTTCAAAGATGAAACTTTCTGAAAAAATATTTTGAATTTAAATATTCTTGTCTGCAGCTAATAAAACATATTTTGAGTCTAAATTGGATTTAGAAACATACATAAAGCTGCTGCTAACTTCATGACAGTCTGAGTGTTAACAACGTGACTGACGTTTTTAATTGGTTAGTAGGGGCTGGATGATCAGACTATGAATTATAGTCTATTGTTTTAAGTGAAATTTGTTTTCAATGGAAAATAAAATAAAGTAAAATAAACAACATAATTGTGTTGCCTTGCTTGCATTGTGATTGTTCATTATATTAGATTTATAGAGATTAGTAGTCAAGAAGAATACCTAGCCCCAGCTAATTTGCCAAATGCAGACTGAAGCAAGTTTCCTTGCAACTGATGGCCACCCTAATAAGGTTTCCAAGATACGTGAGATATGTAAGACATCACTTTAACAGTGCCATTCCTTTCAAATGAATTTCCATGTCTAAGCATGAAATTTAACCCAAGTTGCAAGAGCCATTCTTTGACATGCTATCCATTACATTACTCTGGCTCACAATCTGCTGCCATTTTGAATTTGGTAGATTAGAACAATGATAGATAAATTTCTCAAGGCTGTTTTCCCACCCTTTTGTCTGTTCAGTGGCAGTTCCATGCAGATTACAGAAGGGGGTTTACAAAAAAAATATATAATATATATATATATATATATAATGTGTGCAGTATTTTATGCTGACTCTTTAAACATGCGTAGGTTGAATGTTTTTCTTTTCTTTTTGTGATATTAAAGCAGAAATGGCTGCCATGTCACAACCAAGAAAATGTCAAGGTGCTAGTTATCAACTATGAAGCTGCAAACAGCTTGGATCATGACAGCTGAAGTTCTCCCTCCTTACATGTGAATTGACGTGTCATATAACCTTCGTCCCATGGCCCTCTTGTGTGATCCATTGGCTTTTGGCAGAATGAAACAACTGCCTCGTGAGAGAGACCCCAAGGAATAGCAAAAAGCGTTCCCTATGTATGTTCCTCCTCAGCCCCTTTGCCTTTCCCTTCTCTTGGAAAATAACTGTTTCACGTACCCTGTCTTGTTTTCTTGAACAGAGTTGCTTCTCTCAGGTGCTGTAGAGAGAAACATATTTCATCACAAATATTGGACTCAAATTCACTTGGAAAAGCAGCCAGATTTTATATCTTTCCAAGGCACCCAGAGACATACTATACTCTTCTACTGCTGTCAGGGCATAACACAAGCAATCTGGCAGGACCTAATATGAATATATAGTTCAATATAACTAAATTTTGTCCTGCCGCAATTAAAATTCATCAAGAAATGATCTTTTAAAATGTCTAGTCAGTTTTAGCTTAGTAACAGCAAGATTTTAGTGAGTTCTTAACAAGATTCTATATACAGTGGACCCTTGTATAACAAATTATTTGTATGACATAAAATCTGTACAACATAAAATTCCAGAGATAGGGGAAATTTGCTTAACAGAATTGCTTATGGGGCAAATCCATGCAACATAAAAATGGTCGCAGTTAGGGATTACTCCATTTTCAATGCATTCCTATAGGAAACTTGTATAAAGGAAAATTTGCTTAACATAATTTCACTTGGAACGAATTAATTCCTTTATACAAGGTACCACTGTATACTCTTTGGAAATGTATAATTTAAGTTTATGTATGCTGGTACTGGTCATTGACCGTAATAAAGTTCATTCATCATCATACAAGGTGCTGAGGAGACCACATATTGTCATTTAGCTCAGAGATCTAAGGCTCTTGAGATAGCCCTAGTTCCCCTCTTTTTTTCTCATCCTAAAGGTTTCATTCAGTCATGGTGACTTAAGAGTTATTGACAGGATCATCCTCAGTAAATTTGGTCAGAGACATAGCTTAGAAAAGTGGAAAAATGTGATCAAAGTGGCACTTTTTCCAAGCTACACATCCAGGAAGAAGAGGAGATTTTGTTTTTGAAGAAAGATGCTAGCTGGCCCGGTCACATTTACCAGATGCAAAACCAAGCAGTATGCCAGAAAACACTTACTAATGGCATGGTGAACGATATTATCCCATCAGCAGGATTGATGACAATCTTGGCTAACAGTCTAATCAGTTTTTGCATGGGAGATGGGGAACAGGAGCATTGTGGATTACCCTCTTAGGTAGCTAAAAGGCATGGGGTGAACCTAATTGTTGGTACCACCTGAGCTCCCTCTGCTGGGGGGAGGGTCAATACGTGGAACTCTCTGCCCCAAGAGGTTAGGTCACCTTTATCTCCTTCTGTGTCCTGCCATAACTGAAAACATTTCCTTCCAAACATCCTTTTTCTGATGTTGCTTATTTATTATTATAACTTAATGTTAATCTTGGCTCTGGGTATTTTATTTACTTGCTTATTGCCCTTGAACCCACTTTTAGCTTGATCTTTTAAAAATAAAAGTTTTGATGTCTTGTGACAGCCTTGTGATGGATGATTTTTATTTTTATATCTGTTTTCTTATGTTGTTTCTACTTTGAACAACTGCTTTATTAGAGAAGGGAAGCAACGAAACATAATTTTAGTGCACTAAAATAATACTCACTGACTTGTTTGACATCCTTCTGGCTTTCATGACTACATGGGACTACAGCCTTTTGTTTTCAAATTTACATCATAGATGAGGTCCTACTCTTGACTGATGAAAGTAGCAATGGCTGCCTCTTAAACCTGACACCTTTATAGACCTATAAGTGAGTGTCTTAGCAGTTGGCTGCCCCACTTCTCCAAATATGCTGAGAGAGAGAGAGAGAGAGAGAGAGAGAGAGAGAGAGAGAGGAGTACTCTTTAAAAGCAACAGATCAGTACACTGTGGTACAGAGCTTAGGTTGCATTGAATACATGGGTGTAATTCAAAGCTTTGAAACAATTCCCAGACACTGGCAGAGGGATTCTGGGAATTATTATGGACCTTTCCAAGCTCTGGTGGAACATGCCACGTTAGATTACAGTTCTCTTCAGACTATTATTAATAATACTTTTCTGAGGTAACTTATGAAGGTCTAACTTAGCCATGAAGTCCTTTTCTTTAAATAAACCAGTGACATATAGATTGAGCCCGGGACCTCTTAGCATGCACAGCATGGGCTATTTTACTGATATTGGGAAATCAGATTCTTCTTGCTTGATTGAACATCTTGGTTACAATTTCACAGTGAAGACCATTGGACTCCACTGTATAAACTGAATGCTATTTAACAACTACTATGAAGTCAAACGCCAATCCCATTGTGCCTTGTCCTGCAGCGGTTGAGCTGCAAGGAATAATATTTTATTAAGGATGTTGTTTTCCTCAGTAATGCTTCTTTGGATTATACTACTGCATCTGTATAAACTCTCCTGCTTGCATTTATGAAAGATTCTGTAAAGGTTCAGATTTGAATCATGAAAGGCCTGAGTCTCAGAAGCAGGCTTCAGAATTTCCAGAATAACCTATATGCATAACTTTATGCAGACAGCAAACCTGGGAAAGTCTAATGCTGTGTGCATTTCTCCGTTTTGAAAAATAATTAATATTTTCACCTAACTAGCCCAAACATTGCACCAAGAAAACATATCCTGTACGGTAATGGGCAGAAACCTTGCAAATTGAAAAATTCTGCAAATATGATTCTGAACCATATATTCTGCATGTTTTGCTTTATTGCATAATGTCTTTGGATTTTGGCATTGTAGGGAGCACTGAAAATCCCTGCTACTCTCATTAATGAACCCTGCTTTTTGAGGTTCTCAGTAACTACATTTAACCATTTCTTTTTGTGCGTTTCCATGTTTTCTCATGGTAACCCACAATATGGGTCAATCAGGATTGGTAGAGTGACACAGGGAAATGTCAAATTATCTCTTTCTCCTCAATTTAAATTGAGTGACACTTGCAAAACCAGCACCTCTAAACTGCTACACATCTATAGAGAGGGAAGATGCTGATGGGACAATGAAAGCTTCTTTCCCCATGTGAATGTGATGTTTGATTCCTTCAACCCTGGGGAAGGTATTCTTTATATAACATTAAACCTGTTTGAGCTGATCTGCTGACCTGATCACTACAAAATAACCCAACCCTGACAGCCTAACAAAATATTACATATACTCATACTAAAAGATGAGATTTACTCATGATTGTTAGCATTGTGTAATGGGTGGAATAAATATGGAAAGAAACAGTGACAAACAACCAGCAAACAGTGGGACAAATACCAATCTATTTTGTCCCTCAAATACACACACACACACACACACACACACACACACACACACACACACACA
>JAHTLZ010000129.1:41675570-41689857 GCA_023846285.1 Phrynocephalus versicolor
ACACACACACACACACACACACACACACACACACACACACACACACAATTAGAACAAAAAACAAAAATGTTCTTCTTTTCCAGTACCACTTTCCCTGAGATTTGTCTTGCTGCCTGGATGATCCAGGTAAGCATAGCAACAACCTTAAACTCCATCTGGCACCTCTGAGATATGGTAAGCTGATTTCTCTTCTACTGTCCTCTTCCACCCCTTTGGTTCTGATCTTCCATTCTTCAGTCCTGATTCCTATCAAATCGAGAAGAGAAAGCTACCTTGAACTTTAAAAGACATTCCCAACTTCAAAACAGCATAAAAGAACTCAGCAGTAGGTTCATTCTGGTTGTGCTTGTTATCACCACTGTTCCATCAATCACATGCAGTCTTGACACTGGCAAAGTGGTCAAAGAAAAAGTCATCTGTAGTCTCCAACTACTGAAGGAATCCCATTTCATTTTGATATCAAGGGTTTGGTGTGTGGGTTTCTAATGAAAACGTTAATATAGTTTAAAAGGCTGTATGCATGGGCTCTACAGAGATAGACTTGAAGAAATTACTGAGTGGAACATAGTTGACTGAATAGATGCATAAAATATTGCTATTCCCCCCCCCACCCTCCTAATTTATAGTTGGAATCTGGAGGTGCCAGTCACAGTTTGGTGAATAAAGAAGCTGACATGTGAAGCCATCTGAAGCTTCCCTATAAAAACATCTGACACTTGATGCACACCAGAATGTCTTCCCACCATTTCACAGCTTGCTACAATGAACTAGCCTTTGATGAAACACATCAGAGTCAGTCTATAAATAAACAGAACATGGTGAAGAGCACACTCAGATCATGAACTCCAATTCTGCATTTTGCACTTTGCTCAGAAGACATGTTGTTTCAGCTTATCTCTGTTGGGGTTTGCTGTGGCCCTTTACTGCTTGTTTTGGTAAGAAATGGAACCACCGAGTACATACTAGAAAGATTTAAATAAGTAACAACAACAACAACAACAACAGCTACAGCAACAACAACAGCCACAGCCACAGCAACAACAGAAGCAGCAGTAGCAGCTGCTGCAGCAGCAATAAGAGTAGTAGCAGCAGCAGCAGCAGAAACAACAGCAGCAGCAACAACAACAACACTTTCTGTAAGGGTCTCATACACAGATGGAGCAACACATTATTCTATGTTTCATGGCAATTGTCCCATACCATTAGCAAATTACCATATTTAAATATGATTTTTTTAAAGATAGTACAACCAAATGAAATATGTGCAATTCCGGAGGTGGGATACAGCTCTAAAAATATTGGGGCAGTTCAAAGACTCAGATCATTCTAACCCTGTATTAGACACAAGGGGATCCCCTGGATTTATACCTAAGCATGGATGCCCATGTTTCAGCAGTGGCTAGAAGTGCCTTCGCACAATTAAAACTACAGTAGTGCACCAGCTGTGTCCAGTTGGCAGAGTCCACTGGCATTCTCCATAGAGTGTGCACTGTTGTTTCAGAGATGGATATAGTTCCATAATATAACATGTTTGGTGGTTATAATTGTTTTTGTTCATTCGTTCAGTTGTGTCCAACTCTTTGTGACTCCATGGACCAGAGCACACCAGGCCTTTCTGTCTTCCACTGCCTCCCAGAGTTTGGTCAAATTCATATTGGTTGCATGGATACCACCATCCAACCATTTTATTCTCTGCCGTCCCCTTTTCCTTTTGCCTTCGATCTTTCCCAACATCAGGGACTTTTCCAAGGACTCCTCTCTCCTTGCGAGGTGGCCAAAGTATTGGAGACTTAGCTTCAAATTCTGTCCTTCCAATGAACATCCAGTGTTGATTTCTTTCAGGATTGGATAGGTTTGATCTCCTTGCAATCCAGGGGACTCTCAAGACTCTCCTCCAGCACCACAACTCAAAAGCATCAATTCTGCGGCAATCAGCCTACTTTAAAGTCCAGCTCTTACTTCCATACATCACTACTGGAAAAACCATATTCGGACCTTTGTCAGCAAAATGATGTTTCTGCTCTTTAAGATGCTGCCTAGGTTTGTCATTGCTTTCCTCCCAAGAAGCAGGCATCTTTTAATTTCATTTCTGCAGTCACCATCTGCAGTGATCAAGGAGCCCAAGAAAATAAACTCTGTCATTGCCTCCATTTCTTCCCCTGCTATTTGCCATGAGGTGATGGGACTGGTGCCCATGATCTTAGTTTTTTTTTATGTTGAGCTTCAGCCCATTTTTTCCACTCACTCTGGTTATGATAAGGGCAGTATAATCCTCAGAAATATCCAACACAGTATTCCTATCAGGGAACTTTGAGCAAATTTGCATGAGGAGATCATAACTGCACAAGGTCCATTCTGATATTACATTAGGCCATAAGAATATTACCTTTACCTTTTTTTTGTGTGTGAGAAGTAGTTACTTTCAATAAATGGCCATTCTTCCTGCAATATGCTGGGACTCTCTGTTTCCACAAACAGATAAACATACCATGGGTGCAACTGCTTTGCTTATCATTCTGTCATGATGATCCCAGTACTGTGTTGCAGAGCTTTTGAGTTTTTGGTAAAATTCCTTTTTTTTTTTTTTAGTGCAGTAGAAGTATAGAGATCCACAGAGGAGAATAGCTACACGTTTCCTCTCCCATTAACTGGCAGTTAATGTTGCAGTAACTCACTCTGAAGGATGGGCAACAGAAATAATTAAAACTATAGTGGTTTTTATGCTGCTTTCTTTACTGCACACATATTAGCAACCAACTGAACTGACCAATAGCAAATAAACAATTGCCACCAGTAGGTAAAAGAGAGAGGAAACAACACTCACCGGAGAGGCAGGGCTGTCTTTGAATTCAAAGACTGGAAGGAACAACTGGCTAGTGCTGGAAAGATAGATGCAAACCTCAGCCCTGAAGTCCCTCCCAGTCACTCAAACTACGGATAGTATATGAGGTTGCAAATAAAAACCAACATACTCATCTGATTTATCTCACTTTTATGTGTGAGGATAGGAGGACTGTATAATGTTTCTCCCTGCTTTGAGAAAATGATATGTTTTCTGCTGCTACCGATATGATTCAAAAATCCAGCTTTGCCTATGAAGCTAAACTGCCATGGACAGAACACTCTCCCCATGCACCAATATTACTATTGAGAGCTCGCCCAGCCACGACTGCTTCATTCCTCAAAAATAAACAGGGTAAAGTTATTCTTGAATAAACCAGATTAAACTTTGCACACGAGTAAACCCATGTTCCCTAGACTTATGTGGACCCTGCTCGTAGACAATCAACATCTCCATTGTGAATAGAAGGATTGTTCAAGTGAGAGAAACATATATAGCCCAAAAGATAAGAACCTTCTAAGTAGGAACCAGACTGCTCCAAATTCCCCTGCCTGGACAGGCCCTTGGTTGGCTTCTTGATGCTTAAATCAATCGACCAACACGAGCTATTTGGTCATGACACAAATTCAAAGCACAACTTTTGTGGGTACACAGAAGTCTTAAGTGTCCAAGTATAAAGGCCTAATCTGAAGAAACAATACTGAATCAGCAGTGTTGTAATTTCTGCATTCTTAGCTTCTAATAAAAAGACTTACTTTCTTTCTACAGCAGTTGGTTAGCAGAGTGACAGAGCATGGTATTGCTAACATGGCCATTGTACACTTAATTGCCACTGAGTGAGTCAAAGCAGCTGGGTTTGGATGTCTCCTTTTCAGCTGAGAGAAGGCTTTGAGTGTCCTTTTTATTTCTAGATGACATTTAGCCATCAATGATATGATTGTTCCCCTCTGCTACTTCCTCCGTGGTTCCAGTAGATTTACAGCACCAAACTCATGGTGACAAGAGGACATAAGGACTGCAGTTGATCTGGGTGGAGCTGCAGTCTACAGACCACTGGGTACAGATTTTTTTTTTTTTTAGCAGCTGTAATCATGCTCGTATTCTTTCTTTCCTAATGAGGAACTGAAACTAACTACAAGGCTATACTGTAGTTATAGCCCTAGAATAAAGCTGGGTCAGATAAATCACATCCCACCATTGTAGCTAGAAACTGCAATGGTAATGACAAATCCATCCACATGTTCATAAACTCTGTAAAATACAAAATCAAGAGGCATTAATAGCATTAATTATTTGGGGATAAAATTAACATGGAGCTTACAAGATATGTTTAAAATAAATGCTGAGAAAGTTAAGAAAGATTACCGAACAAATAAAAGAGTATCAAAAACCAAAGGATTTCTTGGTTTGGAAGGATTTCAGTATGTAAAATGAAAATTATTCCCAAACTAAATTTCCTATTCTGGATGTTACCTATAAAATGGGATGAAAGTGAACTTAAAGGGATTCAGGGGGTAATTAATATGTTTTGCAACTGCAATAAAAAAGCTAGGATCAATAAGAGGTTATGGTATATACCACAAAAAGAAGGTGGTTCAGTTACCTAACATTAAGTTATATTACATAGCATTAGCCAATCAATTAAGACATATTCCAGATTTAATAAAAGGGAATGATAACCTAATTTGGAGAGACTTAGAAATTAAATCAAAAGAGAATATTTTTTAAGGAGGATGTTAAAGTTCAGGTAAAAAAAGAAAAGTAATCCATTCTTGAAAAATACTATGGAATGTTGGAGGAATTTTAGGGAGATTTTAAGCCCATTGATTTCACCCTTGGTACGAATAACAGAAATTAAGGATTTCCCAGAAAATTTAAAAGGGAAGTTAAACATGCTACTGCATGATAAAAAAAAAGTTATATACTTGTGGGAGTGGTTAAAGCAAATGCAGAATAGACAAAGCATAAAGGAGAAATTGGGAGGAAATATTTCCTGGCTGAACATTATACAACTGAAAAAATGGACTAAAGAATGGATAACTAAAGTAGGAGAGTGTAGAAATTGACCAGATTTGAATAAATTATAGATAGAAGAAATGAGATTGAAAATAAAGAACTGAGGAAAGGAATTGTAAGTGAGATATATAAAATATTAATTCAGGAAGATAATGAAAAAAATAATAAGTTAGGAGAGATTTGGCAAGAAGACATTAACAAAGAGATAAAAAAGGAAGATTGGGGGAAATTGTGGAAGAAAAGAATAGTGAAAAATATGTCAGTGAGAGTTAAAGAAAATTGTTATAAAGTATATTGGAGATGGTATATAACACCCACAAAGTTAAATATAATAAATAAAGAAATATCTCGTAATTTTTTGGAGATGTAAAAAAGAGAAAGGGATATATTTACATATATGGTGGACATGTGATAAAAGGAAATTGGAATGGAATTTGGTTTTCAATGAAATGCAAGAAATACTAGGGAAAAAGATTCCAATGTCCCCCCAGCTGGCACTGTTAAACATAGTTGCAGATATTCAACTGAAGAAAGAGGAGGGTGAATTGGTAATTATAATGGTTACGACCGCAAGGCTGATGTTTGCCAAATATTGGAAATCTAATAATCAATTAGTAATGGAAGAATGGTATAAGGAGTTATGGAATTTAGCTATTAATGATAAATTGACATGTGAAATTAAAATTAGGAAAGGGCTGAGCAAATCTAATGATTTTAATGGAATGTGGGATAAATTATTGGTATATGCCTTTCAAAAAGGCGAGGGGTATACACCTGGAGAAGACTCAATGTACTTCTGGAGAGAAACGGGCTGGTCAATACCATGAAGTTGTAATCTTGTTTAAGTCCCCAGGGGGGCGGGTTGCACTGGGTTTATGTCTGTATATTGTTATATTTTTGTATACTGTTGTTTTGTTATTTTTATTCTTACGTTATTTTGCTGTTTTTATCTGTTCTTTTATAAATAAAAAAAATTTTAAAAAACAAAAAACAAAATCAAGTGGCCAGTAAAGCACTGTTCTCTTCTTTGTTGACATTTTCATTTTAAAGAAATACAGTACTTGCAATCTATCCTCATTTTGGTCTTATTCAGCAATCTCATCCTGTAACAAACTTTATATTCAGAATTCTCATTACAGTGACTTAGAAACTCTTAAACCTGTCATTAAAATGCTTCGTTATGCCAACACCATCAATTGTTTGAAGTTACAGAGAGGCGGGAGGGGGGAGAGAATAAATTTGCTCCCATATAGACATGGGCACGAAACGGGGAAAAAAATCATTCCATAATTAGTTATTCATTTCATTACGTAACAAAATGAATAACGAAAATTGTGATGAAATTGGAATGAACCGAACCAAACAGAACCATGAAAATTAGGTATGTTATGTTTCATTTTCGTTAATGGCGACACACAATGAAATGAGCTGTTTTTAAATGTTAAAAAACGCCCTGAATATCCATAAAAACCCAGCAATAATTATTTATTCTGCCTGATAATATCTACCAGTGGGGTTGGGGGTCCTTAAAACGTGCATTTATGTCTTTTCTCAGATCGCTGTATGTTTTTCCTTTAAGGGGAGTTAGGGGACATCAACCCAAAATGGCTCCCAGATGCCTAATATTGATTTCATGGGTATTAAAACACCCTGGACATCCATAAAAACACAGTGATAATTATTTCAAATTATTACCTACCAGGGGGTTGGGGTCCTTAAAACATTTGTTTTTGTCTTTCTCCCATCGTGATGTATTTTTTCTTTTCCCTTTAAGGATGACACAAAATGGATTCCAGCCACAAGATGGATGCAAGCCTTGTGATGGGATCATGTAAATTCCTGGACAATTTCAACCAATAGCATGCCCAGGTTACAGACTGGGTAGGTGTGGCAGCCACAGAGGGCATAGAAAGCTTTGGCAGCCCCCGTCCTCCTTGCAGTCCGCAGTGGGAGTTAGGGTGGGATTGCTGTTTCTGCAACTTGTTACTTTAGGCCAGCCAGGCAGGTGTGTGTCTCTGTGTTCCTGCTGGCTGCAGCTTGGCTCTTAGGGGAGAGAAAGAAGAGATTTCTCTTGTAGCCTCCTTGTGTGCGTGCATACCTCTTGGTGAGTACCCTCCCCTGCCCCACAGTGCAGTCACTCTGCGGCTGCCTTACGCCCTGGGCAACACCTGCTGCTGCCTTTGCAGCCTCCCTGTGTACCTAGTTTATACTGTGTCTCTGCCACCATCATTTTTTAGTGTTTTCTGGGACGTTGGGGGACGCCCCCACGTGGAAATGCTTTAAATTGCACAAAAAGCGGGTAAAAATGAAAAACAAAAAATGAAAAAACAAAATGAACTTTTTTCCAAAAAATTCACGAAAAATGAAAATGAACCGAAACAGACCAGCAATGAAAAACGAAAAACCAAAACGTCATTTTTCCATTCGTGCCCATCTCTACTCCCATATAATTTCCATGTTAGTACATGCAGCAGCTCGCAAGGAGCTAATGATGCCTATTTTTAAAAACAAATTCTATCAGCTGCCATCATTTCACCAAGCTTAGAAACTAAGGGGTACAGGAATGTAATCTTGAAAATGTTAAGAACTAGGCAGGTACTTTGGTTTTAAATAATCACAGAACAATTTTATTTTTATTTATTCATTTTTAAATAATAAGCATTTAAATAATAAGCATTTCCGCTCATATTGCTCCCTATTAAGAGTGGAAATATGAAATCAATTACCTGGAAATCATTTCTGCCTATACATGCACGTGTCTTTTTAGGAATCCAAGCAGCTGAAAAGAACGAGGTGTTGATGTTGGCATGCTGCATTAGAGCTGGCTGTCTGTGGAAGCAATTTGCATCCCAGAGCTGTCAAGTAGTTCTTATCTGGAAACGGAACAAAGCAGCCCATGATTCCTCAAAGACACAAGGGTTGTTGTTTTTACCATAACAGACTAGCACAGCTTACCCCTCTGGGAGGAATCATGGTGGATAATCCTGTTTTGCAGTTTCCTCCTTTGAATTAGTGGGAGTTCATTTTAGTGAAGATCTCACCTGGAAAATTAACACAACCCAGGTGGCCAGGAAAGCCCAACAGAGACTCCATTTCCTCGGGCTCTTGGAACAACATGGAACAGCATACAGCAATGGATGACCTCCTTCTACCGGTCTACAATAGAAAGTGTCCCTACATATTGCATTACAGTTGGGTTTGCTGGAGATACAGAAGCATAGCCAGCCGTGTGTTGTGTGTTGTGTCTTTCGTGACCGACGCCATACCAACAGGCTAAAAAGTAGTTTTTAATCCATGGGCTGTTAGACTGTTGAATGAGAAGTGATAATGTGTGATAGAGATGGGCACGAATTTAAAAAATGGCATTTCAGTTTTTTGTTTGTCGTTGAGAGGTCTGTTTCATTTCGTTTCCATTTTTGCGAATTTTTGGAAAAAATTGTTTTTTTTTTTGTTTTTTCATTTTTCATTTCTATCCGTTTTTTGCGCGATTTTTAAAGCATTTCCGTGCGTGGGCATCCCCCCAACGTCCCAGACCAGAGGGGAAACACTAAAAAAAATTGATGCTGGCAGAGACACAGTATAGACTAGGTACGCAGGGAGGCTGCAAAGGCAGCGGCGGGCGTTGCCCAGGGTGCAAGGCAGCTGCAGAGTGACTGCACTGCGGGGCAGGGGAGGGTACTCACCGAGAGGTATGCACACACACACACACAGGGGGGCTGCAGGACTTAAGCTAGAGTCGCAGAGACAGCAATCCCACTCTAACTCCCACCAGGGACTGCAAGGAGGACGGGGGCTGCCAGAGCTTTTTATGCCCTCTGTGGCTGCCAGACCTGCCCCGTCTGCAACCTGGGCATGCTATTGCTTAAAGTTGTCCAAGAATTTACACGATGCCATCACATGGTTTGCCTCCATATTGTGGCTGGGGTGGTGACATCCATTTTGTCATCCTTAAAGGGAAAAGAAAAATACACCACAATGGGACAAGACAAAAACAAGCATTTTAAGGACCCCAACCCCCTGGTAGGTAATAATTTCAAATAATTATCCAATTATCGCTGCATTTTTATGGATGTCCAGGGCGTTTTAATACCCAAGAAATCAATATTAGGTATCTGAGAAAATTAGGCTGCTGAGAAAATTGCACAGTCAGGGGATAAGAGGGCAGGTCCTCTTATGGATTGAGAACTGGTTGAGATCCAGGAAACAAAGAGTAGGTCTCAATGGGAAATTTTCACAATGGAGAGAGGTGAAAAGCGGTGTGCCCCAGGGATCTGTCCTGGGACCGGTGCTTTTCAATCTGTTCATAAATGACCTGGAGACAGGGATAAGCAGCGAGGTGGCAAAGTTTGCAGATGACACAAAACTTTTCCGTGTGGTAAAAACCAGAGAAGACTGTGAAGAACTCCAGAAGGATCTCTCCAAACTGGGGGAATGGGCTACGAAATGGCAAATGTGTTTTAATGTAGCCAAATGTAAAGTAATGCATATTGGGGCAAAACATCAAAACTTTATCTATCAACTCATGGGCTCTGAGTTATCCGTGACAGATCAGGAAAGAGATCTTGGTGTGTTGGTGGACAGCTCCATGAAGGTGTCTACCCAATGTGTGGCAGCAGTGAAGAAGGCCAATTCCATGCTAGGGATTATCAAAAAGGGGATTGAAAATAAAACAGCCAACATTATAATGCCATTATACAAAACAGTAGTAAGGCCGCACCTGGAGTATTGTGTACAATTCTGGTCACCGCATCTCAAGAAAGACATAGTGGAACTGGAAAAGGTGCAGAAGAGAGCGACTAAAATGATTACTGGGCTGGGGCACCTCCCTTATGAGGAAAGGCTAAAACATTTGGGGCTGTTTAGTCTGGAAAAAAGGCGCCCGAGGGGGGATATGATTGAGACGTACAAAATAATGCAGGGCATGAGTAAAGTGGATAGAGGGAAGCGCTTCTCCCTCTCCCAAAATACCAGAACTAGGGGACATCCACTCAAATTGAGGGCTGGGAGAGTAAGAACAGACAAAAGAAAATATTTTTTCACCCAGCGCGTTGTTAGTCTATGGAACTCCCTGCCACAGGATGTGGTGATGGCATCTGGCCTGGATGCCTTCAAAAGGGGATTGGACAGATTCCTGGAAGAAAAGTCCATCACAGGTTACAAACCATGATGGAGATGTGTAATCTCCAGGCTTAAAACCAGCGTACTTCAAGGGCCAGATGCAGGGGAGTGGTGTCAGGAGACAGATATCTAGTCTCATGTGCTCCCAAATGCATCTGGTGGGGCCACTGTGAGATACAGGAAGCTGGACTAGATGGGCCTTTGGCCTGTTCCAGCATGGCTCTTCTTATGTTCTTATGTTCACTTTGGGTCAATCTTCTCTAACTCCCCTTAAAGGAAAAAAATACAGTGTTCTGAGAAAAGACATAAATGTACATTTTAAGGACCCCCCCCCCGGTAGGTATTATCAGACAGTATAAATAATTATTGCTGCGTTTTTATATATGTCCAGGGTGTTTTTTAACATTTAAAACATTTCATTGTACGTCACCATTAACGGAAACGAAACGTAACGAACACAATTTTCATGGTTCTGTTCATTTTGTTAAATTTTCATCACAATTTTTGTTTGTCGTTTCGTTACGTAACAAAACGATTAATGAATAACGGAAACAAAAAAATGTTCATTTCGTGCCCATCTCTAATGTATGATAGACTTGTGGGCCGGCAAACACACAGAGTGAATGAGATTGAGTGATTTTTACTGGGATGGGGGGAGGAGGGCTCATTCAATTTCACTGAAGGTTATACATTGATAATAAAGGTTGTTGTTATGTTTATCATTATCATTATCATCATCATCATCATCATCACAGCAGATAAGATAACTATGATGGATTTTGTATTAAAAATCACTAGTTGAACGCTTCCCAAGTGTTTAGGACTACGTGATGCATTGACAAATTATGCAAGCAGATCCCAGTAAGGTGGCTTTCTGCAGCTGACTGATGGTGACTTTGTCAACTTGAATTTCCTCTAAATACTTGCTTAGCTCTTCAGGCAATGCACCCAGCGTGTCGATTACCACTGGGACCACCTGTACCGGTTTATGACAGAGTCTCTGAAGTTCAATTTTCAGATCCTGATATCTGGTAATTTTTTCAAGTTGTTTTTCAGTGACTCTACTATCACCTGGTATAGCAACATCAATGATCCACATTTTTTTCTTCTCCACAATCACAATATCTGGGGTATTATGCTCCACAACCCTGTCTGTCTGTATTCGGAAGTCCCAAAGTAATTTTGCATGCTCATTTTCAATCACTTTTTCAGGCTTTTGATCCCACCAGTTCTTTGCTATGGGCAGATGATAGTTGTGAAAAAAATTCCAGTGGACCATTTGAGCAACTACATTATGACGCTGTTTGTAATCAGTCTGAGCAATTTTCTTGCAACAACTCAATATATGGTCGATAGTTTCATTCGCCTCTTTACAGAGTCTACATGTGGGGGACTCAGCTGATTTTTCTATTCTAGCCTTAATTGCATTTGTTCTGGTAGCTTGTTCTTGAGCTGCAAAAATCAGGGCTTCTGTCTCTTTTTTCAGTGTTCATTGGTGAGCCATAACCAAGTCTTTTCCTCATCTACTTTTTCTTTGATTTTTTTCGAGGAACTACCAATGCAGTGCTTTATTATGACAGCTATCAGCAATGTCATAGATAATTTAAATGGCAACTTAGATGCAGGTTATGCTGCCTAGATGCCCTAAGCACATCCGATCTCGCCTGATTTCGGAAGCTAAGCAGGGTCGGCCCTGGTTAGTACTTGGATGGGAGACCACCAGGGAATACCAGGTGCTGTAGTCGCCTGGAGTAGGAACTGGCAAACCACTCCAGTATTCCTGCCAAGAAAACTCCATGGACATGGGGTCACAAAGAGTCGGTCATGACTGTAATGACACAACACACATAGATGCAGGTTAGACAGCAGAAGAGACATGCCACAAGTTGGGTTTCCAGCAGTTATCCAAGGATTTCAGGTGTGGACTCCAGTCTTGAGAGCTCACTTACAAATAATAAAAAATTAACAAAAGGGAACAGAGACATGATTTATTCTGCATAGTATTGCACATTATTATAGGAGAAAAATGCTATTTTTTTTTCTTAGTCTCTGTTCCACTTGGTGGTGGGACGATATCTGAAATGTAAATATTCTTTATGTATTTTTCTACATTTACATATGTACTTAAAGTCTAAAAATGATAACTATGTAGTGCATAAGCATTGTGAAATTGTAACACCTTTATGATTTCTTATCAGGTTTGATAACCGGTGGCTCAATGTTTCTTTCCAAACACCTTGGCTGGTGTATATCATCAAATATGTTTGTTTGGAAAAACCTATAAAAATGTTTTTTTAAATATCTGTTAAAGATTCCCTCTTTAAGATTCCCCATTTTTCCTCCCTATATATTACAGCCTGCTTTAATGAAGCAAGTTTGATGTGGCAATGTCAGGTCAAAACCCTGAGTGGTTCCCTCCCACCCCATACATACCCCATAATATACTCTGAACACCAGTGATTCAGAACTATCTAAACAAATCTGTTTCCTCAACAGATGTTAACTTTCTGACTCAACCTCCTTTTCTTGCTCAATATTATTTGTGAAGGGATTTTAATGGATCATCTGATTTGTTAAGAAATTATTTTTTGAAGGGAGGAAGAGAATTGTGCACAGGGCAATGAAAACATAGATGACTTATTTTTTTCTTCAGAAATCTAAAGGTTAGAACTTAACATCTTTTTCAGCACACAAAAAAACAGTGTCTCCTTGTATGACAGATAAAACCAGTGTCTCCTTTATGACAGATAAAATGTGCACAGCCCAGACATGGAAAGAACTGCTTCTCAGTTCAACTGTACAATACTTATTAATTATCAGAAAATGATGCGTAGTCTTATACCTTCAGGCTGTCTAGAGTTTATGGAAACCCTGTCAGCATGTTACTCCCAGGTAAGTCTGCATTTTACATGCCTGTGGTACCCATGGGCTATGTGCAGTTTGTGATGGGCTGTGTAGTCTCCAGAGGCCGGCTGTGTGCCCCAGCTGCCTTCTGAAATTCTAACTCACTGCCTGCTCTCTCCAGCACCTTGCAGAGGGAGCAATCAGTGTATCTTGAGGGCCGACATGGCTGATTAGACCTTCCCTGACCCCTAAAAAGGGGGCTAGTGCAGAGCAAGGGAATTCTGGTACTTAAAATCCCCCTCCTACCCCCACTTTTGCTTGGATGGGGGGAAATGAAAGAAAGACAACCATCTAAAGGCTACAGTCCTCGGTTTTTTGGGATAAATGCCCCATGCATGTTTAAAATATTGCCCAACAGGTTGCTCTTCTTCTTCCATTTTCTTATTTGAATGTAAATTATTTGTGTTCCTCAAGCAAACACTCCTGTGAGGTCCTCTTCCAGAGTGGCATCCACCTCTTAGCCCCCAATTGGCATTCATGCATTCCCCTAAGTGTGGCTTTCAAATGATGTGTGGATAATGCAGGTACCGGTAGTTCTCTCCCTGTCTCCTATGTTTGATTGGCTTTGGGAATGTGATTCCACGCAGCTGTGAGCCAGAGTTTCCCGGGTGCTTGCTGATCCTTATTAGATCGTCCATAACTGTTTCCCTGGTCTTTAGGAAGCAATGAAAGCCATGTGGAAGAGGAGTGAGCATGAGGAGCAGAGGCTCTGCTGACGCCTCTTTCCGGGTTACAGTTCTCTGTTTCCACTCAAATGATGCAAAGTGTCGTCAGGACATGTGTAGACTACTGCTTAAAGATGTGAGAAAGCAACACAGATGCCGTCACCAAACAAAGGAGCAAAGAGGCCAGTTATGAACTGCCAGGAGCATAACATGGAAAGTGTATCTTATTCCCATGCAATTGCCAGCAGTAAAAATAATAGCTGTTCCTGTTGCAACTGATGACACATGTTCTGGAGCTTCTCTTCCAGATGTTCCACATGCATGGCAGCAAGGTGACTCAACAATTTCTTTAAGCTTCTACACTTCACCTGAAATTTCCCACCAGTCCAGTAACCTCAGAAAGAAGGACCATGGAATAATCCAGGTCGAAACCTGTGTTTTATTCACCACATTTCTGCTGGAAATAATCTAGGTTCTATGCAAAGTTAATTATAAGGAACTAAAAAATAAAATCATAACCTGCATGTTTGTGTTTGCATTGTTAATCACTGTTATTACTTCAATAGTTTTGCTTTAAAAATAATGTTGTTTCTTTTTCTGAAGTCTGATTATGACAGTAAACCCAGATACACACATTTATTTATTTATTTATTTATTCATTCATTTATTTATATTTGACATTTCACCTTAAAAAGAACCCATCAGAATAGTTTTAGAAGCAGAACCTTCCATTATGTTCTTA
>JAHTLZ010000129.1:41689867-41707942 GCA_023846285.1 Phrynocephalus versicolor
ATGATGATGATGATGATGATGATGATGATGATGATGATGATGATGATAATAATAATAATAATAATAATAATAATAATAATAATAATAATCCATCAAGCCTTAAGAACAAGTGCCATACAGGTGAAAATTGATAAATCATTGAAAGATAGTAAATGTCTATTATGCAAAGACAAGGATGAAATGGTAGATACACCATCAGCTGTTGCCCAAAAATCATTCTGACTATTTAGTCTGTCATAATAAAGTAGCAGCAATGCTCCACTGGAACATATGTAAAAATTACAACCCACCATCTTCAGAAAAGGTTATCAAAAATGAAGTCATCGAGGTGCTCTGGGATTTCAGAATCCAATGTGACAGACACTTTGTCCACAATATTATGATAGTATACAATCAAAAAACAAAGTTCAAATTGTCAATGTGGCAATACCAGGAGACACAAGAGTTAATGGCAAAAAGTTAGAAAAGACAACTAAGTATCGAGGCTTAGAAATAGAAATTTAAAAGCTATGGAATAAGAAAGCAAAAACAATACCAATAATAATAGGCACCTTGGGTACAATCCCCAAAGACCTGGATCAACATTTGAAAACCCTTGGCATTGGACTCAGGGGACAGCCCATGATGTTTTGTGCTGTGTTCACTACCCTCTGTAAAGTCTTTCTGTCTGCGGCTGTCAACCCAGTAAACCAAACTGTAATGCAATATGTGAGGACACTTTCTATTGTAGACCAGTAGAAGGAGGTCATCAATTGATGTTCCACATTGTTCTTTCGCAAGAACCTGAGGAAATAGAGTCTCTGTTGGGCTTTCCTGGCCACCCAAGTTGTATTAATTTTCCAGGTGAGATCTTCACTAACATGAACTCCTAGGAATTTAAAGGAGAAACTCTCTCCACACAGCCCCACCCCTTTGATGTACAATGGGGCAAGTTCCTCTCTTTTCCAGCACCATCTCCTTTGTCTTGCTGAAATTTAGATGCAAATTATTTTCTAGACACCATGAGGATAATTTTTGGTCAACCCCTCTGTATGCTGATTCATCTCCACTTGTAATATCATCTGCAAACTTAATGACTACAGTAGATGGATCAGATAATAAACAGTCATTAAGTTTGCAGATGATATTACAGGAGGAGATGAATCAGCATACGGGGGGGGGGGATGACCAAAAAATTTCCTCATGGTGCCTAGAAAATAATGAGCATAATTATTTGGGGTATTTGGGGTGGCTTGCCAGTTCCTGGGGTAGGAACTGGCAAGCCACTCCAGTGTCCCTGCCAAGAAAATTCCATGGACAGAAACAAAAGGCTAAATTGGCACCTAAATTAATACAATTTAATACAATGTATACAATTAATACAGGTAGGGACTAAGCACAGAGCTTCAGCAAGGTAGATGTAACAGGCCCAATCCTCATTGTTTGTGACCTCAAAAAGTCTTTAATCCAGTCACAGATGGTAGGACAAAAGTCCAAGCCAGTCAGCTTTTTAGTAAGGCTGCTTGGAAGAATGGTATTAAAAGCCGAGCTATAGTCAATCGAGATGGGTACTAAATGCCAAAATGGTGTTTTGTTTCATTTTTTTTGTTTCTTTGTTTCTTTTTTGTTCCATTGGAAATGATTTTTTTTAAAAATGTTTCATTCTTGTTTCATTCTTTGTTTTTTCATTTTTTTGTGTGTGTGTTTAAAAACCCCACACCATTCCCCCCCAATGCGCCTGATTGGGAGGGAGGCGTGGGTTTTTAAACATTTTTAGCCACTGAAGTGGCCCCAGCCACTACTTCATTCGGTGGCTAAAAATAAGTTTTAAAACCCTGTGCCTCCCCCACAATCAGATGAGTCAGGGGGTGGCTGCACAGGGCTTTAAAACTTATTTTTAACCACAGAAGGAAGCAGCCATGGCCCCGATCGCCGCCTCCTTCAGTGGCTAAAATAAGTTTTAAAAACCCACACCTCTCCCCAATCAGTTATATTGGGGGAATGGCGTGGATTTTTAAAACTTATTTTTAGCCACTGAAGCAAGCGCCTATGGGCCTGCGGGGGCTTGGCGGTAGCATCAGTGGCGCCTGGCACCAGGAGGCCTCCCCGCAGCCTCAGAAGCCCTCCCCACTGGGGCTCATTGGCCGCAGCAGTGGCACTGGGTGCCCATAGGCCTCAGGTAGGAACCCCTTTTAAAGACACACCTGATGGGGGAATAAAAAACGAAAGGAAACAAAAATTTCCAGTTTGTTAACTTCCATTTTTCTTTTAAAAATCAGTTCATTTTTTGTTTTATTCTGAAATGTAATCAAAAATGAAATGAAAAAAAATTCATTTTGTGCCCATCTCTAATAGTCAATAAACAGCATCCTGACATAATTACCAGGTTTCTCCAGATGACTAGCTGCAAGATGAAATGTGGTAGCTGTAGCAGCATCTGTTGACCCATTCCTTCTGTAGGTGAACTGATGTTTATTAAAGTCTGATGGAAGGCATGTCCTAAGGTGGTTGAACAACCAATCTTTTAAAGCATTTCATCACTACAGATGTTAATACGCCAGTGCAGCTGTTTTAACTCCTCTTTTCTTTCATGCTAAGATTTTCACATGCTTTTGTAAAGCAAACTGTTCTGCTTATATACTTATATACTCTCTTGGTGGTTTATACTTATATACTTATATACTCTCTTGGTGGTTTACAGTTTAATTGCAGTATGAAGGTTACACACTGCCTCCCCCCAGCAAGCTGGGTACTCATTTAACCACTGCGCCACAGGGCTCCCTGTAAGGAATCTCCATGTTTGTTTACTTTGCTTGTGTATTTGTGTTCTGACTTCCTTTCAAGCAAGAGTGTGGGATACATAGCTTCCAACTTTATCTTCATAATGGTAGTTTGGGCCAAGACAGGGTGTGATAGGCCCATGACTTTGTGGCTAGGTGCAGACTTTAACCCAATTCTTCTGGGTTCTTATCCCATATTCTAGTCACTGTACCATTCTGGCTCTAAGGACTACTACCATGAAGGCCTTTAGTCGAAGAAGAAGAATGGTTTATGTGATTATAAAATCACAGCAGAAATCATGTTCAGTCTGGCATGTAGAGATGGGCACGACTCAGAAAATTTTTTCATTTTCGTTTTCGTTTTCGTCTAGGGGTCCGTTTCGTTTCGTTTCCGTTTTCGTGAGCTAATTTTCAAAATTTTTCATTTTTGTTTCGTTACGTAACGAAAATGAAAACGAAAATGAAAATTTTTTCGTTTCTTCCCATTTAGCTCCATTAAGTGCTTTTCCAGTAACAAAAAACGAAAAACGGCTCAAAATTAGTCGTTTCGTTTCCGTTTCCGTTCCGTTTTTGAACCATTTTTCGTTTCATTACGTAACGAAAACGAAAAACAGAAATGGAAATGGAAATTTCGCTAAGTCGTGCCCATCTCTACTGGCATGACATAAAGCTACATCTGTGGAAGTGTGCCTAACAATACACCACCAGCACTGCCCAGTTTGACTCTATTACCCAGTGTAGAGTCAGCGCAAGGAAGGTTGCGTAAACCTTGTGTAGAAGTGCTTCTTAAATGGTACCTTCTTAAATGTTTCACCTGTAGCTTCTAGAGAAGAAGATATTTTGTCAGGCAAACCTTTCGAGACTTGAAATTCTTTCTCATTGCATTGTGCCTGTTTCCTGTTGTAGAGAATAAGATTAATGAGAGAGAGAGAGAGAGAGAGAGAGAGAGAGAGAAGATACTGGCACAGTTCATGTACTAAAAATGTTTCTAAACCTCCTCCTGTAAAGGAATTGCACAATTCACCCAGATGCTCAGGATGTGTACTAAAAACCCCAACATGGTTATTTGTATCAGTTTGCAATAAAAATGTTCATACTGCATGTATACAACAAATGAGAAGGTAACAAAACTGGAGATTGTTACAATGCTATATATTATTCTTTCCTTCTTTAAAAAGTGAAAAATATATTTTAGATTATATTCATTTCATTTTGAATGCTGTGAAACAAATGGAAGTGCTTTCTGCTGATAAGGATAGTGGAAGGACACAGAGATCAAAGATTTTGTAAGCGCATCCTTGAGGAGTCACATCAAAAACTCCAGAACCCTTACAACGTTGACTCCAAGGATGGATTACAATCTGTAGTCATGAGACAAGAAATGACTCTGGATGATTATCTGTGTGGTTATTCTGCAGTCTGTCTTAGGTGGTGGGTGGTCAGGTACGTGCTTAAGTGTCCATTATGCAATGATAAATAAGCTTGTAAAAACAGAATCAAGGGCTTTGCATTCTTGCCTGATAGTTGACAGGCTCCGTTGCAAGTATGTCAGAAATGAGATTTCACGAACAGACAAGTGTACATTCCATCTCCTTCCTTCTTTCAGTCCATCTTCCTTTCTCGATTATAAATGTAGAATTATTATTCTGCAAAAATCCCTTCAAACCAAAACACACATTGGAGTTGACTTGGGAGAGGAATGTTTTTTTTTCCTAACATGCCCCTTATGTTGCCATGTTTATTGAACTGCTTGGCAGATTAGGGAACTTCAAGCACACTCATTTATTTTCATTAAATGAGGAGTAAAAGTCACAGCAAGTGTCCATGAATGTTTTCTGTGTTCATCCACTAATGTCCATGCCAAAAAATGGAGAGCTTTCTGGGGTGGGGGGTGGGGAATTGGACTACATCTCCCAGTATCACCAGCCAGTGTCCTTTGGGACCTGAACTCCAAAAAGGTAACCTTTGCAAATTATGGGTAGTGCTACTTTCCTGTGGGGTTTTTTTCCAGTTTAATGTAGGCTGCATTATGACTTTCTCCCTTACTGATAGTTCAACAGGGCTGTGTTAACATTCTTATAAAATACCTTGCTTCCCAGAGCCTTTTGTCTTAAGGAATCAAAAGCATTCCACAATTCTGTTATCTCTCTCTTCTTTTCTACCTTTCCTTCTGGTTTGACTTTGTATATAGGTGATTTCCTTCAAACAAATCAGGTCTCCAGCTCCATTTTTTCCCTAAGAGCTGCTGAGACAAATGTGGAATGAGGATATTAGAATCATGGAATCATGAAGTTGCAAGGGGTCTACAAGGTCATCAAGTCCAACCTCCTGCTCCATGCAGGAATAAAGATCAAAAAATATCTGCAAGGTGGTCCTCAAAATATATCTTAAAAGCCTCCAGTGTTGGAGCACTCAACACCTCTTGAGGTCATTGGTTCCACTGCTGTACTGCTCTAACAAGAAGTTTTTCCCCTGATATTCTATTGAAAGCTGGGTTTTCTTAACTTGAACCCATTGTTGCACTCGCTGTGCTGGAAGGGGTTTCTGGGAGTTGCAGTCCAAGAACATCTTGGGACCCACAGGTTGAGAACCACTGGCCTACACCGTACGATGACTGAGAACTGATCCTTTCTCTCCTCTGTATGACAGCCTTTCAAATATTTGAAAAGTGCTATCATATCACCCACATTTTTCTTTTCTCTAAGCTAAACATGCCCAGTGGTTTCATTCTTTCCACATAGGGCTTGGTTTCCAGGACCCTGATTATCCTTGTCACCTTCCTCTGAACTTGTTCCGTTTTTTTTCCAACATCTTCAACCAGCCTTGGCTGTCTATGAGGTAAGCAGTGGTGGATCATCATCACCACCGCTTCGTTTGCAAACAGTTGAGTACCTCATAGAACAAATCGAACCCATAAGGAATAATTTGTCTTACAAAACATGCCTATTCCCAGAAATTTCATTTGGAAGTGGTGGTGGATATGCAGCCGCTGCTTCCCTTGGAAAAGGCCAGGCTAGGCGAAGATCAATGGGTCCCTGTTATACCGCCCAATTTGGTAGGCATAACAGGGACCCAGGAAGGGAAGCAGCGGCTGCAGATCCCCGCCACCGCCATTTCCCTTGCAAACAGCCGAGGCAGGATGAAGATCAGTGGGTCCCTGTTATGCCCACCAAATTCCCTTCCCTGTGGCATGCACAAATTGTATGCGAAAAGGAAGAAAAGGCAGGATAGAAGTCTCCTCCTCCTCCTCTTCACCCAAGTCTCAGCACAGAGACGTGGGTGGAGGTGAGGTGGCCGTCCCCTCAATCACTGGCAGCTGAAGGCTCCTCCACACAGCTGAGACAGACACCTGATTTTGACAGCTCTGTGAAAATCATCTGTCTGTTGGCTGCGTGCTGGGGGGGGGGGGGGGTTGCAGCTTTCTGTTATGCCTTGATTGAGGGATTTTTTTAAGACAGCCTTCCCATAGGATTGCATAGAAAACCTATTAAGCCATTATCTCCAGACCAGATTAATTGGAGATTATATATATATAACCACCATCTTGCTTTCAGGCTCAGGAGATGAGAATCATACACTAAAATATCTGCCAAAAATTTCCAAATACAGTATATTAGAAATCTCTCTCCCTCAAAGCAAGTTAGTAGGGTTTTGTTTTGTTTTGTTTTTAAATCACTGATAGATTTTGAACATTTTCAAGACCAGTGTTTGGATATCGATCCTGTATGTCATACATTTTTGATGATACACTGGTTTGAGTTTTTCACACACAATATAGTCATAAAATGGAGGATTTGGGGGATATTTAAAGAAGACATCCAGTTTTGTCTCTTTTGGTTTTGGGATAATCTTGGGATGTAAATACATGTAGCATCTTTTCCAATTGAAAACAAAAACTACACAGACGGTTATTCTTAAGGAAATTCCAAAACTGAATGAAGATAGAACTGCTGGATAGCTCAGTTGTTTAGGTCTCTGGCTGTGGATCCAAAGACTAGGAGTTTGATTTCCCACTATGACTCCATGACAGGGGCTGGACTTCATAATCCACAATGATGGAGGGGAGTGGTGACCAGATGCAGGGGAGTGGTATCAGGAGACAGATATCTAATCTTGTGCGCTCCTGGGGTGCACTGTGAGATACAGGAAGCTGGACTAGATGGGCCTTTGGCCTGATCCAGCATGGCTCTTCTTATGTTCTTATGTTATGTTAATGTTCCTTCCAGCTCCACAGTTCTAAAAGTATAAATGGGAGAGGGAGGGGATTTGTCGGATGTGACTGAAAAGCGAAGATTCTGACACAGGACCTTTTTACACGACCCCTAAGATCCGCTGGTCCCTTAAATTCAGACGAGAGATCTTGGGGGTTGTTGCTGTTGCTGCGTCCCCACCCCCTCCAGAGAGAAATAAAGGAACAAAAGAATGCAGCCTTACGTCCGTGCCAGTGGAAGCTGCTTCCAGCCCCATCTCGTCATGATTCCTGCAGGGCTTTTTTACACGACCCCTAAATTCCTGCTCTTAAAGGGGCGGGAGGCAAAAAACAACAACAAAAAGAAGCAAGGAGAGCCTGGCAGATCCAGATCCAGATCTTTCACCCTCCAAGAGCAGGTACCTGAAAGGAGCGCTGGGACGCGCTTAGGTGGGCGGGGTCACACTAAATTGTCTGCAAACTCTGGAGCTGGTGGGGAAACAGTTTTAAGCTCCGGAGCTTGCAGCCATTTGTGGCGGAGTTTAGGGGTCGTGTATAAACGCCCACAGAGACAAGACTAGTCTGTGAGTGGGTTTTCTTGCGCTTCCAAGACATGTGTCTTCTGTATGATTAGCATGTGGATATTTTTATGGGAAACAGTTCAGAAAGAGCTAGGCAGTTTCATGGGTTATCTGTTTATTTGCTTTTAGCTGAAGAGAATTATGTGGTAGAGCTAAACACACCAGAGCAGCAGGCACAAATATTATGTGGTAGGCTCCCTAGATTATTTCTAATAGGGTGATTTACAGGGCCCAGCAAGTGACCATAACAGAGCCAGGGAACATTCAGGCCTCTGGGTGTTTTTGCACTGCAAGTCTCCTCTTCTCGCATTATTGGCTATGGTAGCTAGGGCAGATGGGAGTTGCAGTCCAACAACATCTGGAATTCGAAATTCTCCCCACAACTGAGCTATACCAAGCACACATGTGTTTTATTACTGGATTTCCTTATTATCTGCTTTTCCACTGCTTGTGGTTGGCATATTTGGGAGAGGACTTCCTATTGTCCCAGTTGTTTATAGACATTGTGGTTGCATCTCTTTGCAGAGAGCAGAAACAAAGAGGGAGGAATTTATACCTATCATAAAGAAAGGCTTGTTTTGAACTCAAGAAGATTTATAAAAGAATTGGTAGATATGTCAGGTAGATATTCATGGTTTTAGGACCTTTTTTGGCAGCATTTTAATTTTTTTTTACTTACTTACTTACTTACCATGCAACCCAACTGATTTAATGCATTCTTTCCTATTAAGAGAGAGCATTTTCTAGTCCATTTCATGCCTATATTTGAATATGATTTTTTTTTCAAATCAGGAACGATGGCCTAACATTTCATTTTTATTTAATTTATATTTATTTATTTATTGGTTAATGGGCATACTGGAATAACAAAAGAGATAACAACACTTGTTTAAACAATGAATAGGATCTCAGCTTAATTGTTTTTTTTTAAATAGAAATTTAGGAAGAAATCGGGGTTTGTAGGGTTTAATTTGAAATATGGGCATGGAACAGAGCCATCTGTCAGAGCTCCTTAGATATTAAGCAAGGATTGGCCTCTTCCAACCCCATGATTCAATGATTGCAAAAAAGTATTTCACTATTTATGCCTAGATGCCCTAAGCACATTTGATCTTGCTTGATTTCAGAAGCTAAGCAGGGTCGGACCTGGTTAGTACTTGGATGGGTGACCACCAGGGAATACCAGGTGCTGTAGGCACCTGGAGTAGGAACTGGCAAGCCACTCCAGTACTCCTGCCAAGAAAACTCCATGGACATGGAGTCACATAGAGTCGGTCATGACTGTAACAACACACACATTTCACTATTTCCTTCAAATTCAGTATGGCATAAATGTAACAGTCAGAAATGTCCATCTTTCTGTACCTATGAATTTGTGATCCTATGATCCTTCAGTAAAGTTCCAAGAGATGGGGGACTATGTCTCCACAGAATCCTCAGTTCTTTTATGGAGTTTGATGCCACAAAATGGGTAACCACCACCACCACCAGCAGCTGCTGCATTGGCTTTAAAAGTTGATTAGTTAGGCTGATGGAGGAGATTTCTATAAATGACTACTGGTCATGACGGTCATCCAGGTTCAGAGGTGCTGTGCCACAATACTAGCTGCTGCAACAACAGCCCAAGAAAGCTGTTGACTTATGGACTTGTTTCCCAGAAGCATCTGGTGTGCCCATTTGTGGAACACTGAATGCTCTGGAGCAGGTGGAGCCTTGGTCTTACTTGTCTCTTTCCCCTTTCTTCAGTTACAAGAGCATGGCTGAGGAACTGGGTCATGGGACAGACACAGAGCACCAGGGTGGGGGTCTCCTTTCATCTCATGCTCACCTTTTCACATCATCGCCTCTCTTCTCTCATGTAGCGCTTGTCCCTAGAATAAGGCTTTACAATCAAGGTACATGCTGGGGACTTTGTCTAGGTCAGAAATGTGGAGGGCCCTCCCTGCAGGCTGACATCTCCATAGTGACCCCACCAAAGGCAGTAATACTTGTGGGGGACTCAGCAAGGAGAAGAGCAAGAGCCTGGATAGATGTGAATTAAGAAACAAAAGGCAAGAACAAGAACATGGCTGGGTATGTTTCATGTGTGAGGAACATAAAATCAGTCTCTTTAGACAGAAGTGCTTTAGGTGCTAGCTGATGGGGCACGCCTGTTCTTTGTACTGGTTTGGGACCATGTATTCAGAGAAGAATTTTTCAGGCCACCTTTACCCCACCACCCCCACCCCATTCCAATTTCTGCAAGGATACCACCTGTGTTCTTGAAATAATATTTTTGTTTCAGCTTCTGGATTTCTTTCCTCTTCACAGGACTGCCAGTGGCTTTGGTAAGTCTTCCGCTATATGTGAATTAGTTCAAATCTACTGTTCCATTAAGGGTTGGGCAGCTTACCAACCACTCTCTAGTGGCATGCTTCTGCTAATCAGCAGAGACGTGTAAAGATTGGCATTGCTATCAATGGTTCTTGTCATCAGATTTTTGACAGACTGGACTGAATCTTTCTACACGGTCATTTGACTGGGGAAAACTGGGATTACATGCAGTGTGGTGACCATTTTAGTTCTCGGCAACCATCTCATTCCATGAGAATCTGGGGTGCCATCACTGAATGTTTCACCTTCAATGCTAGGCCTGGCAAAAATTATTTTCCGTCTGGCAATCGTTGGTTTACTGCTAGTACTCGGTGGTATGTACATTTCTGAACAGAGAAAATAATAGTTTGTGACTATTAAATAGTCCTTGGAATGCCATGTGAAGAAGTCAGCTTTTACTTTTAAGTAAGCCCTTTGGGGAGTTGAATGCTGTTTCTTTGCCAATGGTTGCTTTTTTCCATAGCTGCTATATCCTGATTAAACCCATGCCAGATCAACCAGTGAAACATGTTTCCCCTCCATTTCTCAATGCCTACCTATCACAAATGGATTTTCTGCAAGACTTCTCTATGGAAGCGCCTGGGGTCAGCACCTTGCTCCTGTTGAAAACCATGTTATCACACCATGTCTCCATGCCTATTAGTTTCTGATACTCATATTACAAGAGCAGATGAGCCACTAGCAGCTACTTGTTTCCAGATCTCTACTGCTGGATCTTTGGCAGATTCCCCCATGATCAAGGACAATTTTGCATTTGACACTGGATTAAGAAGTAATGGGCATATTCTCACAATGCTTGCATTTTGGCCTCCAAAGTATCCCCCACCCCATTAGTGCAGTAGCAGGGACAGCCCTTGACAACAGATCTGTAACAAACTCGAATGCTGTTAGCGTGAGGATCCCCACCAAAATGATACTTTTGTATTCTGAGCACCATTCATTGGATCAGTGAATGAATCATTCACTGGTCAGTAATGCATGGTCATTCAGTGATTTGCTGAACAAAGTGATGATCTATTTAAAGTGTCATGGCTCTCTCTCTCTCTCTCTCTCTCTCTCTCTCTCTCTCACACACACACACACACACACACACACACACACACACACACACACACACACACACACACACACACACACACACACACACACACACATTAGAAGCCAAGCTGTGGGCGAGCATAGCGCCCCAGTGGCAGTTTGGCTTCTGATTCCAATTAGAAAGATTTTTTCCCTAGGGGCACCCCTTTTGAAGCTTCATAACTCGGCCTCCTGAACCTCAAACTTTCCCAAATTTCGTGTGCTTACGTGGAAGAGCTTGATGAAGCTCCCCAGCCATTTTAGTCCTTTAGAACCCGGGGGGGGGCATAGCATTTTTTTTCATTTTCTTTCATAAAAAAACTACTTTAGAATTTCATTACAAATGAAATGAAACAAAACTACTAAAGAAATGAAACAAAACAAAACAAAATGCTATTTTTCCATTTCTCAAGTAGGTCTTCGTCAATCTATGGATATCAAGTTTCAATATTAGTGAGGGACATGGACAACGGCTGCCTGTAGGGATCATGTTTTTGTAGGCCGAAAAGCACGCAAAGCAGTTTGAGAGGCATCAATGTATTGACAGGTTGAATGGGAAAGCAGAACTTTTATACTGGCTGGGTTGCCTCAAATCTGCCCAAGAGGCCAACTGTTTCGCCTTCCAGCACCACTCCTTTGTCTGTTTGTGAGTCCTGTCAGCCTGCAGTCTTGCGTGGCCAGCAACTGAGTCCTCAGGCAATAACATTGTTCCATGAGTTCCAGCTTGGTTTTGTCATTCACGGCAGCTCTTATCAAGGGCTCTGTCCACCCCAACTGTCCCTTCCCCCGTGTTCCCTGGTGATTGAGTTTTCAGACTAACCCCCTGAGCACAGTCTATCTGGTTGGTCGTGCAGTTGCCTTCACTATGGTCCTTGAAAGTCTAAGTGTGGAGTAGCAGGCAGGAAGCAGGAATGCCAGTCTGGAAAATAGTCCTTGTGGGGAGGGCTGGTGAAGGCATAGTAATAATGACATTATCATGGTGCTGCTAATCCAGGAGTCTTCTTTGCGGTGCCTGCTGCTTGGGTCTCCAGTGCTGAAGCTGGATTGGGATGGGCTCCATCACATGGTAAGCATTCTAAGATTGGGGATGTACAGGATCAGGGCCAGATGGCTTGCTGGGGTAATCAAGGTGATCCCTTCACCCTGTTCAAGAGCCATTTGGAAAGATTCTACTGGAGTAGACAAACTATGGCTGAATTCACTAACCCCCTAAAGTCACTGAACATCTTGCCTGTGAGTCTGTGACCATAGAATCATGCTAATAGTAATTATTGTGGTGCTGGTTTCATTCCTAAGTGCGTGCTCCATCACATAAGAAGGCATGCATTATTAATAAATGGCTGTTTGCCACTAAAAGAAACATAGTTTCTTTGTACAAGCATAGACTAAATTGGGAAGGAAGGAAGGAAGGAAGGAAGGAAGGAAGGAAGGAAGGAAGGAAGGAAGGAAGGAAGGAAGTTTAAATTCCCAGAAGTTCCCAGGGACCATAAAATTATGATCCATGTAATACAGGGGTGCCCAAACTTTTTGTAAGGAGGGCCAGATTTGGTGGCTGAGAATGTGTCAGGGGCCGGTTGCTCCCCAACCCTGCCACTCCACTGCAAGCCCCACCCACTTTCTTTTAAAAAAACATGGGGTGAAGGAGGGGGAGGGAAGGGTGGGCCAGCCAGCCGCGGGCCACTCAGAATGGCCTGGCGGGCTGGATTTGGCCCCCGGGCCGGACTTTGGGCAGGCCTGATGTAATACATGCTTTGTTGCTCAGCCCTGCTGTGGATATACAAACGGTCCCTAAAGGACAGATTTATTTATATATTCTGTTTCTAGAGATTTAAAAAAAGTCATGTAGGAAATATGTTTTAATACTAATGTCACTGATAAATGTGGAGGAATGGAAAACTGCCCATTAAGCAAAAGAAGGCAAGAGTGGAATGATCATCGTTTGTTGTCAGCGTCTTTCAACCAGCTTTAGTTCATGGAGGGGTGGGGGTTGGGAAACCACTACTTATTGCAATTCAGGTACTGGTGAAAAATATTCACTGTTTTCTATTCAATTAATTGAGATATATTATTTTTGAAGGGCTAAGTTCCTGTCTTCTGTACCATTCATGCCATACTTGGCCATTTTGCAGAATCTCCTTTTCTAAATTATTTACATATGCTTGGGGGTTCAGTAATATTTCATCTGTTGTCCCTATAAGAAATGTTGTGATTTTCAGACTCTGTTTAATTTTCCTGGAGCTTAGATTGCATCTGCTTTGTGGGTTGCTGGGCCAGGCATTGATCTATCATGTCACAAATAGGGCACTAGCAAACGTACTTGTCAAGTGATTTCAGAGAAAGATTATAGCAGAGGCAGGATTAAAGGAAATACTGTACACAGTTGTTAAGTCTTGCCTTTTTATGAGTTGGTTAAGCATGTTAATAGTTAATAGTTAAGTAATGCTCCAGTAGCTTCTGTGTAAGAGCTTCAGTAACAAAGAAAATGAGTTTGATGGCCTCAGGCTAATAAGTAACGCATATATACCCTGTTTCCCTGAAAATAAGACCTCCCCCCAAAAATAAGCCCTAGCAGGATTTTAATGCATTTGTTAAATATAAGCCCTACCCTGATATTAAGACCTAGTGATGGGCGTGGCAAACTTGCCTGTCGCTCGCTCCTTCGCCACTGCCCCCTCGCTCGCCCCTCGAACCCAGGATGACACGTTGCCTGCCTTGCTGCCTGTCTCTCTCTCTTGCCGTCTTCCTATGTCCATCGGCCGCTGGGTGGGAGTGCAGGTGTGTTGCCTCTCAGCCAGCACCGCCCTGGAGGGAACCACTCAGCCACTGCCGTCCCCTCCACCCACCTCACCACCCACCCACCTCAGGCGGCGCATCACCGCCTGGGCCCTTCACAGAATTTTTTTAAAACATTGGTGGCAACTGCTGCTGCTGCTGAGGACAGTGGCTGAGCAGTGATCCCAGCTGGATGCTGGGAGTGGGAGTAGAAAGAGGTGTGCGTGCATGTGCATGTTTGGCTTTGTTTTTTGTGCATGCATGCACTAGCACACACACGCATGTTGCACCTCCCAACCGGGGTGGGGGAGGGAGAGACAGAGGGAAGATTGCCCAAAAATAAGACCTCCCCTGTTAATAAGCCCTAGTGCATTTTCTTGAGAAAAAATAAATATAAGATAGTGTCTTATTTTCAGGGAAACACGGTATCTCATCTGATATTGGAAGCTTAGCAGGGTCAGGCCTGGTTAGTACTTGGATGGGAGACCACCAGGGAATACCAGGTGCTAGAGATACCTGGAGTAGGAACTGTCAAGCCCCTCCAGTATTCCTGACAAGAAAACTCCATGAACATGGGGGTCACAAAAAGTCAGTCATGACTGTAACGGCACAAAAACAACCTCTCTCTCTCTCTCTCTCTCTCTCTCTCTCTCTCTCTCTCTCTCTCTCTCTCTCTCTCTCTCTCTCTCTCTCTCTCTCTCTCTCTCTCTCTCTCTCTCACACACACACACACACACACACACACACACACACACACACACACACACACACACACACACACACACACACACACACACACACAAGATTACTGTTGTCTGGGGCGGCTTCTTTTATCAGGATGCCTAGGCTGAGAAGCAAATTAGCACAACATCCTTTGTCCAGTCCTTGTGAAATGCATAAATTTAAATGCCATATGGTGTTGTTTGTTGTTTAGTGAACAGCTCTCCCTGGCCTTTGATGCAGCCTTTGATGCATGTACCTCTGTGTGGTCTGCGTCACAGGACAGCTGGGTTGTCACGGCAAAAACACAACAGGTGGTAACTGCCACCCACTCAAGGCACTGCACAACATGTGCTTCAGCTGGTTTGCTTTTATCTAGGGCTTGGAAAGAACTTGTTACCAAGAAAGAAACAGTTGCTTGTAACTAATTGTTTTTCCCAGCAAAGAGTATGTAGGCACATTACAACTGTATCTCAGTAAAGGACAACTCTTGCCATGCAACCAACTCAAGTTTGCTTAATATTCATGTGAAGGTTGCTGGTTGATGCAGTGCCCCCCCCCAATGCTTTGCCATTGGTTTCCAAGTGACAGTGAATGGGGTGGGAGGAGAGTTTGTCTTGCATGGAGATGCTGTTATTTGGTGGGTTTTTAAGTGAATAAAAACAACTCTATTGGCTACTTCAGAGACCCAACATGCTATAGAGTGTGTGCACATCCCTGAGAATTATGGCAGGGATGGTTTGATTACCAGGAAGGAACAGATCAAGAGTTATGTTTTGAATAACTGTAAACAACAATATTTAGTTACCTTTAAAAAAAATAAAACAACAGCAAGGATTCTGGTAACTATGTCTGGAAAGCCTGGAAGCAATAATTGTAACTCATCAGAGCCAGCCCTACCATAAGGCAGAATGAGGCAGCGGCCTCAGACAGTAGATTTTGAGTGTTATGAAAGGGTCGCAAATAATTAATCATTTAGTTTGTTTGTATTCTACTTACTGCAGTTATACTGGAGGGAGGTGGCTAAGGAATGTTATACTTTCTGGACTAAAACAAACACTTTGCCTGACTTAGGACACAACACACCTTAAGCTACAGTACATGATTGTGGTGAGCACCATTTGCTGCTTTGACTCCGAACCATCTTGGCCCACAATTAATTATTGTTAAAAGTAACTTCCCATCCTTTGCTATTTCTTTGCCTGTTCGCGGCCACCTCCTTCCAGGGAGAATTATACCAAATGTATGGTACAGTCAGCTACTTCAATGTATGAAGAAGAAACAGAGTAATTAGAGGTGTCTGGAAGTCAATGTTTTCTTTACTTGGTGGATCCCCCTACAAACCAGTGACCTTAAGGCCACATCAGATCCAGTGTGACTCTCCCATCAGTTCGACAAGCTCTTGTCCGTTTCCATCAACACTGCCCCTTGACCACTGCATTGTGTTCTTCTGGCGGGGGTGGCTGCCAGAATTCCAGTCCCAGCCCACATGTTTCCTTACGATATCACACATCCAGCCTTTGTGAATAGCCGATGCACAGGAAAAGGAGCAGCTCCTGGGGAAGAGCAGTTTAAGTAATGGGATGCCTGCCCCACCCATGAGTCACACCATGCCCATGGGTGTGAGCAATCACAAAATAGAGATGTAGATCACTTCCCTAAAGGTATATCAAATGGGGCTGTGATGTGAGAATTATATCAGAACACCGGCTTAAGTTCTCAAGTGGCTGTAGACCTATGTAAAACACAACCAAAACAAACCTTTAAAACATTAAATCTGCACTTACCTACTCAATATTATTCCATTTAAATATTCTTTTGCATGCACTTTGCTACAAGATCAGTTATTCTGAAGAAGCAAGAGATCCCGTTACCTCACGGAAACGCAATTGCAGGCCGATTTCTGTAATTGTATCTGACAATATAATAAGACCTGTCCAAAAGACCCAGTTTCTTCAGGCCTCTATACATAAACATACAGGCTACAGAATCTCATGAAACCTTCCTTATGGCAGCGTAGAGGTGAAAAGCCAATGAAGACAGCACATTTCTATTTATAAAATGTGTTGGAATTTTACAAGCTTTGTCTGATACCTTTAAGAGGTTTTGGCTGGGAGAGACTTTTGTGGGCTGCAGTGATCTTCTTCCAATCCAGCAGCCCCCCCCCTTGTTCCCTCTCTGCCTGATTTTATTTCTTTATTTTTATTTCTTTATTTTTTATTTTTTATTTTTGACAAGAGCCATGCCTCTCTACCTAAGAATTCTCTCTTTTTTTGGCTCATTTTTCACTCAGTAGTCAGTGTTGTGCAGTAGTCAGTCTGAATTCTGTCACGGTCAGTCACATAGTCTGCTATGATTCAGTTAAACTCTGTTCATGTAACCAGACATGAGTTTTATACAGTATTTGATCTATTCAGAACTGTGAGTAAATGTAATTTTTATTCTTTCTCTTACCATTGTCTTGGGGTGAATTATTGAGATAGTAAGTGCCAGTTGAGGAGAACAAAAAAGGGTGGTGGCGGGATGGGAAGCTATTTCTATTCCCTAGCTTCTCTGAACTTTTCCCACTGCATAGTTGGAAGTTTCAGCTACAAGCATTTCCCACTCTACCAAAAACAAAGCAGTAGCACAAGTTGGGGAAGGGGAGAAGATACGGAAGCTAGGTAATTCCATCCTCATGCACTTTCCTTCTCAAGGTCAGAATTCCCTCTATGTGTTTTCCAAGTTTGGAGGAAGCTACCGTGCAATCCTCTGTGAAAGTTCAGAGTCTGATTCAAGTTTGGACTTCCTTCTTCAAGGGTCAACTTCATTTTTCACCCACAAATATCTTTTCTTCAACCTTCGATGGTGTTATCTACTATCCTTAGAGCATCATGGTCGCCCTCCCAGAATCATAACTTCTTGGTATTCTTCTTTATCATTGGGGCTGCCTTCTTCCTTCACAAGCATGAACTACTTAATACCTTCAAATATGTGTGCTTACTGGCCCCATCAGAATGGCCCCTTGAAAGCATGGCAAGAATTATGTGTGTGCCTGGTTTCTGTGTATGTATTCACACAGTATCTTTCTCTGAGCTTTAACAAGGTACCCGTCCTTTTAAAAATAAATTTCCAAGAATCCCTTGCCCTGTATGTTCAGGGCTGGGGGGCGGGGGGAGGATTTTGGGATTTGTGGCCTCAAACAGTAACCTTTCTGAGTGTCAACCATTTCTTGATGAGTATGTTCACCATATTTCTATGAACACCTTGCACTCTACTTGTCAGAATCCAGTGAATGCACTGACGAGTGTGTGTGTGTGGAGGTGAGGAATGGCATTTCACCCTCCACAGCAGAACACAGACCAAATGTTCAGGGATGTACAGTTCCCCTGTAAATAATGCACTAGGTGGATTCCAAGTAGCCATATCTCTCACACACCATCATACTGGCTTGAGGAAAGATAATTTAATTAGCTAAATGAGTAATAATGCAACATTCCCTGTGCAACAATGTACCCATCTGGAGAGGGCCTGCAAGCTGACTTGCCTATAATCCAAATGTTTTCTAGTAAAAACAGGTGTGTGTGTGTGTGTGTGTGTGTGTGTGTGTGTGTGTGTGTGTGTG
>JAHTLZ010000129.1:41707952-41737095 GCA_023846285.1 Phrynocephalus versicolor
TGTGTGTGTGTGTGTGTGTGTGTGTGTGTGTGTGTGTGTGTGTGTGTTTTCAGGCACAATGAGGAAAGGCGAGCCAGGACACCTCATAACAACCATATAATTCTATACCTGTTTAGTTCTCTTTGCCAGCAAAGCTATTAGCTGAGGAAGCCGCTGATCCAGATGCTGCTGCTGAGACAGGACAGCATTTGCCATCTGGGTTCTGCTCCAGTCGTGGCTTGAATCAGCTGACTTGATGTAGAAATAAATGCAAAAAAGGTGCAGAGGGAAAGGAAAGATGAGCCGTCCATACTTGCCCCCAGTGCTCTCCCCCACCCCTACCCCGGGATACAGGCAGCTTCGTGACGAAACAGTGCAGATGTTGATCCTTTTTGGTTACTGATTGTTTTCGGCTGGGCTGTTAATCATTATTAACATGGCAGATGGAAGCCTCCACCAGCCTAGTGTGCCACAGAGGGGGGAGAGGGGGGAAACTACCTATTTGACATCATTAACATTTTCCTTTTTTACCTCTGTGGAACCAGAACTGGCCCTAAAACAGAGCAAATGGCCTTGGCAGGCTTTTTATTAATCACAAACAAAAACAAACAAACAAACAAACAAACAAACAAACAAAATCTTTTAGTGCTGGAAGTTAGACTTGGAAAGAAAAAAAGGATGGATTTTATTATTAATAATATATATTATTTTCTTATAGGGCTTTCTCATAGCTTATAAAAGCCGCTCATTAATCCCTACCAGATTTTTGTTGTAGTTCTTCAAGGAAATGCATTTTGTTCCCGTATCCCTATTTTTCTTCTTTCTTCTTCTTCTTTTTTTCATGTCTGCATACTACTGAAGGTGCTGTAGGTGCCTGGAGTAGAAACTGGCAAGCCACTCTAGTAATCCTGCCAAGAAAAACTCCATGGACATGGGGTCACAAAGAGTCAGTCACAACTGTAATGACACAGCAACCACTACTGAAGGACATGTGGCCCATCAAATATGGTGCACAGTTGAGACCACTGGTCTAAGAGCGGTGGAACATGGGCATATTTTGGTACTGAAATCGCTAGAATTGTGTTTGGGAGGTGGATGGAAAATAATGGCTGATATCCTATGGCAGTAGAGGAAAATTACCTGCTGGTATTATAACAAAGGTGTTGCAGGGTCTTCACCCTATGTGAAGGCTCCTCCTTGGGCTCCTGCAAGGTTTGTACAGTGGATACAAAAAGTTTACACACAGTAGATATAAAAGTTTATTATTTCAGGTTTTTTTCTTTCCTTTCTCCACCTAAAAGATTTCAATTTGTAGTTCAACTGAGTTGTACAGTTCATAGCTCTCATTAAAGGTGGAAAAAAGTTTTGAAATGATTTATCTTTGGGCTCTATCACATGTCCTTTAAAATGCTGATTAAATTTCAAGGTAAAGCATTTCCCCAAATATTGTTCCCATGGCCACCGGGCTTTAAAAAAAAACCTGGTTATGCCCCCTTTAGTGAGTTTTCCATGACCTACCAGAGAAGTTGGGAATTTTTTGCTCCGGTAAAAAATGTGAGCTAGAAGTCTGTGGGAGCTCACATATGATCCGGTTTTCTGCTAACCCCCCTCAGCCCTAACCAGCTCATCCTAGGTCTCGTCGGTGCTTTTTTATGTTATTTTTAAATTTCTCCTCCCCTCAGTGCTGATCAGCTGGTCTTCGGGCTGTCAGCGCTGTTTTTGTTTGTTTGTTTTCATTTTTTCCCTAGCCCCACCAGCTCCTGGGGCTGGTCGGTGTTTTTTTTTTAATTTTTTTTTTAATTTCCCCTCCCCCCCAGCGCTGATCAGTTGGCCTTCTGGCTGTCAGCACTGTTTTTATTAATTATTATTATTTTCATTTTTCCCTAGCGCCACCTGCTGACCTTGGGGCCGAACGGTGCTTTGTTTTTTTAAAAAATATCTTTGTATGTGGGAATGGTCATCTGACCAAGAAAGAAGAAAAGCTGGACTTTCACTATATCCGGATCTTCCCCCAGGTGAGATAGCGGCCTTTGTCTCATTTATTTACATCACAGACACTTGACATTTTAACAGGGGTGTGTAAACTTTTTATATCCCAGGGCTTTGACTATGTGGAGGCCCTTGAGGGGCATAGAGACTTTGGCAGCCCACTGGCAGGATGGTCTTGCTGAGGACCAGAGAGGCCAGCATCCTGGCACTTGTTCTCTAGGGGGCAATGCATGCTGCAATGCTAGTCCATCCCAACTGGAAAACCACAGATGCAGAATCCTCTGCTGCAAACATTACTGTAGAAGTTGTGTGTCCTGACTGCATGGGGCTTGCCCAAATGAATCTTTCTGAGATAATCAACTGTGGGAAAGGTTTGTCCATTTCTTCTCTGATAGATGCAGCAGGAGGTAAGAGGCAATTCCCACCCCAGCAGGTGACACCTACACAGATGCATTGATATTCCATGGAAAAAGTTCTGAGGCTGAGTTCAGGAAGGTAGCAACTACGGTTAAGCCTTTCTTGGTGCCAACAGCAATATCAGGAGAGGAGATCTATTTCCTAGGACAGATATTTGGCTGAAAGTATAATTAATGTTAGAGATTCCATTAAATCTGAATTGGGCAAGGTTTTTAAGTCTCCCAAACAGTCCAACGAGAAACAGACTTTCCATTGTCTCGCTAATGCCGAGCAGTGAGTTTTACTTCCTCTGTTTCAGCATGATCGCTTTAGCACACCTCAAATTTGATCTTTTAATTAGCAAAAGGGATCTCTGGTAGACTTGAAGCTACCTAGTTCTGTAAAGACGCCTGACCTTGCTTCTAACCTTCACCATCTCAAAGCTTTTAATAGCTTGGCTATTATCTACACTCGGGAACCGTAGTCCATGTATAGAATCTGGGGAGAAAAACATGACTCCGTTAGGATCTCTTTCATCTGACTTGTATCTTGCACCCTTTAAATGATTGCCAGTCATTCAGGGGAAATGGTAGTCAGAGAGGCAAAGGATGCTCAGGAAAGGAAAGTTGGGTTTTATTTTTAAAGAAACATTTTGACTGAAACTTATATATTAATTATGTGTTGAGAGATGCTGACAACTGCAGCAAAACCTTTCCTTGAGAGTTCAGTGAATTTGAATCCAGAAAAGAGGCCTTGAATAATTTTTGGAAAAAATAGCTTATTTCTTTATTTTGCACCAGAAAAATAAATAGCGGCAATTAATGTGTTGTGTTCTTTCTTAACTGCCCCTGTAAGGTTGGGAGTTATGTGTTATTTCCCCAGGTGGCTCTCACTTTCTCCTATATCCCTGCCTTACCTCTGCTTTGCTAAAACAAAAGCAACAGAGAATATTTTTGGCAAAATGCCTTGGCAATAATAACATGAATGCTACAAAGGCCTGTGAAAAGACACCCGCAGAAGACTTAAGTGGGGTTTGAAATAAGCCCCAAGTAAGTATATAACAGCTTGGCCTAAGCTCTCCATTATGGTTGCAAAGTGAGGTTGCACAGCTCTGTACAGCATACCTGAAACCAGCTTTGGGGTCAGACCACCCCTTTGCTTCACACAGAGGGGGGCAGGCTTCATTCTCATGGTGCAAATCCATTTGGCTCTGGCAAAACATTGCTTTGGGTTGAGTTATCCAGGACGGATTCTTCCTTTTGTTGGAGGCCTTCGAAAGAGACAGGTTTCATCCTTAAAGGGTGGCTTTAGGAATGCCTGAAAAGGGCAAAGAGGGATGGCAAGGAGGTGATCAAATGGATCGCTTTCCTAGTTGGAAGCATTTGATTCACTTCTAATTTACTCTAATTCATTCTGATTGTGTCCAGGGAGGAGAGGCCAGAAACAACAGAGTAAATTAAAAGGGTAGCCACAACTTTCTTGTAACATTACAATAAATATGCATAAACCCACAGAAAACAAGGGATCACACATCTACCCAAGACCCTACAACTTTTAGCCCCCAGATCCAGCCATAGAGGGCTGTTTTGGTTATATCTGAGGCACTGACTGCCATGTATATACTCCATGGTCTGACGTTTGGCAATTGGCAGGGACAAGCCACTCATATGGTGGCCCAACACCACAGAGGAGTCACCTAGCCACCTAATCAACTTCCTTACAAAGACTGCATTCAGCCTCCTACCTCCTTTAATTCTGTGCACAAAGCTGTTGAAAAGTAAGCAGTACATGATTTTAAAAAAATAATGGTAAAATAGGTATGTCCATATGAATATCTAGGCCACATTTCAAGCTGTATGGGGATATCCAAGCTTTAGGAAGAGAGAAAACCATGCCGAATTAATTTTCTGACATGAAAAAGTCCCTTCCTGTCCCCGCCCCTGGGCAACCATCTGAAGGAAAGCTAGCCAGACAAGCTAGCTTGTCAATCTGCGATCTTGAGTGGCATGACACCAGGGTGCCTCCTTTCAGCTCAGCATGTCTGCTGGTGAAGAAAAGTTTCAGAGAGAAGAAGCCAGGTTTGTTTCACCACTGCCCCACTTCTGGTACCATCTTCCTGAAATTTCTTGCAGAGATTTCCCACATCTCCTGACCTTCCTGATCTGCCAGGTTCAATTATTTATTATTTATTTATTTTTACAACTTATATGCTGCCCACTACCCAAAGGTCTCTGGGCGGCTTCCAATCAAAGAATTAAAACAGTTAAAAACTTCAAACAACAGTAAATAATTAAAACAATAATAAGAACCTTATACTAAAATCATCACACTAAAATTTCCATCAGAAGACCCACAATCTAAATTGTATCAATTAAAAAACTTCTGGAACAGGAAGGTTTTTACCTGGTGCCGAAATGTCATCAGTGTTGGCGCCAGGCGGATCTCACTTGGGAGGGCATTCCATAGCTTGGGGGCAGCTGCCGAGAAGGCCCTGTGTCTGCAAGCCATCCCTTTTACCTCCTTGAGGGATGGCTCTTTCAAGAGGGCCCCCTGGCTTGATCTTAATTGCCGGGTAGGTTCATATGGAAGGAGACCGTGCAAGTGCCAGTAATTGAACCTGGAACCCAATGTATGCAAAGCATGTGCACATCTTAGATTTATTTCCTTACCACCCTACTTAAGGTTTGAGACTTACACATTATATACTATAATTAAAATAGTTCCAAGAGCCATTAAAACTAACCATAAATCACACAATTCCACTTTCAGTAATGAGCAAACTAGGTATGGGAACGAAATGGAAAAAAAGATATTTTGTTTTGTTTTGTTTCATGCCCACCCCGTTTTCATTTCATTTTGTTTCTTATGAATTCATACAAAACAAAATGAAACAAAATGAAGCGGCTCTCCTGGGTCCTAGAGGCACCAGATTTGGTGCCTGGGAGCCAGTTTTAAAGGGCTCCTGCTGAGCTGTTATTGGCTGGATCACTTTAAAATTGACCCAGTTTTAAAGGGGTCTAGCCTCCTAAGCACATCTGATCTTGCCTGATTTTGGAAGCTAAGCAGGGCCGGCCCTGGTTAGTACTTGGATGGGCGACCACCAGGGAATACCAGGTGCTGTAGGTGCCTGGAGTAGGAACTGGCAAGCCACTTCAGTACTCCGACCAAGAAAACTCCATGGACATGGGGTCACAAAGAGTCGGTCACAACTGTAATGACACAACACAACACAGCCCATGATAGCTTGGCAGGGGCCCTCTGAAAATGATCAGGTTGGCAGTTCTGAGAGATTGCGCTGCCCACCAGACCATTTACAGAGGGCTCCTGCCAAGCTATCAATGTCTGGAACCCTTTAAACCTGGTGCTTACTGGGCCAGTTTTAAAGGGGTCCAGCCCATGACAGCTTGGCAAGAGCCCTCTGAAAATGATCGGGTACAGATGGAATGAAATGGTTCATTTCAATGGAAAAAAATGACTGTTTCATTTTGTCTGTAATGAAATGCTGCTTCCTCATTTCGTTTCGTAACAAAATGATAAAACAGCATTTTGTTTTTCCTTTCATGCCCATTCCCTAGAGCAAACATTCACACACACAGTTCTCTGCGCTGCACCCTATAAACCGGAGATGGCTAAATCCACCCCTTTTAGTTTTTTATAAAGGACTAATACTTTTCGAAGTGCAGTTCTGTTTTATCCCAAAATTTGCGACAGTTTTTGTTAAAACACTACTGGATCAATCATATGCATCTCTCTCACTAAATGCACTTTTGTAATGTTTTCTCAAAGAAATGCTTTTTGTGGGGCTGCATTTCTCCTAAAAGGCAACAGAGACATTAGGAGAAATGAGTACAAAAATGCAACCATTAGGGCCACAAACGTGTTCTGAATAAATTCATGATGAAATTTATACATGAGAAAACTGAAGGATAATTGGTGAGTTGGCATTACAATATTAACTTCACTAATCTCTCCCCTTGCTCTAAAGTCTCACCACCTCACCCACTTTCAAACTTGTCCTTACAGAAGAACTCCAGGTTGTGATGGTTATCTCCCAAGAGTGAAATGACTCTCCAAGGATGCACAGTTCTCCAAACACTGAGGGATAACTTATCTCACAGACATAACATGATTGATAGTCTCAGAATGTTTGTGCAATGAAACATACACTAAAGGTACATTACCAGTTGCCTACCTCCAACCTATATTTCAGCAAAACTAACAATTTTAATAAACTCTACCACATTTCTGGTAGAGTTTTTATCTAAAGTGAAATGTTTTCCTTTGTTAGATACTTAAGCTTGGCAAGTTCTTTGGATGGCCTGATTTCCTTCTTCCTTCTTTTATCTCAACAACAGCAGTCTTATATACATTTATTTTAAATGCATTCCTGTGTCACTCCAATGCACTGCGTAAATAAAAAATATATATGCTCTACTTTATAGAAAATTAACTTGGGGTCAAGCTGTATATTAAGCATAAGCTTGTCACTGTGACCAGCAGTCATGATTTTCAGTTATCAAGAGCTTCCTCCTCCCTCCCAACAACTAAGGACTCCAAAAGTTTCCCCAGGTCAAAAGACTGTGGTGAAAGCCAGCAGCTTGCATGGGTATATGATTTATACAATAGGATTTCACCCCGTATGTGCTGCTTGTAGCAACTGCCTCGCACTGCCAAATGGTAGTTCCAGCACTAAGCTAAATTTCCATGTCTTGGAGAGAGTTCAGTGGCAATCCTATTTCAAAAACACTGTTGGAAAAATCATGGCTGTCACCTGGAATTTCTGGCTCCTTCTTCATTTAAATATAAATTCTTCTCAAAGGCCCCAGTCTTGGAGCCATGGCATTGTATATCTGCTGCATCCCCAGTGTGATTCTCCTACAGAAGTATTTCCAGGTGAGATTCTCCAGATATTCATGGCACACACTTGACTTAAAACAGGGCTTGCCTCTGTGGCCTCTGTTTGGGATGAAAATGGACTTCAGCTTAATTTGCTGACTGATATTGTTAAGTGACCTTTGAACCCACACCAACCTCTGGAGCCTAAAAATTAGACATTAGCCCTGATGGCCCCACAGTTTGACAGATGATCTGTTATTTTTATCTTTAGCAGAAGCAAAGGAGCGTTGGCTGATGCCATTTCTGAGCTAATAATTCTTGCACTCTGTATGTACCTCAAGCTTTCTGTTGTGCCCTTTATCAGTGCCCGAGATCTGAACTTTATTTTACAGTCGGCTCAGTTGTACCTTTTTTTGTTGAGTGGTTCTCACAGGCATTTGAGCATCTGCTATTTCCAGCTTCGCGTGACCCTCCTAAGATTTGTTAGGCTTTCAGAAGTGCTTTATATGTCCCTTCTTCTGGAGAAGGCTTCTGTTTTCCCTCCTTCCAGTATTCCCTCTCCACATTAGATTTGGGGTTCAATCAGATGGGATTCCTATGTACTGTTCCCTCTTTGTTCCACTTTGCCCTGCAAATTGGCTCTATTTTTCTGGATTTCCTGGGATCGGTGTTCACAAGGTGATTCCCCTCGCACATGCTAGAGCCATGGAAACAACATAGTTATGGCAAGCAGAGGGAGCTGCTACCTGCTCCTATGGTATCCAATGGCTATTCACTGTGAAGCAAAACAATAAAGAGGAAGCAGAAATCAGATGAGAGAGCAAGGCTCCTGTTTAAATGCTTCCCCCTTACACCCACCAAACTGAGCTGAGGCAAAAAGAGAAGGGCAAAGCAGAAATACAAAAACCGTGATGCAAACACATTTCTTTTTCATTCACTCTCACCTATATTTTTAATAAGTGTGCAGAGGAGACACTACATTACAGGCAGGTGACTGACAACGTCCTCCTCTTCCTCATCCCAGCACCCAACATCCAGCTCTCCTGCCCTTTATGCAAAGATGAGAAAGCACTACTTCCCATCTTTGGCATAAAGTGAAATCCCACCCACCCCAATACACATTTACCTGAATCTTTCCAAGCTGAGTGAGAGTAGAGGGAAGGGATTAAAAAAAATGAACTACCTCAGCCAGTGACAGGCCCAGCAAGGAAACACGTTCAGTGATTTCTTCTATCTGTGGATTAGCACTACTTGCTTGCTTCTATGAAGACAGGCAGGCTGGCTCTAGGATCCTTAAAGGAGTGGATCTTGGGAAACCAAGGAAGGGGGAGGTTCCTGAAACAGAGGTGATAGAGGAGAGCGGGGTTTCTCTAGACATTTTGGGTTAGGAGGAAACACTTATAGGATTAATTAATTTGATATGTGGTGAGATTTTGTTTGGAGGTGGAATAGGAAGGGGGAAGGGTTGTTGCCGTTTTATTTGTCATTGTTTCTATGCACCAAACTCAGGACTGACAATTTAAAAATTTATTATAAAAATGGTTAAACACCTTAAGATAACATCTTGGAATGTGAAAGGCCTACGATCTGTTACAAAAGGGGCAAAAGTTCAAGCAAAGTTGAATAAATGCGAGGCTGATACATTATTTTTTGCAAAAAACTCATCATAATAAAGATGGGATAAATGAATTGAAATGTAAATGGTCTGATATTTATGAGAAATCTTTTGGCACATATAAATCTAGAGGGTAACCATACTGATATCTAAAAGGGCTGAAATTGAAATTTCTCAAGTTGATAAGGACAATCAGGGTAGGATATTGATAGTTCAAGGGTAATTAAAAGGAGAATATTGTACCCTTGTGAACTTGTATGTGCCAAATGATAATCAAGAAATCTTTCTGAGGAATGTCTTAGATAATTTAGATAAGATAAGGAAAGGATAAGTTATTAAGGCGGGAGACTTCAACTTGGTAATGGATATTAGTAGAGATAGGACAAAAACATTGAAAGGAGAATCAGGCGAGAATCAAACTACATTGGATAAACTCATTAAAAACAGATTTTAAAGATGTTTGGAGGGAATTAAGAGGAAATGAGAGGAAATATTCATTTTATTCTCTGTACATAAATCTTATTCTAGAAGAGATTATATATTTGTGCCTCAATATTTAGTATTCAGAATAAATAATGTAGAAATGGGTATAATACAAATTTCAGACCATGCTATGGTAAATATGGAATTTGGACAAGGGTGTGAATATAAATTAGCAAAAAGGCTGAGGATTGATGAATGGATTTATTATCATAAATCAATAATAGATAAAATTTGTAAAAATCTGGGAGGATTGATGAATGGATTTATTATCATAAATCAATAATAGATAAAATTTGTAAAATTCTGGAAGAAACATGGAGGATAAATGAAGAGGGAGGAGTAGAGATAAGTACAATTTGGGACACAATGAAGGCAGTAGCTTGAGGTTATGCATGGAAGGAGGTGTATTTTTGAAGCAAAATTATATAAAAATTCAAGGTATATCCAATGATATCAAAAATTAGAATCTATATTTATTTCAACAAGGGATAATAGAGCATTAATGGAGTTACAAGCTAAAATAAGAGAATTAGAGGGGATACATTTAGAAAGAATGCAGTGAAACAGCATACTTAAAAAGAGAATATTATGAGCACAATAATAAAAACTTCAAGTTATTAGCAAAAATAACTCAAATAAAGAAAAATTAAAAAAGATAGGGGTAATACAAGATCAGAATGGTATAAGGTGTAATAAAATGAAGGAAAAGCTGAAGGCATTCCAAGAGTATTATAAGAATATTTATACAAGTAACAGCCATGTACAAGTAAAATTTATGAGTTTGTAAAAATACAGATTCAGAATGAGAATAGCGAAAAGATGGATCAGTTAATAACAGATGAAGAGATTGAGGGAATTATAAGCAAGTTGAAAATAGGTAAAATACTGGGAACTGATGGAATAGGTCCAGAATTTTATAAAGCATTTAAGAAATTGTTGATACCTAGATTGAAAGAATTATTCAATAAGATCCTTGAAGGGGGAAATATTCCCCAGTCATGGAAAGAATCAATAATGGTACTGATCTTAAAGCCTGCTCTTAAAGCCTGGTAAAGAACCAACATCTATGGATTCTTATAGACCAGTTTCACTGATCAATCAAGATGCAAAGATATTTACAGCAATTTTGTCTAACAGATTAAATAGTTTTGTTGGAAAATATATAAACAAGGATCAGAACAGTTTTATTAGAGGTAGTCATATGGCAGATTTAGTTAGAAGAATTTTGAATAATATGTATATAGCAAATAGTAAAAATGGAAGGTAGGACTAATTTCATTAGATGTTTTTAAAGTATTTGATATGGTAGAGTGGTGTACCTTAAAGATTTTGATTAATCATTTAGGTTTTAGTGGTAAATTTAGCAATATAATAAAACAGTTGTATTCTCATAATAAGGCTAGAATTTTAGTGAATGATGGAGTAACGCCAGTAACTATTACCCTGGGCCGGGGAACAAGACAGGGATGCCCATTATCTCCAGCTTTGTTCATACTTAAACAGTATATATAAATTTTGGCTAATGTAGTAAGAGAGGATAAAGAAATAGAAGTGGTAGAAGAGGGGAAGTTAAATAAAATCAATTTATTTGCTGATGACACATTATTGATAATTAAAACCCCATTGCAAAAGCAACAGGATTAAAGGTAAATTGGAATCAATCTGAATATATGTTGGCAAATTATAAAGAGGAAGAGAGAGGGTTGTTTAAGGAAGTATTTAAAGGTAAATTAATAAACAGTATTAATTGGAAGTATTTAAAGGTAAATTAACAAACAGTATTAATTATCTGGGGATAAAATTAGCATGAGATTTAAAAGATATGTTAAAAATAAATACAGGGAAAGTAAAGAAAGAGATTAATGAACAAATAAAAGAATATCAAAAATTAAGGATTTTCCTTGTTTGGAAAGATTTCAGTATGTAAAATGAAAATTATCCCCAAATTGAATATTTTATTTTGGATGTTACTTTAAATGGGATGAAAGGGAGTTAAAAGGGATTCAGTTGAAAATAAATATGTTTTGTAATGGTAACAAAAAAGCTAGGATTAATAAGAGTTTATGGTATGTACCATAAAAAGAGGGTGGTTTAGGTTTACCTAATATAAAGCTATATTACATAGCCAATCAATTAAGACATATTCCAGATATAGTAACAGAAAATGATAACGTAATTTGGAGAGAGCTTTAAATTATGGAAAAGGAGAATATATTATTTAAGGAAGATTTTAGAGCTCTGATGAGAAAAATAAATAATCAATTTTTGAAAAACATGGTAGAATGCTGAAAGAATTTTAGGGATATTCTAAGTCCATTGGTTTCACCTTTGGTTTGAGTAACAGAAATTAAGAGTTTCCCAGAAAATTTAAGAGGGAAGTTAAATAAGGTACTAAAAGATAAAAAGTTATGTATTTACAGGACTGAATAAAACAAATATAGAATAGACAAAGTATAAAGTAGAAATTAGGAGAAAATATTTCATGGTTAAATATTATACAAATGGAAAAATGGACTAAAGAATCGATAACTAAAGTAGGAGAATGCAGGAATTTGACTAGGTTTGAAGAAATTATAGATAGAAGAAATAAGATAGAGAATAAAGAACAGAGAAAAGGTATAGTAAGTGAGATATGTGTTATTAATTCAGAAGGAATATTAAAAAACAAGTTAAAAGAGATATGGCAAGAGGAAGAATGGGGGAAATGTGGAATAAAAGAATTGTGAAAAATATGTCAGTGAGAGTAAAAGAAAACTATTATAAAGTATATTGGAGATGGTTTATAACACATGTGAAGTTAAATATAATAAATAAAGAAATTTCTCCAATATGTTGGAGATGTAAAAAAAAGAGAGAGAGACATATTTGCACATGTGGTGGGCATGTGAGACAAGGAAAATAGAATGGTCACTTGTTTTTAATGAAATACAAGAAATATGATGGGAAAGGAGTCAAATGTCTCCACAAATGGCATTGATGAATCTGGTTATGGACACACAATTGAAGAAAGAAGAGGCAGAATTGGTAATTATAATGATAACGACAGCATGGTTGCTTTTTGCCAAGTATTGGAAATCCAATAACCAAACGACTTTGGAGGTATTGTATACAGCAGTGTTGGCGAACCCATGGCACAGGTGCCAAAGGTGGCACTCGGAGCCCTTTCTGTGGGCACCTGACATCCACCCTTCACAGCTACCTGTATTCAGGTTTAATTGGTGTATTGGCACTTTGTGAATAATTTGTGGGTTTTGAATCGCAGTTTGGGCACTCGGTCTCTAAGGGCTCGGTCCCACGTCCCTTTAAAAACAGTTTAAATTACTAAATAAATCGTGCCCCAAAATGCCGTCCTCATGGCCTCCGGACTTTTTGAAAAAAAAGAAAAAAGAAAACCCGGTAATGCTCCCTTAAGCGAGGTTTCTGTGACTCACCTTCCAGGCTGGGGAATTTTTGCCTCGCTTTCAAAATCCAGCTTTTAAGGAGGCAGACGCCGTGGGACCACGCTGATGATCCGGGTTTCTTTTTCTTTCTTTTTACATAGCACCCACCGGCTGTTCCTGGGGCCGATCGGTGCTGGGTTTTTTAATTTGCCTGCATATCGGAGTAACAGGAAGTTCAATCCCGTCCGACAAGCATTAAATTCCCCCAGAGAAGTGGTTCGTGTTTTTTTTTCCAAATGCTAGCGCCACCTGCTGGCCAAGGGGGCTGAACTGCACTTTAAAATTGAAAAAACAGATTTTGACGTGAGAACTCTTCTCCCACATTTAAATCACGTGATGGGACGAAGAGGAAAAGCCGGACCTTCAGAAGATCAGGATCGAAACCCAGGTGTGACCACAGCCTAAATGGTTTGCCATCACTGGTATAGAGACTTATGAAATATGGCCATTAATGATAATCTGACTTGTGGAATTAAAATTAGGAAAGGTTTGAGAAAGTTTAAAAATTTTCAAAAAGGTAAAGGGTATACACCCGGAGATGACTCAATGTATTTCTGGAGGGAAATGGTCTGGTCAATATCTTAAGAGTTGTAACTCTGTAAGTCCCGAGGGGATGGGTGGGTTCCACGGTTGTTGTTGCTGTTTTTTCTCTCAGAAAAAGGGTTGTCCTCTCAGAGTCCTTCAGATACATGAAATGTAGGTCCCAGGGCTACTACCTTTCTAACAAGAAAACCTGGCCCTAAACTACTGCATATTTGTTTCCTGAATCTGACATACTGCTTCTGGATATTAAGGACATTCTACACCAGATAATGAGAGTCAATACTGCACTAAAGATATAGCTTCAGTTCATCTGTCTAATCTATGTTAAGCACACTATAGAGCATTTCAGATATTATACACCGCAGCGCACAGGTGTAGAGGATGTGGCCTTTCAAAGACAGACAACCTTTAAATTGAAACTCTACTGTCAACCTGCATCAGGAAAGAAAAACCTTCCAAGCTAATTACACGGCCTGTGATAACCTTAAAATTGTTGCCATGTATTATGGGCATGTGCTAGAATTTATGTTGTGTATACCTTCTACACACTGATACACTGCATTAATGTATCTTGCTCCCACTGCATAGCTGCATAGCTGCATAGATTAAACCTGGGGATTTAGCCTATGACAAATTTATAGGACATTGCAACTACAGTAGAATAAATGAGAAAAAAATAATACTTGAAAAGTGTTCAGTATAAATGGCACTTGTACAGTATGTATAAACCACAAAGACAATGAGCAAATATTGCAAATAGAGATGGGCACGAATTGAAAAAATGACGTTTCAGTTTTTCATTTTTCGTTGCGGGTCTGTTTCGGTTTGTTTTCATTTTTTGTGAATTTTTTGAAAAAAAATCATTTCATTTTTTTCATTTTTACCTGCTTTTTGCACGATTTAAAGCATTTCCATGTGCGGGCGTCCCCCAACGCCCCAGAAAACACTAAAAAAATGATGCTGGCAGAGACACAGCATAGACTAGGTATGCAGGGAGCCTGCAAAGGCAGCAGCGGGTGTTGCCCAGGGTGTAAGGCAGCCACAGAGTGACTGCACTGTGGGGCAGAGAAGGGTACTCACCGAGAGGTACGCACGCACACATGGAGGGTGCAAGAGAAATCTCTTCTTTCTCTCCCCTAAGAGCCAAGCTGCAGCCAGCAGGAACACAGAGACACACACCTGCCTGGCTGGCCTAAAGTAATGAGTCGCAGAGACAGCAATCCCACCCTAACTCCCACCGCAGACTGCAAGGAGGACAGGGGCTGCCAGAGCTTTTTATGCCCTCTGTGGCTGCCACACCTACCCAGTCTGCAACCTGGGCATGCTATTGGTTGAAATTGTCCAAGAATTTACATGATCCCATCACATGGCTTGCATCCATCTTGTGGCTGGGATCCATTTTGTGTCATCCTTAAAGGGAAAAGAAAAAAATACATCACAATGGGAAAAAGACAAAAACAAACGTTTTAAGGACCCCAACCCCCTGGTAGGTAATAATTTCAAATAATTATCACTGCGTTTTAATGGATGTCCCGGGCATTTTAATACCCAAGAAATCAATATTAGGCATCTGGGAGCCATTTTGGGTCAATGTTCCCTAACTCCCCTTAAAGGAAAAAAACACAGCGATCTGAGAAAAGACATAAATACACGTTTTAAGGACCCCACCCCCTGGTAGGTATTATCAGGCAGAATTTATCGCTGGGTTTTTATGGATATTCAGGACGTTTTTTAACATTTAAAACAGCTCATTCCATTGTGTGTCACCATTAATGAAAATGAAATGTAAAGAACCCAATTTTTGTGGTTCTGTTCGGTTTGTTCCAATTTCATCACAATTTTTGTTATTCATTTTGATATGTAATGAAACGAATAACGAATGATGGAACAATTCCCCCCCCCCGGTTTGTGCCCATCTCTAATTGCAAGCAGTCAAAAGGAATGTCGTAATTTCATGTTATGGAAATCCTGTCCCCACCCAGATTACTTCTACATATGATCAGTGCTAGTCATACCACTGATTGTGTGTCACTGATCAATTACGATGATGTAGAGTAAAACCAATAAAATTCTGGGTGGGATTGACATCACAAAAGTATAAAACTATTCCAGTGGAGAAATGCAGGATTTTCACACAACTAGAGATCCTTGTTACAAACAGCAAGATATTTTCTTATGCAACTTCCATAAAACTCAAACCACTTGAGCTATAGCCACTGCATGAATGGTTTGACTAGATGACATGGTGACCTTACATGTTTATGGTGTGGTCTTCATAGCTGCCTTTTAGTGTTGCTTTCTACAGAGGATTTGGGTGTGCATGTATACGAGCTGTTCTTGTACTGCAGCCAGGATAGGGGAAAAACAGGATGGGGTAAAAAGGGATGGGCTGGTAAAGCCAGAGCTATGCCGTATTTACGTCCTGTTGTGCTGAGGTAAATGATGCCTTGAATGGGTGTGGTGGTGGTGGTGGTGGGAATTATTAGGCAAAGTACAAGCAACTTACCTATTTAAAAGTGCTTGATGTCTGTATACAGCCCATCATAAAAACAGCCCACATATCCCATGAACTGCTTTTTGTCACTCTCACCAGTACAGCATTTCAAAGGAGCCACCTTCATGGAAGTCTCCCATCAGTGGTTACCTTAGAAACGTCTTCCTTCCTGGATGTTAAACTACAGTGGTTCAGGCAGCTAAAAACCCCAGGAGGGGCCTTGATTAAACAGGAAAGAGTAGACAGTTTAATGGCTGGCTTTGCGGCTCTGTTCTTCCACGGTTTACAGTAGTCAAAAGCAATAAAGGGGGGGAAATCATAATGAATGTTTATTTTACAACCAGCATTTCTGCTGTCGTCTCAGCACATTACTGGAGGGCCTGCATAATTTGTAGTGCACTGTTTACTGGCACAGCAACCTAAATCAATGCAGCTGATGGGCAAAGGTTATGCTATGCTGTACAGAAGCAGGCAAAAACCCTTTGTTCTTTGAATAGCTGTGGAAAACGAAAGGAAGGCTGACAGTGTTTAATTATTATTTTTTTAAATTTACCCCCATCCGCTCATATAAAAACCAATAATGTCAACTTTCTATCTTGCTTGGCCTTCACTTTGCAGCACAGATGTATAGATGAGGATGAAGAATAGATGGTACTTGTCTTGGCTGCTTTCAAAGGAACAAAGATGTGATATAAATGTTTTAAATGAAAAGAAAATGAATGGCCTATTACGTTTAGGTAATTTTTAAGTAAAATCGGCAAATGTTCATTGTTTAATGATAGATTTTGAAACTGAGGCTCCAGTACTTTGGCCACCTCATGAGGAGAGAGGATTCCTTGGAAAAGTCCATGATGTTGGAAAAGATTGAAGGCAAAGGAAAAGGGGATGGCAGAGAATGAGATGGTTGGATGGTGTCATCGATGCAGCCAACATGGATTTGACCAAACTCAGTGAGGCAGTGGAAGACAGAAGGGCCTGGCGTGCTCTGGTCCATGGGGGTCACAAAGAGTCTGACATGATTGAACGACTGAACAAAAACGATTGTAACCAAATATGTTAATCAACACCAAACATGTTACATTATGGAACTATATCCATCTCTGAAACAACAGTACACACTCTATGGTGAATGCCAGTTGAGTCTGCCAAATGGACACAGCTAGTGCCCTACTGTAGTTTTAATTGTGCAAAGGGATGACAGAGAATGAGATGGTTGGATGGTGTCATCGATGCAACCAACATGGATTTGACCAAACTCAGTGAGGCAGTGGAAGATAGGAGGGTCTGGTGTGCTCTGGTCCATGGGGTCATGAAGAGTCAGACATGACTGAATTACTGAACAGCAGCAAATGATCAATACTAAATATAAGACAAGCTTTATCTCTAAAGTAGAAGGATACGGATGTTGATCATGTGGGGGCAAGCTAGTCTAAGATGGTGTTTGTTGAATGTAGCCGATTAAGGCCCAGGCCAGAGTCTGGCAAAGTTATTTTTATGCAGTTCTTAGATTTCACCAGTCACCATGGCCACAGATATTTTGTAAGCCAGTGCAAGGACTCAGAGTAACTTTACCCCATTGTTTTTCATCTCAGCCTCCATTGATTGATTGTTGTTCAAGGAAGGAACAGTTTCCCTAGTTGGAACTCACCTTATTTCTCCTTCGCCCCCCTACCCCAAAACCATTCCCACACCTTTGGCCCCATCTCCCCATTTCCATCTCAACTCTTTTCCAACTTTACCCTTTATATTTATACCACCCACCCACTCCACCCCAATTCTGTCTCTTTCCCAAACTTCAACAACAGATTCTCTTTTTAGGATGCCTATAAATCCCTGAAGCCTATGACTTAGATCTAATCACTTGTAGTATCAACTGTGACCAAATTAGCTAGTCAAATAAACCAAATGAACATTATTGGACTCAACTACAGTACCCTTCCATCCAACATTGCCCAAATTAACCTGTGTAACACTCACCGACCACAATTATCCAGCCATTAATGATAGAGTTAGTGAGAAGACCTGATCTACCTAGTCCAGGCATGTCCAAACTTCGGCCCTCCTGATGTTTTGGACCACAACTCCCAGAATTCCAAGCCTGTATTTCCAATGGCAAAGGACTGTGGGAGTTGTGGTCCAAAGCATCTGGAGGGCCGAAGTTTAGACGTGCCTGACCTAGACTGATGGCAAGCTAAAGCCCTATTAGTCCTAGAATGTTCAAAAAGATCTGAATGTTGTAGCCCACAAAAGGAACCCTGACAGCCTTTGGCCACCAACAAAGCCTATACTGGGGATTAGGAGGTCTAAGAAGGAGGTGTGTTTGGAGAGAGGCTGGGGAAGGGGGGGAGGCCAAGCTGGAAGTCACACTCTAACTCTTTTGCCCTGTCACACCCCTGGTGTGTACTGCAGCCACACAACGGTGCCTGAGGGGCCCAAGGCACTGCACCTTCCTCATCCCTCTCCACACACCCATCTTCAGCTAATGCTACAGCATGGAAAATGCCCGCTTTTTTGGAATACTTAAAGTTCCATCCTTCTACGAGCTGCAGTTCAAAACTCTCCAGAAAAATCCCAGCCCCATAAAGAACCAGAGCTATGCGGGAAGAGAAGTGCAAGAGACAAATATTCAAAACAGATATAAGAATAGCAGCTATTACTAGCTCCATCTGGAAATGACTACAAGGACTTGTTCCCTATGCTTTTGAAATGTTAACTGCACCAGTAAAATCTGTGAGAGTTACAACTGCCGACCTGGAGATGATAATAGAAATGCAGAGCAGAAAAAGAAAACAGAAGGGTGGCAGTGGTGGATGGGATTTAAAAAAGAAAGAAAAATAATTCTGAGGGGTGTGTGTGGATCAACTACCTTGGTCAACCAGGCAAGCTGAATTAAAAAAATATTTTATTTCATTTGAAGCATTTTTGCTTCTGCTGCAGCCAAGATGGTTCCCAGAGCAGCTTTGAGATCAACAAGGTGAATAATACAGAAAAACAACAGACCTGGCCTTTTGCCTTCATTGGAGCTTGATTGACAGCAATATGCTACAGGAGGGTTTTTTTTAGAGCACAGAGATAAATATAACCACCTCTTAATTGTGGCAGATCAGCAGTAGTTACAGGCATGCCAAGCCCACCAGAAAATCCATCTTTTTGCTCAGAGAAGATGATATTTGGAGCACGCCATGAAGCCTTGTTCTATTTCACCAACATTTCACCAGCTTGGGTCCTTTTAAGGAAAATGATGGGACAAAAATAGGTTTATAAATAAATAAATAAATAAATAAATAAATAAATAAATAAATAAATAAATAAATAAATAAACAAACAAACATGTGGCGGCAGTGGTCAGAATGCAAGCACATCAACTTGGCTGCATCTGTTCCACTGGATCAAGGATACTGGTGTTTTGGGGTTTGTTTACAAGTACACCTTGCAAGTGAAAAAGAAAAATGTGGATATTAAGTGGTCCTTGTTTACTTTGATTGTACAGTACTTGATATAGTGATTCATCCTAAATCTGCTTTATAAGAGCTTTCTGTGTGACAAAACATATATGTAACACTCATAGTAATACATTCCTAGTTTTACAGGTGTCATTTTAAACCCTTTAGCACTTGTTTGTAACAACCATAGGTTCTGTGCAACTGCGTATACAGAGAAAGAGCCTGAACAAATGTATCCTGGTGATGAGGAACTTTAAGAAAGAAAATGATGTGGCTGACCTTTCTTTATGATCTGGAAACCTCCTTTCTTTATGAAAGTAGCTGAAAAACAGATTTGAATTTTGAGTAAAATGAGCGGTTGAGTCAGAGAGAGTTTTTTTTTTTTTGGCTAAAAAGAAATCTGTGTCAAGTGCAAGTGCTATTTCAAGAAAGCAGATGTAGGTCTGATATCCCATGTTCCACTTTTCATCCCCAGTAGTTTTACTGCCTGCCAAGGGTGAGCCTAGCATTCCTGGTTGATCAAGATCTCCTGCCTTGGGAACAGAAGACTTCCAAGGTCCCTTCCAACCCTACGATTCTATGTAGAATGGAATCAACTCTTTTAGCCTGCATGCAGACGGCCACCATTTGGAATGCATGGAGTGCAAGGCTAATCACATCTTACAGAGAGAAAACCAGGATAAGATACAAAGGGCCGGACTAGACCACTTCCAGCCTCCTGTGTTATATCTCTCTGTGTTATGTTATAGTAGTTTATGTGAGTGACCTGCTAAAAGTTGTACATCTGAGATGCAATGTAAAGTGGTATGATCCATTTTGTGAACTCTGTGTTTTAATAACTCATTATTCTTGCAGGAAATGATAAAGCATTTGCTCCTAAGATGCTCCTCTTGGATATTTTCAATCAAAGCAATGGCATTTTAAATGCCCATCCAAGTGTTTCTATTCCAAAGGAAGCCTAGCCACGAGTGCCATTTTTTTGCCATTTCTTACCACTAAGTTTCACAGCACCTCAAGCTGCAAATTAGATTTTGGTTGTTGATTAATCATTTTTAAGAGAAGCATGGGGTTCATTTTCAAGTGGACTGTACAGACGTGGAAGCTTTGAAAAAATACTGTAATGCTCTACCACCTTCTAATTATGAAGCTGGCACCTTGGCAGTTTCTACCCTAACTTATCAGGAGTTAGTGATGAATGTCAGACCTTGTGAATAATCCAAAATACCCAATTTTACTTACTTAGTTTAGGAATTGGCTTTTTGCTTAATTGGGAAGGCTAGATTTATTTAATGGCGCTGCTATTTCCTACGCTGTTGGTTTTTACTCAGAGAAAGGACTTCTGACATAAACCTGGAAAGTGCTTCTTTTAAAAAATACTCTTTTATTTGGTATTTAGAAATAGGTAATGCAGCAGTTTAAAGGTGAAGGATACTGGAGCTCTTGTTTATTTCATCAAGAGTCAAAAGATGGGAAACATCTGCCACTTACACACCATGTAAGTCCTGAAAACAAAGACACCTCAGCATCAGTCCGGCTGAATAAGCAGCTCGCGACAGGCTGCTTATTTAACAGGATCATAATACAGAAACATCACATGGGGCAGCAAAGAGGATCCAAGAATGGGATTGTAAGGGAAGAGACTGAAAGTTGTGAATCCATCTTAAAAGCAGGGTTGCCAGGAAGCGGGGCATCAACAATTGGCAATGGAGGGGGGAAAGGGATTGAGTTTCTACTTATTTATTTATTTATTAACCACCCAAATTTCCCTTGGGAACTCTGAGCGGTGTACAACAAATTGCCCGAATAAACAATTTGTCCAAAAGTACAAGCCCCACAATAAATCAAATTTTAAAAAAGATAAAACAAAACAAACAACATATGACAAAAAATCCGGCAAGTAGGGGTGGGAAAAACAAAATGAACCAACTGAGGACCAAACATACCATCGTGCACTCAGTGATCACCGAAGGATTCCCTAAAGAGCCAGGTTTTCAAAGCTCTCCTAAAGATGGCAGTGACTCAGCCAGCCTTAGCTCCAATGGCAGTCTGTTCCAACGTGCCAGGGCAGCCACTGAGAAGGCCCAGCTCTGGGTAGAGACCCTACGGGCCTCCCTCGGAGTGGTTACCTAGAGCGAGAGGGAAAGCGAGGCTCTGGTCGGTCAGGACAAAGCTGACCTCTGAGAAATCCGTTCCACCAGATAGTCAGGTCCCAGGCCATGGAGGGTTTTGTAAACCAAAACCAAAAACTTGAACCTTATTTGGGAGGCAACGGGTAGCCAATGCAGGCGAGCCAAAATGGGGGTTGTGTGGTCAAATCTGTCCACACTAACCACCACACTCTGCACTTGCTGCAGTCGCCAAACAAGAGTCAAGGGGAGCCCCTTGTAGAGAGTGTTACAGTAGTCAATCCTCAAGATTACCAGTGCTTGCCAAACCGTCCTGAGGGAATCCATGTCTAGGTAAGGGCAGATCTGGGCAATAAGCCTCAGTTGGTAAAAGGCTGGCCCAGAGGCCCAGCTGCCACCTGGGCCTCTGGGGACAAAGCTGGGTCCAGGACAATGCCCAGACTCCTCACACGCTCTGCCAACTGGAGGGTCAATTCCTCCTCCAAATTGGCGAGAGGGCCACTGTACCCATCCGGAGGACCCCCCCCCCCCAAGGAACAGAACTTTGTCTTCCCGGGGTTGAGTGTCAGCCTGTTAGTCCTGGTCCATTCCACGACTGCGGCCAGGTGATCTTAATCAGCGAGGCTGGGCAAGGGTCAAATGAAGAAGCCGCCGGTCAGCAATAATCCAGCACCCTGGAGGCCTCAGCAGGAGTTACAGGCCCAAACTGCACAAATCAGCGAGACCGAGGGGTGCAGCACGAGTGATTCTCAGAGAATGACTGGTGGAACCAGAGTTCAGGTCGGCTCAGATGGCCCCAATTTTAGACTTAAAATGACCTGTAAAGGAGTCACTTGTGAAATCACCAGAAGGAGGCCTCTGCTGACCAGGATTGGAGAGGTCCCGAACCACCCTGAACAGCTCAGCCTGGCGGTTTGAAGCCTCACAAATTCTCAGGGAGGCATGAGATCTTTTTGCCTCCCTGATCACCCTGACATAGTGCCTGGTCAGCATTTTAACCACAGCCTTATTACTTTCTGTCCAATCCTTCATCCATCTGCTCTCCAGCCTCCTCCTTTCTTGCTTCATCACCCACAACTCATCCGTGAACCACAGTGAGGGGTGGGCTTGGCAATGGATGAGGCACTTGGGTGTGATCTGGTAGACTGCCCTGATGGCATCCTCATGCCATCTATCCACCAAACTGTCAACTGGATCATTGATCAGACCATCCGGGAAAGCCCAGAAGGCCTCCAAAAACCCAACAGGGTCCAGGAGCCTCCGGGTATGGGCCCAAACCGTAGGGCCCAGCTCCCCTCAAAGAGGGGTAGCAACTGCCAAGGAGAAGGTCAGCAAATGATGATTGGACAATGACACGGGATGGGAGCCAAGGTTCCCAACTTTCAGATACAGACGAGGAGGCAAAAACAGGTCCAGAGTGTGCCCGGGCCTATGGGTAGGACTGATGAAAAGTTGGGAAAGGCTCTGAGCCACTCTGGACAGTCCCATTCCAGCATGCTCATTGAAGTCACCCACCACCAGTAGGCAGGGGGACCTCAACAGTACCAGTGAGATGAACTTGGAGAGCTCTGGCAGAGATGATGCTGGGTCACAGGGAGCAGGGTACACCAGCACCTCCCCCTCTGTCCAACCAATAGGTGCAGGCACTCCAACCCTGGACACACCAACGTCGTGGCTTTACTGACAAAAAGAGACACCCTGTACACCATTGCTACCCCTCCCCCGACCCTCCAATCTTCCCACATGCTGGTAACGAAACCCGACTAGCCCACCCAGGTCTTGGTAAAACAAGTCAGGTCAGCTCGCTCATCCACAATCAAGTCATGTATGACTGGGTTCTTATTATGAACCATATGAGGGTGGACCAAGGGGTCAGAACAGGGGGGCAGGCAACAATTTCCTGACCCTGTTTTTTCTCACCTGACCAACACCATGACCCAAAGCATCTCTCCCATGCCCTGACATGACCAGAATAGGCTCCATAGGCGCCAGTGACAAATGGGGGAACAAAGGTCATACCAAACCATGCCAAAACAACAAAACAATGGGGAACTAATAACTACAGCAGATTAATAACCAGAAAAACTAATAAAAACTAATAAAATGCACAATAACCCCTCCCACAGAACCCAATCACAACCCCCATACACAGTACCCAACCTATTAAAAAAGCACACACAATAGAACACAAGATAAGATAAATTAAATAAAACAATAAGATGGCTCTCCCCACAGCCATCAAGCCTTAGGCTGAGGTGACAAAGATGGAACAATACAAAAAGGTACAGAGTGGAACTATACAGAGTGGTAGGGGCCTCCTCCCCCAGCAATATCCAGTCCAGAATTTGCCCTCCAACGGCTTCCAGCTGAGTCCCTGGCAAAGTCCCCATGTTGACAACTTAGCCCGCGGCCATCCCAGGCACCAAAGGTGCCCCCGGTCACAAATGGGCTTTCAGGAAGATCTTCTGCAAACAGGTCGGCATAGCGCAGACCAGGCACCAAAAGGAACCAGTCCAGTCCAGGTGCCCCAACTTGCAGGCATTTGAGGGAAAACAAGGTCGAACAGCAGACTCTATAAAGGGGCAAGATGAAAAGTCCAGCAACTCCCCCCTCACGGCGCAGGTCACATGGCGTCCTCCACATGATGCACCACATGGTCACTCGAGACAGTGAGCCAGGCCACGGACCCAGCAAGAGTGCTGCCACCGCCTCTTCGCCACTTGTAGAGTCTGGCTCTTGCCCTCGCAACCACCGCCATCTCTCCACAACTCTCCGCCGCCACCCACCATGCCTGAATCAGCCCCAGCCAAAACGCCACCGCTGGGAACGCCACTACCTCCGCCGGGACCAACTCCATCAACACTGTCACCTGATACAGCACGACCGCTGTACCGCCACTCTTCAACGCCATGCCGTCATCATGACACCACCAACCTCTGAGCGGGAAGAGACAGTGAGGCCAACCGGCACCATAGCCTGAGCTCAGAAGGGAAACTCTGGCTGGCAGATGAAGAAGCAAGGGAGAAGCAAGGGAGGGTAAAAAGGTGGAGAAGCAGGGGAGGGGAGGGGAAGCAACCTCTCAACCCCCAGTCACCAGGCAGAGGCAAAGGGTCAGGAATAGAAAAACTAAAAATATAAGGAAAGTAAAATAACCAAGATGAAAAGAGGAAAGAAAAACAATGAATATAAGGAAAAAAGCTCACGGCAGCGGCAGAGACATGCTCCCTCTGTTGCCCGCCATCTTGCTGGAACATTAATTGTGTTTTGAGTGTGAAATAGATCCACATACATGGCCACTCATGCCCATACCTATTTTGATTGTGAGCCGCCCAGAGACCTTTGGGTAGTGGGCGGCATACAAGTAAATAAATAAATAAATAAATAAATAAATAAATAAATGACTCTCTGTGTGTGTGTGTGTGTGTGTGTGTGTGTGTGTGTGTGTGTGTGTGTGTGTGACAGAGAGATTGAGAGAGAGAGAGAGAGAGAGAGAGAGAGAGAGAGAGAGAACAGGTTAAATATGAGAGCTCTGCAATTTTTCAGTGGACTAAGATATTACAGGAGATTACTGAACCCAGGCATAGGGGTTATGCTGCCTGCTTGAAAAATCTGCTTGCTTCCATTAGGCTCTGCTTTTCTGTGTGTAAACAGATATTTTACAAAGGCACCTGTACACTTTCTCATCCAAAAGAAACCATGCCAATCCATGTAAGTGGGGGAAGTGGGAAATGATACCCTCTAACAGGACTGTAGAGCTTTTCACCACTCATTCTATAATATGCTGTTTTGATGTTGCCTGCTTGAAATCACCCTCCAATCTAAAACACTGATATCCTTGGCTTTGAGGGAGGTAATATTGCAGAGGTCTGGTGCTCCAAGCAATTTCTATAACCGGTATTTGGCACTCAAACAGGAAATTAAGGACTGTAGTAGGCAAAGCAACCTTTGCCCTTTAATATATTTCTAAATAAAAAGCATTAAGTGAAAAATACTCCCTGTCGCATGTGAATGATTACTGTCTTAAGTAAAACTTATTTCTTTTGCATGCATGGCCCATAGGATAGCAATATCTTATTAATTCTTACTAATTTTGTATTAATGACTTTGCGAGCAATATGGCTATTTCAGCTAGAGAAGTATTGTAAAAGGATCTTGATGGAACTGATATTCTCTGTTAGCTAAAGTTTCTGGCTTCAGCTCAGTGTTGTTTTGGGTGCTAAGCTACCTCAAAAATTTAATCTCACAGTATGAACCAACTAGGGTGTTAAGGTCATCAGGAGAGGCCTTTCTTTCCATCCCACCACTCTCATAGGTACATCTCATGGGAACCCATGAAAGGGTCTTTTTGGCTGCTGTGCCCAGACTCTGGAACTCCCTCTGACTAGAGGCTAGGACTGCCCCATCTCTGATGTCTTTCTGGAAGCAGGCAAAGTCCTTTCTCTTCATGCAAGCTTTCCCTGAATGATGGACTACTTATTATGTCTTTTATATGAATCTATATGTTCACATAGATGTGTTTATAACCACTTATAACCTTGTGTGATTGCATTGTCTCTATGCTTTCATTGTTAGTTCCATCACTCATAGCTTTTACATGGAATATTACTCACTAACTGTTCACATTCTCTTTTAGCTTTAATGTAATTTTAATGTTGTAAGATGCCCGTCAATTCCCTGTTCTCAATACTTGAACATGTCTTAATTATACTGGACTGTATATTATCCCTCATTAGTACTTTAAGCTGCCTTGGCTCCTTTTCCAAGAAGAAAGGCGGGGTAAAATACTCTAAAAATAAAATAAATAAGGCGAAATAAATGGTATAGTTGTTTCTGATAAAAATGTGTGGGCAATGCTAGTGCGCAAAATCACAAAACCACTCCTGCAATCAGTTGCTCTTTTGTTGCATGAATCCAAAGGCATTAAGGGTAAAAAGACATATGTGGTCTTATCATGAATTCAGATTACCCTACCTGTATATCCTGCCTCAAGAAGATTTCCATAGGTGAACAAATTCTGTTTTATATTGAATAATCAATGATTCAGGTTGGTTGCACCCTAAGAGTATGGTCATTCAGGGCAAGAAGAAACTGCCCAGTTGATATACAGCAATATTCTAAGGCTGGTCCTTTCTCAGGAAAACTCACAGAACTTTTATATTTCATTACACATTCCCGAAAAACTGTATTTCAGCTGTATTTTTACTTGTGCCGCTGGAAAATAGGGGGTTGTCTTATAAATGGGAGCATCTTATAGATGGGAAAATATGGTAGTTCCAATTCACCTGAGAAAGATATCCTATTTTTATAAATTGTTCTTTGTGCAGCCATTGCTCCCTCACCCACTGTGCATATGTGTTATTCCAGAGGGCTACCTAATTCTCAAGAAACAGAGGAAGTGACTCAGGTGATGTAGTAGAAGGAAGAAATGGGAAAGTCTGTTTTAAATGCTCAAAACTCCACTCACAGAGTCTAAAAGGCAGACAAATTTTGCTTAATACAGAGTCAAAAGTAACAAGAATCCAGCAAATTCTCACAATTGTGAAGTATGGAGTGCAGCTTGCACTTGTGGACTGAATCATACATAAATAAGAGACATTTATAATGGGTTTGCAGTAGCTTGAAATGACTGTACCAAACTGTACCAGGTATTCTAGCCTGATAACAAAACAAATAGAGGTAAATATGGATAGATTTGGTTTTATGCCACATGCCATAATGTGTGATGCACACCTGTAGCACAACGCTGGTGACTGAAGGGTAGAGTCAGCCCAAGAGCACCTGCCACATCTAAAAATCAACGTGATTTCATTCAGAGGTAAGCCTATCAGAACTCTTTGTATATATAAGCTGAATTTTTATTCCAAACTAACTTTCAATTAAAGTCAGGATCAGGGATTGGTAGAAATGTTTGAAAGATCTGAGGAAATTCCCTAATCAATCCACTCAGATAGACATGCTTTAAAGATAGGACCCTGACTTACCAGGGTCCTGCATTGATGCCGGGGCGGCTCTGGAGTCAGAGTGGCAGTGGTAATGGTGTCTGCCACATGGAGCCACCAGCAAGGAAGAAAGAGACCCGGATGTAGCCAGCTGAAGTGATTGGCCTGTGGAAAGCAGGACACCGGGACTGCCGGCTCCAAGGAAGGAGGTGGAATGACATCAGAGCTGTGTGAAATCAAGGGTTAAAAAGAGGAGGCGGGCCGGAAGGAGCTCAGTCCCACTGAAGTAGCAATACCCAACCCTCCCTCCCAGTTTGTTAATGTTAGAGTTCAGTTGCTGTATATTGTTTGTTTGTCACAACAATTGGCGTTTTTTCAGGCATTGGGATGGATTCAATGGTTTTCGGAAGGCAGGCAGTAGCCTGCTGGTGGACCTCAAAGGAAAACCGGTGATGAGGGGGCGGGAAGGTGAGGCATCCCAGCTCGGGGAGACGGCTGTAAACCCCCCCCCCCCCAGGTGCGATGCCATGATGTGGCCTACGTCCGCATGGCATCTGGGATCCCACCTGGGAGTTTACTTGTTGGGAACGTTGTCATTGTGGGCAAACGGGACCCTTGATGGTTGTATCCATCTCCAATGCCTAGCCAGATAACTGCTGCTGTTACCAATAAAGTTGTGGCCTTTTGTATTCCATAACATGTTTGATTGTGTCATTTGTATAGACGGAAGAAGGCTTAGCTATAGGCCATCAAACTCATTTTCAGGTTTTGTCTATTTTTAAAAAAACTTCCCCCATTTCCAAATTTATGAATCAGTTAGGCCAGCCAATGCCCGGGGACCTTTAGAAACCATACAGTAAAGTTCTACCACAAAAATACAAGTTTGGCATTAAAACTTCTGGTAGTGAAGTGAGAATCAAATCAAAGAGTAAAACAAATCAACAGATAAACTTGGACCCAGAAATCTTAAACTTTAAAAGTGAGGGCCACTCATTAAGCAGGACAGGGAAGTGCCTCAACTCTCAGATTCAACTCACAAACAGACCAATAAGTTGCATTTGCTTAAATGGTTTAGAACCATGTCTGGGAAAAACCAAATTCCAGAAGGTGTACAATGTCCTACAACTCTCATGATCCCTGATTAGGACTTGAGGTCATCTAGCTCAAAAGTAGCTTCCAATGACATTTTGGTGTCCTCCCAGACCAAACATATTTATCTTTTTTAATGGTTAAAACTTAATTATAATATTTAACTTTGTTTGCGATAGTAATACCTCTGCCGATCGACTACTTCAGAGTTTTTGCACCAAACACATTTAAGGAGTATCACTAGAACTTAAAAGACTTTAAAAAATATCTTTAGCTCAGCTAAACAACCAGTTTGTGCTACCCACCCCAAGGTTTATTTTGCAATTTTCAGAGTCTAGGTCCCAGACATAAAACTGTTTGCTGAGCTGCAAAATCTTAGCTATGGACATCTTATCAGGTTCATTTCTTTGATACAGTTGTATCTTGTCAAAAGGTCATTTGTATAACAAAAATATATTAAAAGCCTTGGTTTCCCCTGATTATTTTTAACGTATCGTCTAGTTATAGTCACAACACCCAAAATGTAATTGTAACTTCAGTATTTCCATGGCCAGTGCCAATGCAACGTCATCTTATGCTACACATTATTTCCAGTTCTGAAAGCGGTGACTGTGGAGTCCAGTAATTCCTGTCCTTGAGGAAGACAGCTCCAAAATTGATACAAACAAGGAAAGGCACGGGAAGAATTATCCTCAAAAGAAAGAAAGAAAGAAAGAAAGAAAGAAAGAAAGAAAGAAAGAAAGAAAGAAAGAAAGAAAGAAAGAAAGAAAG
>JAHTLZ010000129.1:41737105-41750017 GCA_023846285.1 Phrynocephalus versicolor
AAGAAAGAAAGAAAGAAAGAAAGAAAGAAAGAAAGAAAGAAAGAAAGTTTAATGTGTACATCTGCAAAAAGCTTGAACTATTTTGACTTAGGGCAAACTAGTTATGGCCTTAAGTGAATGGTATGAATATGATGCTTTTTCTTGTTAAACAGCAGCCTGGAGCATGGGGGCTGGTGGGGTAGGGGGAAAGTTTAGCTCATTTCTCCCCACCTATGTTCTACATTAAAATATATCTTATGAAGGTATATTTCCATGCTATTGGGTTGCAGACATATTCTGTATTCTCAGATAGGGCCGGTCCAAGATGTCTTTCTGTGTAACGTACAACAGTAAATGATATTCTGCTGCACACAATGTCCAGCCCAATGAGATAGACAGTCCCTAAAGCACCTCTCCCTGTCCCTGGAAAGGCATCAAGACAATAACAAGAACATAAATGGCAACCTGCTGCCTTTTCATAACACCCCAAAACATCTTGCTTTACTCAAACGATAGGACCAACACTGTTCTGAAAACTGTTTTTTTTTTTAATACAAGAAATACAACCCAGTTAATGAAGCTAGCAAAATCCAAATTTCCCCACAGTCAAGTTTGTAAAATAGAAAGATTGAATGGAAACATTTTAGGCCAAAATGTGCTGTTATATTTTATGAATCCCGCACATTTTGCTTAACCGACTGGAAAGAGTCTCCTGAAAACAACTCCACTGTATTTTAAAGGAGCATGTGTTGGGGAGGCAGTGTATCCAGTAGCTGGCATGTCTAAAGTTGTAAAAGTAGATTTACATTGTATGTCAAACACTACACATGAGGGTGCAAAAATCAACATTGATTTGGGGCCTAAATATATATATATGTATTTCCTGAAAGTCAGCAAACTGTGCCATTCACAAGGAGTTTGGGAAAAGGCATATCTACTGCAGGCCACTCAGCCAGGAGCACATGATTTATAACTAACAGAAGGGGCTACTGAGGTTTTATGTACTTTTAATTCCTGCTTCAGGGATTTACTGAAAGGAGTAAAAGTTTGGCCCCATTAATTCTATGCACTGGAATTACCAGTGACATCATACACTGGGGTTTGATTATACTGCACTTGAGTTTTTGCTGTGCACATACGCAATAATGTTCACTTCAGAAATGAGTTAAATGAGCCATGGTAAAATTAAGCCTTATGAAACAAGGTGGAAAGACAGACTGCAATGACAGAAACCTACTGCTACCATTAGGTAACTTTCAGGGTCTTTAGTGGTGATCTTTCTATTTTGTAGTTCAGACAGACGAACAAACAGTCGCACCGGCACACCTGTTCAAATACCCTTGAGCAGGAGACGGAAGAGGAAGTCTGTGTCAGACAGAAGGCTCTGGAAGTCTGGCTTTTGGCCTTTTCACACGACCCCTAAGATCCGCTGGCCACTAAAATTTGGACCAGAGATCTTGGGGGTTCGTTGCTCTTCCTGCGTCCCCACCCCTCCGCACTTCCTTGCTCCTGTCTGCGTGAGGGGAGGGAGAAAAAAAAAGGGACAAAAGAATGCAGGCTCACCTCCGTCTGCCGGTCCAAGCCACCCCGAGCCCCGTCGTCGTCCTGATTTCTTCTCTTAAAGGGGCGGGAGGCAAAAAAACAAAAACAAAAAACAAACAGAAGCAAGGAGAGCCCAGCACTCTAGGTTACATCCGGATCTGGGATTTTTCACCCTCGGAGAGCAGGTATCTGAAAAGTGCATTGGGACGCGCTTAGGTGGGTGTGGTCGCACTTAATTTTCTGTAAACTCCGGAGCTGGTGGGAAAACAATTTTAAGCTCTGGAGCTGGGAGCCATTTGTGGTGGAGTTTAGGGGTCATGTACAAATACTTTTTGCCTGTGGTAGCTTGGTTACACCTGTCACCTACCTTGACTACGTTGTATCAGATACTGTTATGACACAATGAGATGTGCATGTATGTTTAGAGGCTGCCTCCATGAAGCACTGAGGATAGAAAGGTATATAATGAGTATATGATTTCATGGCTGAAATCCAGAAGTAAGTCACAACTAGAGGAGGCCCAGACACTCAATGAAATGTGGATAGGTGTGGACTGGAGATGGGGCGAACTGCCAAAATGGTGATTCATCTTGGTTCATGGTTCATCAAGGGGTATTTGTACACGACGCCTAAACTCCGCCGCAAATGGCTGCCAGCTCCGGAGCTTACAATTGTTTCCCCACCAGCTCCGGAGTTTGCAGGAAATTAAGTGCAACCATGCCCACCTAAGCGCGTCCCAGCGCACTTTTCATGTACCTGCTCTTGGAGGGTGAAAATCCCCAGGTCCTCATGTAATCTGGTGAGTGCCGGGCTCTCCTCGCTTCTGTTTGGTTTTTTTTGCTTCCCGCCCCTTTAAGAGAAGGAATCAGGACGACGCCACGGCTTCGGAGGTGAGCCTGCATTTTTTTCCTCTCTTTTTTTCTCCCTCCCCTCATGCAGGCAGGAGCAAGGAAGTGCGGACGGGTGGGGACGCAGGAAGAGCAACGAGCTCTCAAGATCTCTGGTCCGAATTTAAGTTGCCAGCGGATCTTAGGGGTCGTGTGAAAAGGCCCAAGGTTGATGAATCATGAATTTCCCAGCAGTGGAATATGCTGCCACAGACGATGGTGGAGTCTCCTTCTTTGGAGGTTTTTAGGCACAGCCTGGATGGCCCTCTGTTGGGATTACTTTGATTATGGTTCCTACATGGTGGGGACGGCCCTTGATGTCTCTTCTATGGTGTGTTGGTTCATTGGGTCTTTTTTTAGAACCCCTGGGGCTATAAAAATAAAACCAAAACCACCAGAGCCCACCACCCGCACAGTTTTCTCCCTCATTGCTTTCTCCCTGGCCCATCAACTATATTCCTTGTTTGCCTCTGCTACTGTCATTTTTTAAAAATAATGCATTTTTCACTTCACATCAGTTCTAGCAGCCTAGCTTGCATGTGAAAGGACAAATAAAAAGGGCAGATATTCATCACTTCATATTCATCAGGGTCTCTGGACTGTAGGGGAGCCTCTATACCACCCCATAGCACTTAAAGCACTCTCTGGGTAGTTTACAAGCAGGCAACTCCTCTTCCCCCCACTGAAAGCTGGGTACTCATTTTACTGACCTTGGAAGGACAGAAGGCTGAGTCAACCATGAGTCTTCTACCTGGGACTGAACCCCCGGTTGTGAATAAAGTTACAGTTGCAGTATTACATATAACCACTGTGCAGGAGACTTTCAACAAGAAAAATGTCCTCTTTCATGCGCTGATAGTGGTGGCTACTGCATTAATTGTAGTATGTAGAGAGTGCAGGTATGCCACTAGAGCACATCTGAATTAACAATGCTCAGAAAGGTTGAAAAGGTACAAAGTGGAGAAAGAATATTTTTTATAAAATAGAGAAAGATTGATCTGATATGCATCACACAGAGTGTTATCATGTGCATTATCATGTAACATTATATGGGGAAGCAGTACAGAGAACTGGATTTCATGAGTTTATGATTCAACCCAGAGGGGCCATTTTAGTTGTAGCATCTATGAATTGCAGTTCAACAAGTTAACATTTCCTATCTCTGCCTGTGTGTGAAGTGGAACAAATGGGGGTGGGATGGGGAATAATCTGAATTGCAGGACTGTAGAGGAAGTTGGTTTGAGGATAGGCTCTACTGATTTGGGGATAGAAAAGGAATAAGACATTGCTTATTTGTGAAGATTAAAAGAGATGCCACCATTTTACAGTGCATTTATGACTTGAGTACTATTATGTGACATCTTCTTATGAACAGATCACCCTAATTAAAATAAGGTATGTGCTTTTTGTAATACACTTGTGGTTTATAAAGTTGGGTATGGTTTCAGATAAGATATTTGGTTTGCATGGTTTTTTGCCATGCAGTGCGAGAAAGGTTGTGGCAGGTTGAGGCAAGAATTTCAACTTCAAGTCAGTTTCGCCCAGAAGGAGCAGAATGTATGGGGAATGAATGTCTTACTTTGTAATTAACTTGGCTGTCTTTGATGAAATCACATCATGAGCTTCTGCGGAGGCACAACCAGCTAGCTAAAAGAGAAGCAGGTAGCTTCATAATAAAGAAATGTTTTGAGACCAAAAAAAGTGTCCTTATATTTTCTCAGAATAAGATTTTCAAACTCTTCATCCAAGGCAGGCATGTCCAAACTTCGGCCTTCCTAATGTTTTGGACCACAACTTCCAGAATTCTAAGCTTAGCCTGCCAATGGCAAAGGACTGTGGGAGTTGTAGTCCAAAACATCTGGAGGGTCAAAGTTTGGACATGCCTGATCCAAGGCATTCAGATTACTAAAAGAGTACTACTGGCAGATCATTCATTGTGAATATTTGTAATAAAAGTGGGAAAAGAAATGGCAGAGTTATTAAACTGTCAGTTCCAGCAGCACCTCTGTGGCATCCAAGGATATGAAAAAGACAAAGACGCCTCTGAATATGTCAAAATGGCATATGCTGACAATTACTATTCCCATCCATCACCAACCCAGCTGCTGACAAATTTACAGTTGCCCAGTTGCCAGCATCCTATTCCTTCAGGTTTGGAGACCAACGTCTGAGATCCAAGGGACAGACATGAAAATCTTGAGTTTCGAACCATGTCAATCCAACAATAGTCTCCTCACCAAGCACAAGGCCTGAACTTGATTGGCTGTGAATTCAAACAAGATTGGCATGTATGATAAACACATGGAAAATCTCCTAAACTCTCAGTGAGGCAAAATGTATGCAGAGACAGCCCTTGGGAGAACCAGTGATTGCACATGAAGCATAGCTACAATGATTTGCAGTCAGGCTTCTGACTTACTAATGATGTTTCTACATCAGTGCTTGGAGGCAGCAACTCCTCCTGACACAGAGGAGCTGCAGTAAATGCGAACCAGGCCTCAGTTTGAAATCATGCTTTATTTAATTCATAATCTTGCCATTCGGAACATATTTTTCCTATGAACCATGTGGTTGTGATATCTGGGCATATCTGTAGCCGATTACTTTAGCAAGTCAAGTTCCAGTGTTGGACTACAGAGAAAATGCTCTGTGGCTGTTAACTATCAGAGTCACCACACAATGGAAAGGCCAAACTATCAACAATTATAGAAAAGCACAGAGGTTCCATTTGTCAGGTTATCCAGAGCCTCCTGTCTAATTATTAATGCAATAAACTACTAGTTTAACGTTCGGAAAGGAATGACTCACCTGCATGGTCTCCTATTTCATGCCTTAAACAGATGTGGCACAATCCTTCAGGGTGGGGTGCTGAAGAAACTGATATGAAGCAGGAAGTTTGGGTTGGCAGATTTAATTCACAGCTATTTCCAGAAGAAGTCAAGAACTGCTCAGATGACTGCCTCTCCTCCGTTTCTGAGCTCCTTTCAGTGTTTGAAATTAGTATACCTATGACTACCTGAGGCTAAGGACGGAAAACAGTGGAGGATTGCACTTGTAACTTCCCAGTGGCACCTGGTTGGTGGTCGCTGTTTCATACAGTGAAACTAGCAAGCTTTGAAATGCTACTTTTTTGAACTATAACTTCCAGAATTCCCAAGGCAACAACTGATATGACACTTTTTGGAAGGGTAGTCCCCTTCAAAGTAGCATTTCCCTGTAGGGCTCTTCCAAATGGACCATGTGTCCTCCACCTGAAGCATTGTTGATGCTTTCAGTATTTTGACCCCACCTTCCACATGATGTAAGCCTTGGCTTGAAAACAACAGTGACAAATTCTGTGCCTTCTGGTGCTTTTTAAAAATCCCTCTAGGCATGGTTTATTTTGTACTGGGATTTGTTCCAGGGCCAAGTTCTGTGCTGTAGTGCTTTTTCTCAAAGTTAGTTTCTGTTCTCAAAAGTTTGCTGGCAGGAAGCTTTCAGTTAAATTGAAACAATCGGGGGGGGGGGGGACAAAGAAGCAAATGAACAAAGGTTTTAGCAAAAAGAGAAAGAAGAGTGCCCTGCTTATATACTGTCCCACAGTGATTAAAGCACCCTCTGGGTGGTTTACAAGTTACATGTTGCCCCCATAGTGAGCTGAATACAGTGATCCCCAGTTGTTTCGCGGTTCATATACTGCGGTCCCGCTATATCACGGGACTGTAGTACTGAACACTTTTTCTCCCCCACCCCAGCACCAATGAGCTGGAGCCTGGGGCTTGAGGGAATGGGGGAACGGTTTTAAAAGCACAGGCTTTTAAAACCTTTTTTCCCCTTCCCCAAGCCCCAGGCTTTCTTCAGCCTGTAGTCCTTCTTCAGGGCTGCCAGCTGGGGTGGGGGGTGGGGGGCATCTTAAGCCAGAGGAGATGTCGTTGTGCCTTCGAGTGTATTGGGACAGGGCAAGACAGGCTGGAAGAAGGTGACCTCAGCGGCGGCGGCAAAGCAAGAAGCTGAAAAAAAGATGGATGGAAGCCCTCCCAGGAAGGCAGCGGGAGGCCTGAGCAGGGCTGTTGTTCTCAGGTGGGCTTTTTGGGGAATGCCGGTTGTAGGAATGCAATGCTCTGTTAAATCTTAGCAGTGTAGTTCAGAGGAGTCTGACATCACACTGAGAACACTGTATTATTGGGTAACAGGCTGACCAATGAGAGCTTAATACAGGCCTCTGTTAAAGATGGCGCTGAAGAAGCATGGGGGTTCGCATTCCAATGGTTATGAGATCACCTTGTGCTACAGAGCATGCTCAGAAGATATAAGCTGTGTGTTGATTGGATGGTCTCTGCTGACGTGTATGTAATTTGTGAGAACTAATAAAAGTATCTAGCTCATGAGGGGAGGGAGATGTTTACCATCAAAAAGCCTACCTGTTCGCTGTCCCGGCTGCTAAGCATAGGAGAGAAGCTATTATCAAGCCTGCCTGCCTGCTTTCATTCTGATGCAATAAAGCACCATAAAAGATCCCAGCTGTGTTGACGAGTACTCAATTCATTCCTTCACTAATAACCTCCCTGATGGGTAAGAGAGTTTAGTCATATCTAGCATATCCCAGTGGAGGAATCTCTACAGCCGGTCACCCGCCTCCCCAAAGGCAGCCACTCTTTCTGCTGCTGCTGCTGCTGCACGGCTCGTTTAAGCATCCATTTTGCAAGCTTCCTCGCCCACCCTGCTCACCCTCCCCCACGTTCAGGGAGTGTGATGGCGGTGGCGGCAGCAGCTCTTCCCCACCTACTTCTCCTTCCATCTCTCCCTCCCTTGCTCTCAGTCTGCTCCGGCACTGGCGGTCAAGGAGGCCTGCAGGGCCCCTTTAAGTGTAGCTGGAGCCGCCCTGACTTTATCCTCCTGCTGCAGCAGCAGCGGTGGCAGCTTATGCTGGCCAGGCACGGCCGCTTGTTGATCTCGGGGCTTCTGGGCGGTGGCTGCGGCGGTGGATTCTTTCCCCACTGAACGGGGAGGAGGGAGGCTGAGGAGGAGGAGGTGGTCAGTGGGACCAGGTGGGTCTGGATGGAGATGTGGGCTGCTTGCTGGCTGCCTAGCCATGGGAGTCGCTGGGGCGCCTGCCTTCACAAGCCTCCTCGCTCCTCCCGCCAGCCCTCCCCCTCATTAGGAGAGCTCGGCGGCAGTGGTGGCAGCAGTGACAGCTCTTCTCTGCCCACCTCTCCCTCCCTCCCATGCTTTCGGGGTGAAAATGGCTGCTCCGATCCTGGCAGTCAAGGCAGCCGGTGTGGCCCCTTTAATCGCCACTGGAGCCACCCTCGCCTCCTTGCCCTCCTCCTCCTGCTGCTGCTGCAGTTGTGGCGGCGGCAGTGGCTTAGGCTGGCCAGGCACAGCTGCTTGTTGATTTGGGAGTTGGCAGGCGGTGGCTGCGGCAGCTGCTTCTTTCCCTGCTGAGCAGGGATGAGGGAGGCAGTGAAGGACGGGGTGGTTGGCATTGCTGGGTGGGCCTGGGTGGAGAGGTGGGCTGCCTGACTATGGGAGTCCCTGGGGGTGCCCAGCTTCACAAGCCTCCTTGCTCCTCCTGACAGCCCTCCCCCTCATTTGGACAGCTCGGCGGCGGTGGCGGCGGTGGCTCTTCCCTGCCCACCCATCCTCCCTCCCTCCCTCCCTCCCTCCCTCCCTTGTTCCTGGGGCAAAAATGGCTGCTCCGGCCCTGGCAGTCAAGGTGGCTGGCTTGGGCTTGGGCTTTGGCAACTCCTCTCTCCTGGGCGGCCCGGCCGCTGCCCTCCCCGCTGTCCTATGCCTGGAGCTGGACTTCAACTCGGGCACCTGCATTGAGGAGCTGAATGGTACCCAGGTGGGTCTCCTACCGCGTTGGCCCGTGGCAGGAATGGGACATATCTGGGCCCTGACCTGTGAGAATTGGTCCATCCAAGGACACAGAGACATGCACCCAGCCCTGGGGCAGCCTCTGGGAGGCCCTCTCACATCCCTTTCCCAGGACGTGCCCCACCCCACCTGCCCATCCCTTGGACTCTACAGCCCTGACCTGGGGGTCAGGAGAAGCAGTGCATGATGTTTAAAATGTCTTTAAACATCGTACACCCCCCACCCAACCTGCATGCGCATATCATGGATTTTCAGTTATGGTGATTGGGTTGGGTCCCTAACCCCCCACCCCGATAGACGGGGGGGGGGTGTTACTGTATTCATTTCACCAATCTCAGAAGGATGGAAGGCTGAACCAGATTGCTGGGACTGAAGCCTAGACTGTGTACAGAGTTTGGCAGCAGTACATCAGTTGAATCATTGTGCCACAGGACTCACAGAAGACAGGTCATGGCTGGAAAAAATGAATGTCTGTGCTTAAGTATTTGATAAAGCCTATTACAATTTTTGGCCATTAAACTTGGCCACATCTATGAAGCTTCACTGCTGTAAGCCACCCTGGGACTTTTTCCAAGGAGAAAGGTGGGGTAAAATGAATGAATGAATGAATGAATGAATGAATGAATAGTGCAGGGCAAAGTAAGGGATTGGCTGATTAAATTTTGGTGGCTTCCGAACACCAGGTGGGCTCCCATGTGTCATTTTGGAACTGGTAGCTTCTGAAACAAATAGCTCATCCCTATTGACCACCACAACTTCCCCAGATCCTTGCCAGACCTGACTGATAAAATCTGCCAGGCCTACAACAATGGAATGAGCCACAGCTGTCATCAATGTGTCTCTCCTTGAGGACCAGCTTCCTCCACCTCTCAAAGAGACAATAAGACACATTCTTTAAAAACCTAAGGCAGCAACAGATGATATACAGTGGCACCTTGTATAAAGGAATTAATTTGTTCCAAATGAAATTATGTTAAGCAAATTTTCCTTTATACAAATCCCCATAGGAATGCATTGAAAATGGAGTAATCCCATTTTTATGTTGTACAGATTCTCCCCATAGGTAATTATGTTAATCAAATATCCCCTATCTCCGGAATTTTTGTTGTTGTACAGATTTTATGTTATACAAACTGTTTGTTATACAAGGGTCCACTGTATTAATAACTATAGACCTGTGCCAAAATCCCATTCCTGAGCAAGCTAGTGAAGAGGGTGGTAAATCAGCTTCAAGGACTTCTGGAGGAGACCAATGCCTTCAATCCATTACATTCTGGATTCAGGCTGAGTCATGGAACAGAGGCAGCATTAGTTGCTCTGCATGATGACTTCATGAGAGACATTGACAGGGCAAAATGTCATTGTTGGTCCTCCTCAACCTTCTATCTATACCATCGACCATGGTATCCTCCTGGGGAGGCTCTCGGGATTAGGGATCAGAGGACTGGCCTTGGCCTGGCTCCAGTCTTTCCTAAGGGGCAGTCCTCAGAGAGTTCAGCTTGGTGAAATGCTGTCCACCCCTTGAACTCGTAACTGTGGAGTCCCGGGGGATGGGGGGTGGGTCAATCAACTTACCAATTCTATTAATATCTATATGAGGGCACTGGGAAAGGTCATCCAGTGATCTGGAGTTTCATGCCATCGGTATGTGGATTACACATAGCTCTATATCTCCTTCCATCCCTCTGCAGATGAATGTGTCTCTTCCCTTGAGCATTGTCTAGATGCCATACTGGAATGGATGAGGGAAAAGAGATTGAAGCTGAACCCGGACAAGATGGAGATCCTTCATGTGGGTACCCCCAGTGTCTCGGGATTGGGAACATTCCTCTCATTTAGGGAGGAGTGACTCCACAAAGGATCTCCATCTTTGCAGCCTGTGCATCCTGCTGGACCAAATGCTATCCATGGAGTCCCAGACAGCACCTGTGGTCCGGTCAGCCTATTTCTATCTAAAGAAGATCAACCGACCTGACAGAACACCTTATCCCACCAAGATCAGCCTGTAATACCCGTTCATTTCAAACCGGGTGATTAAGATAAGTAACTGAGGGAGGCACAGAAAGAGAGCACAATCTTCCACCCAAGGCTAGATTAGTCCTCTCCTGGGAAGGTTTTAAAAGGACATGAAAAACTATGTTGTTTAGGCGGGCCTTTTTGGAGGTCATAGTTGCAGACAGTGAGCCAAAGATACATGTCTGGAATCTTAATTTTAATTGTAGTTTTCATTTAGTTTAATTTACTCTAACTGGGCCATGTATATTATGCTTTGTTTATATTGTATAGTGCTACAATTTTGTTTGTATTTTAAAGCTTTTATTTTGTATGATGTTTTATCAAGGTTTGAATGTTGCTGTCCACCAAGAGTGGCCATTTGGCCATATAATAAATAAAATAAAATGAAATAAAATAATTCATGAAATGATCATGAATGCGCCATATAGTCTCCTGAAGCTGAAAATACCATCACTCTGCTAATTCATAATCAAACATATTTCCATAAGTGGACAGGTTCAAGGTGGCAATGTAGAGTGTGACGAATATTGCTCCGTCCTGTGCGTCAGCTCTAGATACTCATTGACCCTTTTCTTCCTTTTGCCTGAGAGACAAGCCGTGAGAACCCATGAGATTTTATCTCCAATCCATATTCTTAGCAGAGAAGAATAGAAAATACTGAACTGGAAATGAACTACTATATCTTGTAAGATGCCCCAGCCCTTTCCTTGAAAGGTCTTTTGTGAAAAGGAAAACAAATTGCATGCTGTGTAACAAGAGTAACCTTGTTTCCAGAGATTTGGTCATAAGTTATTAATAATACCTTCATTTCCTTCATGCACTGATTCAGACATGCTGAATGGGCTTCTTACTTACACCTGCTAAAACAAAGCAGATGCCCTCTGGTTTCGGTGGGTCTTTCATAAGAACATAAGAACAGCCATGCTGGATCAGGCCAAAGGCCCATCTAGTCCGGCTTCCTGTATCTCACAGTGGCCCCACCAAATGCATCTGGGAGCACTTGAGGCTAGATATCTGATAGCACTCCCCTGCATCTGGTCCTTGAAGTACCGCAGTTTTAAGCCTGGAGATTAAACATCTCCATCATGGTTTGTAACCTGTGATGGAGTTTTCCTCCAGGAATCTGTCCAATCCCCTTTTGAAGGCATCCAGGCCAGATGGCATCACCACATCCTGTGGCATGGAGTTCCATAGACTAGCAACGGACTGGGTGAAAAAATATTTTCTTTTGTCTGTTCTTACTCTCCCAGCCCTCAGTTTGAGTGTATGTCCCCTAGTTCTGGTATTTTGTGTGTTAGAGAAGACCATCCCTCTATCCACTTTACTCATGCCCTGCATTATTTTGTACATCTCAATCATATCCCCCCTCAGGCACCTTTTTTCCAGACTAAAGAGCCCCAAATATTGTAGCGTTTCCTCATTTTAGTTGCTCTCTTCTGCACCTATTCCAGTTCCACTACATCTGTTTTGAGATGCGTTGACCAGAATTGTACACAATACTCCAGGTGCGGCCTTACTATCATTTTATATAGTGGCATTATAATGTTGGCTGTTTTATTTTCAATCCCCTTTTTGATAATCCCTAGCATGGAATTGGCCTTCTTCACCACTGACTAAGTGAATCTAACCTGGCAGGTTTAAGTAAATAGGTCTTTCCCTTGCATTGGTACCTTCTGATGAAGAGCAAAGCAGTTCTCAAAGGTATACAAGCAACCCACAGAGAATACAAGACAACCCATAGAGTTCTGAGCCATGCTCCAACTATTAGGCAAAGTGAGGTCTTCTGATGATGGGGACAGGGCAGGAATGTCAGCCTCCTATATATTCCTCCAGAACAATATGGCAGCTTCCCTTCATCCTCTGCCCAGGACATAAGATGTCTTCTGCTTTCCAAGCTACTATTTTGACCTGCATTGTGGTGGATAATATTTATCTCACCAACACTACTGAAGGAAGCTGTGGTTGCCAATCCAGGCATATAGAAGGGGTGTCCTGGTGTGCTTCTCAGGTATGCTTGGCCTGTCCCCCAGCTGCACATGTTCAGCATCATTTATGAAGATTTCCTCACAGGCTGCAGCTGGGTTGCCAGGTCTTAGAGTTGTGTCTGTTTGTTGGGTCTCCAGGCAGAGAGAGATACTGTAGCTCTCAAGCTGAGCAGTGTTGAAAGAGAAGAAAGTCAATTTTTATTTGACAGGTCGAACTAAAGCCTGAATAACCATCTCTACCAATTCTCAACTGGTGCCGTGGCTTACTGGTTCAGTCTGAAGTTGTGATGTCAGAAATGCTGGCGCACCAGCCAGCTATTCCAGAAGTTCCCACTCCATATTGGCTGTGGGTTTCGGGGAGCTGTAGTCAAAAACCCCAACCATTTCCCATCACTTCAAGGGATATTTTCATGTTACGAGCCCAGATGTCCAGTTTCCTGGCACCAGAACCATAGGGGGTATAGTGATGAAACCTAACTGCACCCCACACCTGCAGGAAAACGCTAAGAAATGATGAAACCTAACCACTAAAATATCCCCCTGGCTCCTATACAATGTAATGATTCTTTTTTGGTCTCAAAGACAAAAGCTTTATTTAAGAAAGAAAGAAAGAAAGAAAGAAAGAAAGAAAGAAAGAAAGAAAG
>JAHTLZ010000129.1:41765180-41778877 GCA_023846285.1 Phrynocephalus versicolor
AAATAAATAAATAAATAAATAAATAAATAAATAAATAAATAAATAAATAAATAAACCCTACTAAAGACACAGACAGGCAAATAAATCAAGAATACACAAACAGAAACTTACTGTATTTTCATTCCAAACAGCAAAAGAAAACTGAAATGCAACTTGAAGCTTAACATAGACAAACTACAGTTGCTCTGGGTAAGTTGGAAGGCAGAACAAATAATAGAAATTAAGCTTATGGTCAATAAAATTATGTTCCCATCTAGGACTGCAGTTTGGTTTTGCTCCTGTTTCAGCCTTGAGGCCAGACACACACACTGGTGATGGCCAGGAATGCATTTCCACAATTAAAGGTAGTATATTAACTTTGCCTAAATCTGGTTTGTCATAGTGACACATACCTCAATTACCTGTCACATCAGGTATTGCTGTATATGTGTCTGTTTTTGAGAGTGCTCAGAAACTTCTGCTGGTTCAAAACACTCCAGCCAGATTTCTGATTGAAGCCAGTTCAGGAAATATATAACTCATATCCTAAAGCAGCTTTTGATAGCTTCCAGTCTGTTTTGGGTCACAGTTCAAAGTGCTGGTTGTCATCTTTATGGTCTTGTGCACTAGGCTTTCTTGGTGATTATATTCTTCCATAAAAAGTCTGCAAGGGATTTGAGATTTGGAGGAGAGGCCAACTAGAGAAGGGCACAAAACAAAAAACAACGCTGCTTTGTGATGTAACAAATCATTTTAGTTACAAAACAAAATTGAATAACGTGTTTCATTAAAAATGAGACAAAATGCCATTTTTTCCCTCTAAGAATGAAACAATTTGTCCTAGAGGAACCAAAATGGCAGGGGATCTTCCTCAAGCTCTTCCCTGTAAGCCTTTAGAGAGGTTTGGGGTTCACGGGGCAGCGTTAGTAAACTTCAAAGGGGGTCCCCCTAGGAAAAAAATTCTAATTGGGTCAGATGCCACTAATAGCCCTGCCACGGAAAGTGATTAGCAGCTTCCCAACTGGAAACAATATTTCCCATTTGGAAATATTGTTTCCTAGGGGGACCATTTTTAGAGTTTAACCTCAGCCCTCTGAACCCCAAACCTCTCCAAATTTTGAGGGCTTGCAGGGCAAAACTTGTGGAAGTTCTGCAGCAATTTTGGTGCTAAAACATGTCTGTGATCACTATTTTGGGGTAGATATTTTTATGTGCTTGAAAGTACATAAAAAGGAAAAGCAGCTTCACCCCAATTAACCCCTATATTGCTAGTGCACACCGTACACACTGTGGCAATTAACTATGGGGAATCACCTTTGGAGCTTAATAACTCGATGCCCTGAAACCCAAACCTCTTCAAATTTCAGGGGCTTACAGGGAAGAGCTTGAGGAAAAGCTCCCTGCCATTTTGGTACCTCTAAGACTGAGGGGAGCATAGTGTTTCATTTCATTTTGTTTCATTACAAAACTACTTTTAAAAGTCATTAGTAATGAAATGAAATGAAACTACTAAAGAAATGAAACCCTATATCTCCATTTTGTGCCCATCTCTACTGCCAACCTCAGGCACTTATTTAATAAGGATAGAAGAGAGGGTCTTGCTGCTGGCTGGCTGCTCTCAAGGAGACTAAGCTTAGCAGCCACCCAAAGACAAAGGTGTAGGAAAAAGAAAAAAGAAGCAGAGAAATATGTCCTCTCCCTGAAGAAACACATTGAAATCTTCATCCCAGTTGCTGTGTCATCAAATAACACGAAGATCAGTTTTCATCTCTACGGGTAGTTCCTCCATTGAGACACACTGTAATAATTCCATATCACACCATCACCATGCTGTTCATACCTGCTGCGGTCAGTTGTAGCTGTTCTAGGTACTCCCATTTAAAGATGCTAAAGTAATGGCTATCAGATTTTACTGTCACCCATCTTCAATAAATCAGAGGACTTGGTGAAGTGTGAATATCTTGGTTGCTAATATTTGACCAACCTTGCGTAAGATGGAACAATAAGATAGGTAAGAGTTAGTTGTCTTGAACTCCTTGATGGCTACAGCCCCTTGAAGAAAACAGTAAAACAAGGTGAGGTAAAACAAGGAAGAAAAACTGGGTGCTTCTTCTCGTTAGTAATAGGAGAAGTGGTTTTGAAACTGCTCACATAATTTAGTACTGTTTCTGTTTTGGAGAAAACCAAAAGTTTTGTAGGCTTTAATGAGAAGAGCATGGAATTATTTCTGCTACAATCCTTGAAATATAGGAAGCACTCAAGAGATTACATACATCATGATGACTATTCATCTTAAAAGCCACATGAGCATTAAAAATGTTCCTGTCAATAAGGGAGGAAAAAATAATTGACAACAGCTGGTTACAGAAACATTTTGTGTGCTGCCCCCCATCAAGTAAGAACAGCAGCAACAGAACCCTTTGGCATCTTTAAAGTTTGTTTTACTTCATAGCAGTATATTTTTAAGGGCCAAAGGAGATGTCGTGAAGGCTCTAATAAAATGTTCCATGCACACACCCTCGGTTAAAACCATGAATGCCAATATAGTTCTGCATATGTCACATCATTACTCCAGGAACAAATTGGCCAAAAGGGCATGGTCCTCTTAGCATGCTGGCAGAACATGGCTGTCTATTTGCATGTTCCCTCTGAGGAAGGGGATCAACTGCAGTGTTGCGTTCTTTGGCGCTGATTTATAAGCATATTTGGTGCTTTCTGGACATGTCCGTGGGAAGATTTTAAGAGGGGTCAAATCTGCATGGTGCCAGCTGGTCTAAGTTATGCCTGTAGCGCTCCCCACAACAACACAATGATCTGTCTACACGAATTAAAAGAAGAAATAATTTAGGGCTAGTGGGAAATGGCTCCTTGCCTCCTGCGGATGACACGTCACGTGTGCTTCTGCGATTAAGGGTGGCATTGTAAGGCCATAAGCGGTGGCTTCTAAGCAGCCCTGAGTTCTGACATCTGCCATTTTCAAATTTAACCAGTCCATTGGTTCTTGTTCAAGCCCCAAAAAGAGAGAAGTTACAGCAGAATGTCGAGCACAGTGCATGTGGGAAAAGGAAACAAACATAGCATTATATCATTGATGAGGTCTTCTAAAGTCTTGAAGCTAAAGAGTGCTTCCTACAGGAAGTGGCTTCACAGGTTTTTGGAGCAGGGTAAGACAATATAGTTACAGCTGCAGCATACTGAGGATTCCCTGTGCTGTGCACAGTCTCTCCTTTGAGGCTATACACTTAACATTTCTCAATAGCCTCCATTGTAACATTCTGGCTCCTTGTTTCCACTGTTGCCATTGATGCACTGAGTCCTTAAAGTCTGTGACAATCATTCAGATGGCGATTATGCAAAAAAAAAGCCCAGGGAACTGATCCAGAGCAAACTTACTAATCATTGATTTATTTCCTCTCTTGACTTCCCATGGCAGGGCTCCAAATGACAAACCATGGGTCGCTATTTCTCATTCTGAACTCATCCGTTTACTGTATCTTTGCATTGCATCCCCCCCCCCACTCTCCCTTCTAATATGCAAGGCCTTCTGCATGCAGATATCACAACAGAACTGCCATGTGTTTTTGAGTGGAACTGAAGTGAAATCTTATTCAGTTTTTCCCACCAGGGCTAAAGTTCTCAGTTCACTGTGCTTTTCTAAGAAAGAACTATGCTGTGGATGTAGAATTAACCCTGGATAATTGAGTAAGATCCTGCTACAGTGGTACAGAAAATATATGATATAGCTCAGCATGGGCTGTGCATCAAGGGATGGCTATTTTCGCTTCTAAGATTACAAATTATTATTCTGCATTATTGTAATTATCCCAGATTATTTTTCCGGTATACCACACAAGTCTTAGGGCTGTAGTATTTCCTAGCCACCTTGAAATTGCTTTATTGTTTCAATGGTATTTTGTGGGCAAAGTGGAAGGAATAACGGGCACAGCCATCATTTTGATTCCTCCCTAAATGGATGCTGCGCGAGTATTTTGTTTGTAAATAAAATGGCTGCCTCTATTTTAAAAAGCTTGCAGAAAAGCCTCTTGTGATATAGGTGCTGTGCTCTTAAAATAACTTTTTAAAATGAAGTACTTTTAAATTGCTTAAATTGCTTTTAATTCAATTGTGTTTTAATAGTTTTAACATTATAACTTTTTATAGTTTTACTTGTCTCTATTTAGTTAATTTTGTGAGCTTTCTTAAATCCATTTTAGGGGGTGGGATGAAAGCCAAACAACTTCCAAGTCAGATTCAGAATCAGAATACTTTTATTGGCCAAGTGTGGTTGGACACACCCAGATGTTGCAGTATATAATGTAAGTAGCTTTTAATGTGAAAGGTATTTTCATCCCACTTAGAAAAACAGGGTAATGACTGCTTTGTTCTACAGTAAATCATTACAGAGATATCCACTAGATTTTAACAAAGAAATGCATCTCAAGATGACTACTGTGTGTAGAAGATCAGCCGTACATCTGAGGTATGCAGTCTAAGAGCAAATTTTTCCCCATAACCATTCCTTCTCAGGTGGCCCTGTGAGGATGGCTTGGGGACAGGGTGGGGATGCAACTACATAAAAATAAAATTACTGCCACATTTGCTTCAACCAGAAGTATCTGTGTAGTAAACATGCATTCATCTCAGAGCAAAAATTCTAGTGAGCCCTCCATAAGATAGCACATTCTTCTATCTCTTGGTTCATTGCTCTCACTTTGAACGTCACACATATCTGAGAGGCATTTTATTTGTTTGTTTATATATTACATCTGCATTCCCTGACTGGGATCCCAAGAGCTGACCTTGTGAATCAACTGCTAAAGCAATAACTGTCTAAATCCCATTGGGTCAACAGGTCTTCTCTAGATCAGACCAGCAACAACATGCTTGCCCATATTTATATTCTGGATCGCCTGGATGCAATGAGCTAAAATGTGATTAAATATGGCCCTCAAATGTTGGGGACAATGCCAACCTGAAGTAATTCTATAAACATAGAGCCATTATTGGCAGAGCAAGACACCTCCCCACCCAAAGAATGTGTTGATGGTAATTCAGAGATGGAGGGTGGGTTTCTCTGAGATGCCCTAGCATGTGATCCATTGACTTTGCCCATCTGTAGGTTCAAGAAGGGAATTTCCTCTCTGTAGGGGATTTGGAGGGAGAAAGTATCAGCAGAAAACCCTCCCATAAAAAGCTGACATTCTACCACTTGACTGTTCCATCCTTTATCTCTACAACCCAATAGTCTTGACATAACTCAGTATATTTTTCATGACCAAAAATTCCTACAAAGAAAGAAGTGTAAACAATGTTCCCTGTGCTTAGCAGAAAGGACTGTACAATTGTGCTATGTCTTCCCTTTTTCTTCATAGTTCTTTCAAGGAGTTCTGTGGCATATCAAGTTTCACATCCACACTTCTTCTCTAACACTTAGCTGGAGAATCCATGGCTTCCCCAAAATAAACAAAATGTATGATAAAAACCTGGGGGGGGGAGAGAGTGAGAGAGAGAGAGAGGTATAGATAAGCATAGGTTTCCTTCCAGTAAGAAATGATGCTCAAGCTGTATTATCATGACCTCATCTGTGCAAAATGATGTTGTAAAAGATGGTATTTCCATGGGTCTCATACAGTTATAGCCTCAGTGCTTTCTGGAATTGGCTGATTTTTAACACTCTCAATTTTAGCTGGAATGTGCCTTGGCTGATGTTTACACAGACACTTGAGATAACAGATCTACAACAGCCCAGTGTGCACCTTAGTATTGCCATTGTTTTAGATTTAGCCTAAGAAAAGGTTTTCCTACTTCTAAAATCTGTTACACTCAGTACTTTCAAAACATAGAGATTGTTATTATCACTTATCACCATCTTCAAACTTCCCCACTTCCTCTGAATTATCCAAAGTACTTGGGAAGTATATTTATCCTTCATGGGACAGTGTTGTTCCAAATTATCCCTATTATAAATGCAAAGGATTTGGGGATTCTTTTCTGACCAGACAGTTAAGAGCCATTAACTTTATCTAAGATAAAATGGAGGAGATACAACAAGCTTTCCTTAGACTAGTGATGAAGCTGTTTGAATAAGCAGTGAGACGTTTCAATCTCTCAAGAAAAGAAGTCCGGTTGCCATGCTGACTCAACTTCCAGATATACTCACCTGGATGACTGAGAATCTTCACAGATTTATCTAAGATAAAACTAAAAGGTTAAAACTAAAAGGTTATACGTAGTTATAAACACAAAGTCTATGTAAACCTTTAGATTCATATAAAAGAAACATAGTGGTAGTCCATCTTTGGAGGTTTTTAAGCAGAGGCTGGATGGCCATCTGTTGAAAATATTGTGATGGGGTTCCTGCATGGCAGGGGGTTGGACTAGATGGCCCTTGAGGTCTCTTCCAACTCTATGATTCTATGTTTCTATGATTCTATGATCATTCAAGGAAAGCTTGCCTGAAGAGAAAGGTCTTTGTCTGTTTCTGGAAGGACAACAGAGATAAGGCAGTCCTGGCCTGTTAGTGGGAGGGAGTTCCAGGGTCTGGGTGCAGCAGTCGAAAAGGCCCTTTCATGGGTTCCCACAAGACGTACCTGTGAGGGTGGTGGGATGGAGAAAAGGGCCTCTCCTGACAAACTTAACACCAAGTCGGTTCATACTCTGAGATTCGATCTTTGAGGTAGCTAGGACCCAGATCATATAGTGCTTTGTAGGTCAATTTCAGCACCTTGAATTGTGCCCTATAGCTGATTGGCAGCCAGTGGAACTGTTTTAATTGGGGTCTAATGTGATCTCTGTACCCCGCCCCAGTCAGCAGTCTGGCTGCTGTATTTTGGACCTCTTGACATTTTCATATATATTAGCCCACCTTTCTCCTTTAAATGGAACTAAGGTGTCTTGCCTCATTAAAAAAAACTCTATTTTATGCTAAAAACATTCAAAGCCTTAAGGAATAACCATCCAATTAATAGTCCCCCTCAGGGAGCCAGTCACTAAGGGGAAAACCTGCCTGAAGGGGAAAAAGTCTTTGTGGGAGGACATAAAAGATGGAACCAATCTGGCTTCCTGTGGGAGGGAGTTAACAATGTCTGGAGGCAGTAACACAGAAGGTCCTCTCTTGCCTCCCCATCAAATGTATCAGTGAAAGTGGTGAGACCAAGAGAAAGGCCTTTTCTGATTATCTTAATACCCATAATGGGAAATACAGTCTTTGACATAGCTTGGACCCAAGGGCTTTATAAGTTAGAACCAGCACTTGAATTGTGCTTAGAAACAGATTAGCAGCCAATGAAGCTTCATATCAGGGCAATGGGGGGAGGGTATAAGCAATCACTGTAACCAATCCCAGTTGGCAGTCTGATTGCTGTATTTTGGACCTGCTGAAGTTTCCTGACACTTTCCATGGGCAGCCCCATGTAGACTGCCTTGAAGTAATCTAGCTGGGATGTAACTATTTGTGATCAGGTCAGATCTCTCCATGAACAGGTTCAGCTGGCACACATGTTTAATTTGCTATGATAGAACAGAGAAACAGGAAAGTTCCCCACGTGCATGGGTTGCAAAATTATGACTATAGAAGAAGTACATAATTTTAATGCTGAGAAGGAAGAAACTGAAATAGTTAAATATTTTCTGTAACTTGGTTCAGGCATCAATCCAAATAGCAATTGCAGCCAAGGAATCAGAAGAATGAGACTCAGATGAGTAGTCGTGAAGAAACTATAAAATAGGTTTCATTTGAAGAATGTGTTTCTGGAGACCAAGCCTGAGATAACTCATACAATGGTATTCTTAATTACTATGTACACATGTGGCCTAGATGCCCTAAGCACATCTGATCTCGCCTGATTTCAGGCTAAGCAGGGTTGGCCCTGGTTAGTACTTGGATGGGAGACCACCGGGGAATACCAGGTGCTGTGGGCGCCTGGAGTAGGAACTGGCAAACCACTCCAGTATTCCTGCCAAGAAAACTCCATGGACATGGGGTCACGAAGAGTCGGTCACGACTGTAACGACACAACACATGTACAGATGTGAAACCTGGAGAATGAAGAAAGTTGACATACAAAAAGACCAACTTATTTGAAATATGGTGTTGAAGGAGAGCTGTCAAGATACTGTGGACTGCCAGAAGAATACATGTGGGTTCTAGATCTAGTCAAGCCTGAACTTGAGGTTATAACATCAAGAACAAAATGTGTAGATGACGAAATCCTGCAGACTATAGGAAGAAAATTTAGTTGTGATGAACTACCCACTGTAGGTAGCACAACTGTAAATGTGAAATTTCATTGATCTGTGTGAAATGCCCTTTTCAGAGTCATTGAGGCTCTTTGCTGTTCAAATAGTGTACTGTAGTCTTTTAGCCTTAAGAAATTTGCTTTAACAAGGGGCAGGCAAACTTCACACCAGACAGCAATGTTGTACTGGATGTTAAAGAAAGTGTGTGTAAATATATTTAAGGCAGATGAGCAAACCTGGCTTTCAGCTTTGCAAATACAGATGTTTGCATTGGGATTCAGGATGCTAATGTGGAGCTAATCAACAGGTTTTCATTACATTTTTAAACAGAGGAAGTGCTTGTTACATTTGTCACACAGTGAAAGTAACCACAAAATATGGGAAGGGGAGGGCTGAGTCTCTGACTGTTGTCATTCCTTAGAAGTGTGTCTCAACTTGAAGTGCTCCTGCATTTCTTATGCATGATTTGTACTGTTAAATTTTCTATTGTTGAGTATGGCTGAAGTTCAAAATACTCCACCTTCTGAGCTTTATTTTGCTACAATTTTTTTGGCAGCTAAATGAGAGCAGTTTTAATGCAACAGCCAGATGTTCTGAACACACACACAAAGAGAGAGAGGAGGGGAGTGAGTTCTTCTCAGGCTGATTCTCAGTTTGTAGGGATTCATTAGCTATTTTGATATTATTTCATTGTTATTTCAAAGGCGTGAAGTTCATGAAGCTTTCTGTTTCTGCCAAAATAGCTTGTCTAGTGTTGGGTATAATGTGCCGTAAACTGGAAAGGGGGAATTTGGTGTTCCATTTCAAGTGGCAAAATGTATTGGACCAGGCCCAAGTCATCATTCAGTTGCAGATACATTTTGCTGCATGTAGAAATTATTGGGTACAATCCCTCTGATCACTAGCTGAAAATATTTGAACAAACTGTCTAAGATTCAAGACTTCTGGCTCCAAAGACCACAGGACAACATACAAGATCTGTTTCGACATCCTCATATGGCTCAGTTCAAAAAAGGTTCCTTTCTTGAACTGCACCTCCCAGAATTCTTGCAGCTGGCTTGGTCACTGTGAAATGCTGGTAGCTGTAGTTCTAAAAAAAGCATTCTTAGAGCCTGGTTGAGTAATGAAGGAATGAAAGTTCATGGGGCAAAAACAGTACCCCATGCTGAGGTTTAGAAAACATGTATATTGACAAGGTCCTGTGTCACATCCTTGCTATCTCTAACTGCATGGTATCAAGATGCTAAGAAAGTGCTGTCAGTTTTAATATACAGCATTGGGCCACATGGGCCAATGGTCCGGTGTGATACTAGGCAACTATGAAGAAGATGAAAGGAATGGGACAATGGGTGGTCAGAAGTTATGTCTGCCATTTCTATAGAAGAAGCCATAACCAAGATAAGGTTGTCTTGTGTATGTGACCCCACAACGACAAATAGCATTCAGTCATAATGTTCACCTTGTGTTTCCCTTTGTGGGTCAGTCTTTTCATTAAACAAGGCTGAATTTTGACTTAGTATGATTCAAAGGCTGATGAGGAATGAAATTTTAGTATGTGCCAGTCATGCAATATGTTAATGGAAAATAGGGAATGCTAAGCTCCATGTTTAGCATATGGCCAGAATTACAAATGTCTCTTTTCTCGTCTAGTTATCCACAATACAGTCAGTGTACCAAGGGCTCCCACCAGCTAGCGTTGCTGCTTTTTCTGTAACATATATTTATTAAAGTTTTAAAACTGTAACAAAATTAAAAAATAATAAAAAGGGAGAAATTGCAGACAGCAAATAATACACCACAGTTAATAATACATAAATATATAATTACTGCATCACGTATGACTTTCACAGGTCGATTGGTTGTCCAGTGGGCTTTTTTCACTAGTATATCTGTCCAGAATGAGATATGAGATGGAGTGGTCTAGGAACCCATGGGTCAATATTCACGTGTGAAATAAAAATATAACATTTTGTACAAAAGTCACCAATGTTCAGTGAACTCGAGAACATTGACTTCATGACAACTTTGATTGAAATCCTTCCCACACACACTCAGACACAGACACAAAACAGCCAGATTTACAGAAGGGATGAATGACAATTCAGTTTGATTCAGTTTGGGGTACAAACTTTCCAACTTTTCCAAATTTCTTCCTAAATTCAATACTAAAATCTTATGAGTTAAAAAGAAATATAATGTGCAAGAAAGCAAAACCAACAGGTCTCGCCATTGCATTTTCATAGAATCATGAGGATGGAATGTGCCTACAATCCAACCTCCTGCGCTGTGCAGGAATACAAATCAAAAGATATATGCCAGGTGATTGTCCTAATTTCTCTTGAATACCTCCCGTGTTGGAGGGCTTGCCACCTCTCAAGGCAAATGGTTCCATTGTTGTACTGCTCTAACAGTTAGGAAGTTTAATCAAACTCTAGCTTCCTGTACAATTGTTGCATGTCATGTACTCTGGGGGGGGGGTCAAGAGAACAGAACCTATCCCTCTGTATAGCAGCCCTTCAAGTATTTAAAAAAGTGCTATCATATCTTCCTCTTTCCTCAAGACTAAACATGCCCAGTTCTGTCCTCGTAGGACTTGGTTTCCAGCCCCACTAATCATCCTTGTTGCTGTCCTCTGAACTTGTTCCTGTTTGTCAGCATCCTTCATGAAGTCTTGTGTCCAGAAGTAGACATAGTACTCAGCAGGATGTCCTAACCTGTACTGAACAGAGAACTAGTACTTCACAGCATTTGGAGTCTATGATTTAAATTTTCTCCTTGTGTGGAAGTGAAACTGAAGTATTCATTGATTCCTGTATTAGAGTTCTTCCAGTGCTATGCAACTTCTACTTGTATCACTCCAGTAGATCTGTTTTGGTTCTCACACACAGAAGGTAACAAAAACACAGAGGGAGACCTTTTACTGCATGAACTGTTAAGGAAATACTTCGAATATTCATTAAATACTTTTAACACAGTGAACTCCTTCAGCCAAGGTTAAGATGTACACTAAAAATTAAGGTGTCTGTGTGTTGGTGCTGGGGAATAATCACATGAACGCTCAGTAGGACATGCAGGTCCCTAAGCCAAGCTTACACAGCTGACCCATTTATGGATAGGATCAGAGGATGGGATTGCTTGATATGTTTTATTGAATATACTTTATTCTCAGGAGATCATTCAGCTATATAATGTTTGCCCACTTCCCTTTCTCTGTGTGTATATCAGAGAAGGAGCAAGAGGGAGTATAAATGGTCTCTTTTTTCTTTTTGGATCTGCTTGCCATTGGTTCCTGTGCCTTCTGCCGCTTCTGCCAAAAAGGAAAAAGCAACGCACCAAAATGTTCCCACAGAGTTTTGGCCTGTTCCATAGGTATTCAGAAAAGTCTACTTGAAAAATCAGTGGCCACACTGAGTGCATATTATTAGGCATGCCTATCCAGAAAAGTAAATTTTCCATAGTATTTTAGCGGATAATTTGGAGCAGAGAAATTGTGAATGGGAAGGTTACTCACATGCATATCCTGCCATTTGTTTTCTTGTCTGAAGCTGTTCTTCATTTCAGACAATCAGCATTTATTTCACTCAATTGCATGCACAATGTAATTAACCCTTCTCAATGGCCGCTCCACGCTGAATTCTTTGGAGGCGGGGCGTCTTTGCTGCCTGTCCGAATGAGGCGCTTGAAGGAGCGCTATTTACGTAGGCTGTGGCAGGGGAGCATGCCTATTTAAGGACCTGGTGCGCTCCCCAGCCCCAGCCTGTGCAGTCGCCGCATCCCCCGTCCTCCTGACCTATATCGCGGATGGTGATGCTTTGCTGGTCACTACGGGGACGGATGTGAATTTTTGACTGTCACTCAAATTGGCCAAGAGTGACAGTGTGTTTTCACCCATCCCACCATCCATAACATGTGGAGGGCACTAATAAAACCCTATAAACCAATCACAATGGTGGGTAGCGCAAGCCATATCTTAAGTAGGTCCCTCTTTCACATGGCATCTTTAAGGTGCTCAGCAGCCCTCATATAATTATCTAGGATAGGAATTAGCTATAGGTCTACCTAAATATCAAGCCCGATCACATAAAGAGGGCTGCCAATGGTTAACGAGATTCAGAGGGAAAGGATGCCCAAATACCTGTAAGGCATCCCACCCTTGGCATTGTAACACATGCCACAGGAATCTCTGACAATGGGGAGGGACCTATAATGTATAACATCTACAACTAACACTTGTGCTATGGCACAGACCCTCTTTTAGTTTCAGTCACAATAATAAAGTTGAGAGTTATCTGCTGTTATCAATAAGTTGTGGCCCTTGTTTAAACCCAAAAACACTGTGTTGCCTCATTATTTTGGTCTGGGCGGGCAAAAGCACACAACGGCTCAGAATTAGGCTCTAAACCATTTCATTTGTTATGCAGAAGCAAGCCTCAGTGGTCTCCCACATGTAATAAAGAACAGCCATGAGCATCTGTGATTGGTGACAAAGATCCACTGTGAGGACTGCAAGACACCAACTGGAAGGAAGTGTATACAGTTTTGAAGCCTTGCATGTGGAGTATGTCCTGTTGAACTCAGTAGGATTTAGCTTGAGAAAATTATAAGAACTCAGATGGCAAACATAAAGTGCAGAAACAGATGAGGCAGCAGCTTCACAAGTAGGAAATGATAAAAACACAATTGCTTTAGAAGGAGATTCTTCACAACTGCCATGTCTGCATAATCAGCAGGCAAAATATACCAGCCAATAGCCAATCACCAGGGTCATTTGCACCTTGCCAAGCAGAAAAACAAGGATTAGACAGTGTTTACTTCTTAAGATCTCTCTGCTTCAAGCTTCCATCTTGTCTGTTTCTGTCCTAAGACATACATAGCACCACACTCTTCTACTGTTTTCCCTCTCCATATCTGGGGCTTTACCTGTGACATGGACTAAACCAGGTTTCATTAGCAAGTATAAACATAAGAGGGCAGTGGCTCTGAACTTTATGCCAGACATATTTCTCCATCTGATACAACTCTCGGTCTAAGGTGTTCATCTGACTCAACTCACAGTAGCGGGGCCATGTTTACTCACTGCAGCCCATCTATGAGGTTTCTTAACAGGACCAACTGTTTTTGGTCCTTATACCTCTAACTAACAGAATCCACCACTTGACTTTAAAAACAGCAATTTCATCAGCAACAGCAGTGTTTTATAATGTTCTCTGAAGTGTTATCTTGTGTGGCCTTGGGTAAACTACACAGTCTCAAGAGGCCCTCAGAAAAAGGGAATGGTAAACCATTTCTGAGTACCTTCTATGTAGAAAACTCTGGAAAGGGTCACTATCAGTCAGAATTGTCTTGATAGTGTGCATTTATTTATTTATTTATTTATTTATTTATTTATTTATTTATTTATTTATTTAATTGATGATGATGATGATGATGATGATGATGATGATGATGATGATGATGATGATGATGATGATGATGATGAT
>JAHTLZ010000129.1:41779945-41792616 GCA_023846285.1 Phrynocephalus versicolor
TTCTTCTTCTTCTTCTTCTTCTTCTTCTTCTTCTTCTTCTTCTTCTTTTTAACTTTCCCCTGGGGAGGTGTGGAAGCAGCCAAGATATGCCTGTCAACAACACTTCATCCACAGTCAGTTATGGACAGGGTGGATAAAAATAAATTGCTCTAAAGATCATGTTCTAGTTAAAATACATTATAGTCCAAAGGTTATTTTATTTTTTAATTATGTAGCATAAGGCTGTATTAATCAATTCACAGTGCCATGCTCTCCCAGAGGTTTCTGATTATTTGGGGCAATTTTTCTATCTAGAAGATATTATCAAAAATGCTTGGTTTTGCTATTTTCAAAACTGTGTATTTGGGTCTGCAACAATAACATGCCTCCTTCATAGCAAAAATGTTATAAAATAAACATAAGAATTGAGAAAAATACCTTAATCCCATTGTTCCTCTGCAAATCTAGGTACTCAGAATCAACCCCCTTACCTACATTTCAAGACATTCAATGAATAGAAGGTTGTTTGGAATGGAATAGGTCTGCACAAGGAGCAAAGTTTGAGGAGGGAGAGGCAAGCAGTAAAATGAAAGTGAAAACTTTTGAACACAGTACAGTACTCCAGATCTTGAGATCTTTATGTGTATAGTGGCCTTAGGGTTATCATATGTATTCTCACTCTCTCCCTTGAGGAGAAAAACCTGTAATGTTATTCTTTTGGTTACATAAAACTATTTAAATTGTTATTATTAAGGTAATGATTATTTTTCTCCTTCCAATAAAATACAACAGAACAGTTGTCCAAATATAAATGAGTAACCTATTAAACTGGAGATAGTTCACCTTGCAATGATTTCATAATTATCTATCTATGTATATCTAATGGTATATAACCACCACATCAGTACTTTTCTGATATAACTGTAAGACTAATCTGAAAAGTTATTTTTCTAAAAATGAAAGCATCTGGTTGTAAATATTAAGATTAAAACAACTCCAGTAAAATGATTCATTATGTAAAAAATCATGAGTTAAATTAAGCCTTATTGACTAGTGATTTAAATTGTGATTTAAATCAAAGCAAATTAAATTGTGATTTAAATCATTATTCAAATCAAAGTGATTTAAAATGTGATTTAAATCACATCCACGCTTGTTACAGAAACCTTTATACCCTATATTTTATTCATCTTGTTATTTATTGGCACAATTGATTAAAAACAAGCCAGGGCAGCAGTTGTTTTCCATGAGAAGAACAAAGATCATTGAGATGTTTTGCAGCATAAAAGGAACACTGTGTTTAGGGGAACACAGAAGGAATATATTCTATTAAATGTGGATGATGTATAAAAATATCTTGATTGGCTTCCGTTCATTTCTTCCACAGCCACTTGGAATAAGATTAGGACAGCAGGTTGTGTAAACAGAACCTGAGTGAAATACTTCTGATAGTTTTGTCAAGGTTGTGAAAGAAAATGTGGGGCGGAATTATTGCTAGAATGTATTTAAGGCAGAAAATGAGTATAATATTTGTATACATAACCCTTTCTAGATGAAAGGAACAATAAAAATCCTTATAGCTATCTCTTTTCAGACTTGAAAATGTAATTGCACTTCATAGGGCTTTGTGCTTCATTACCTATTTAGTCAACTACATACTTCTTAAACAGTGTCATTGCAGTTTATTAAGTACGATAAATCAATCCCTGCTCCCTTCTCCAAGGATTTTACAGTTTAAATTTTGAATACCATGACAGGAATACAAGAAAAACAAGTGCAAACATAAAAATGAACAAGGGGATAGTGGTGTTTTAATGTATGCATATTTACAGCAGCATCTCGTTCTCTGAGATGTAAGGACCAAAAACCTGAGATGAAGGTTCATGGGCAGTGCACTTGCGATGTCAGTCACAGAGGCAGGGCTCGTAAGTGCTGGGATGAAAGCAAGTGCAATGCATAGGCAAATACTTCTGCACTAAGCCAGTTAGCCTTCGAAGCAGGTGAGAATGTGGTTATGTGATGCCTCCATTTTAATAATTAGCTTAGAACGGTAGAGATGGAAGGGACCAGAGAGATCACTGAGTCCAGTTTCTGTCAAGAAGGCACAGTGGGAAATCGAATTCCTAACCTCTGGCTCCACAGCCAGATACCTAAATCGCCAAGCTATGGAGCAGTTCTTTAAAGACACAGTGCCCCACAAAATCAAGCTTTTTCCTCCTCTAGTAGGGATGCTTGCTTTCATTTCCCTATCTGGAGAAGCACAGCAATGCCACCAAACACTGGCCTACCCCTTGAGAACTAGCAAATCAATATTTATATAAAATATTTATGATCCACCTTTATCCTCAAGGGCACCCAAGGTGGTCTCTAACATTAAAAGCAAACAAACAAAGGAAGAGAAAACAAACAAACAAGACGGAAGCTTAACGCTCAAAAAGCTACTCAGTGAACAACACTAACAGGTTGCCTGAGGAGAAAAGTTTTTGCCTGGCTGGGAAAAGACAATGAGGAAGGAGTCAACTTGATCTCCCACGGGAGGAAGTTCCATAGTTTGGGAGCAGCAAGTGAGAAGGTCTTCTCGTGTGTCCTCACTCAAACAAAGCTGTGAGGTGTCAGGATGGAGAGAGAGGCCTTCCTTGATGATATGAAACCCAGGCAGACCCACAAATGGGAATGTGGTCGTTCAATCATAGTCAAGGGTGTGGATGAAATTAAGAGGACCAGCTTGCGGCTTGGTGGGAAGGTTGAATTTTGCAAGCAGAAGAGGATTAAGATCTTTCCTTTAGGCATGTCATGCAATTAGCTGTTTATCCATCTTTTGTCATGAAGTTGTACACCTGGTAAACTTGAAATTGTAATGCAGACGCTTGAGACTTTATTGGCAGAGGAATGGGCACATGGCCCACACACTCCTTCTTAAACACTGCAGCGTCCATCACAAGGGGCGGGTGGAGGGACAATAAACTACCTGCCTCCTGATTTATGTGGTTGACACGGAACATTTCTATGCACTTCCACAGGGACAAATTTAAATTCAAAACCCGAAATACCAGCCGATAATGAGTTACACATTTATATCTGAGTGCAAGGTTGATATGAATTGGAACCATGCTCCTTTTGACTGAGCAGGTGTGATATCATGAAAGTGATTTGCTGGCGGTTACCAATCTTGACATGAGTCATTCCTCTTCTCATGGGCTGCAGACAGTGCAGGTATGGAAGTGATCAACGGAATACTAAAAATGCCAAAGCATACCTGTGCCATTTGTTTTCGGGGAAACGTAATTCAGGAACTACAGCCCAGATCTGCTTAAAAAGTATGAAAAGAAAACATTGAAATGAGTTCTGTGAAAAGAGCCACACTTGAAGATCTTTCTTTGCATTAAAAAGGTCCCGAAATAAATCCAAAGAAATAGGGCATGGTGGCTCAGCAGATTAAGGCTCTGAAAACTGTTGGCTGCAAAGTCGGCTGCTCGGCGGTTTGAATCCCAGGTGCCATGCAGTGGAGTGAGCCCCTGCTGATAACCCCAGCTCCTGCCAAACTAGCAATTCAAAAGCATGTAAATGCAAGTAGATAAACAGGTACCGCCAATAAAAGTGGGAAGGTAAAACAGTGTTTCCTTGCAGCCATGCCGGCCACATGGCCATGGACTTGCACAACACTGGCTCTTCAGCTTGAATACGGAGATGAGCACTGCCCCTAGAGTTGGACATGACTAGCACGTATGTGTGTGGGGAACCTTTACCTTTTGCCTTTTATCTTTAACCTTGATGCCATTTCCCTGGGATCTTGGAAAGATCCTATTCATATATGCAGACAATACTATACCCAATGGATCAATAATTTCATTCAACACTATACCCTTTAGCAGTTATGCCTTCTGAACACAGATTTATCTTCTTCATTTGTCTCAGAAGCAATCCAAGGGTACTTCTGCAGTGGAAGGATCAGCCATCAGGATGTTGTTGTTGCCCAGCAAACATCTGAATGTACTCAGAGTCCTCACATTCTTCAGGAAGATTCCTTCTGTTCAATGATAAAAGTGCAGAGGCTGCAGAGTAGGGAAGGTTATTTTTTCCTGAAGCTGTTGTTTGCTATGAAAACTAGGGCACTTTTGCCTTTCTTAACCACTGCCTAGTAATGCTGGGTTGCTGAGAACACAAGTGAGGGCCTTGTCAATAGCAGCACTACAGGTATGGGACTTCTTCCTAAGGAATAATTTCTTCTGATGGATTTCTGATGTTTAATATTCTGTTGTTACTTAATTTTGATTGGAATTCTATTTTCAAAGATTGCTGTATTTATTTATTTATTTATTTATTTATTTATTTATTTATTTATTTATTTATTTATTTATTTATTACACTTATTAACCGCCCAATTTTCCCCATAGGGAACTCAGGGCGGTGTACAGACGTCACCCAAAGGTGATTCCCGAAATACAAAAACCCCACAGCCTAAACCAATCAAAATCTAACAAAATACAATAATATAAAAATACTACATAAAACACTCATACAGAAATAACTGATAAGATAAGCAATCACACCAATTAACCAATACAAAATTAATGGCAAGGTTAGATCTGGCAAGAAACTAATCTGTAGAAGGGAAAAACCAACAATATCACAGTATGCTCAGAGGGCCCCGAAGCATTGCCTGAATTGCCAGGTCTTTAAGGCCCTTCTAAAGGCAGGCAGTGTCTCCGCCTGCCTGATTTCAGCTGGCAGCTTATTCCAAGAGGCCGGGCCAACCACCGAAAAGGCCCGATTCCTGGTGGACACTCTATGAGCCTCTCTTGGTGTTGGGACTCTTAAAGAAAGAGTAGACTAAGCTCTGGTTGGCATTTACTTTGCTTCCTGATAAACATGGTCAGGATCATATATTCCCATGTACAAGGGGTGCAACACACAAAGGTTTCTGCTTTCCCAGCCCTTAGGGAAGGGTGCATTTGTACAATGTGGGCATTTATTCTTATTGAAGAAGTTCATGCAGGCCAATGTGCTTTCTCTGCATGTGCCAATATGTAGGCCCTAGCATCCAAAAATAAGATCATGCAATGGGAATATCATATTTGCAGTGTCTCACTTACGTATTCACTTGTACCACAGTGATCTAGACCAATTCTGTCAGCAGAGATTTATGCTGTGTAAATGCTGGATGAGATTTTGTTCTCGGTATTCAGAAGTAAAGGGTGAATTTATGGCACAGAGATTCTTACGTTAGTTTTGACATTTCATCCACCTCACCCATTAGGAGAGCACTCTGACCAATAAAGGATGTAAGGAATCATCTTATCCTAAACATGGCTAGTAACTCAGCGCTAGCAGCGGCTTTCCAAAGTGTCACAAATGGGCCCTCTGGGAGATCTTAGAAGCCAAAGAAATGATGAAGTACACCGTACTCTATAAACAAGCCAACACAGAGAAAGAAGAGATTTGCACAGATCTGTGGGATAAAATCATGTCTCCACTTCACCATCCAAACAGAGGATGAGAAAACGTTTATTTCCTAGCAACTAGAGCTGGCATGAGAAAGGAAGGAAAGATCTACATCTCTAAAGCTGACTGCAGACTCACACTCCAAATGTCTTCTGCAGAATTCCCAGAGTGTCTTAACAACGAAGAAGCATTTGAAGAAGGAATAGTCTAGTTGAGACGTCCAAGAAAAACAGCTGATAGACAAACAACGCCTGACTCCGAGCGTTGTCAGCCTCAGCAACATAAATATGATTTAGCTCTTGTAGGATAAGCATTGAAGATTTGAGAAAACATTTAAAAAAAAAACAACTGAACGGGAACACAAGATGCAAGAAGGCCATATTTTGTATCAAGTTGAAGGAATTCTACAGAGCAAAGGGTTTGGTTTGTAGCTGTGCAACAGGATGAGTTGTCACCAAAGGAGGAGTTTGTATAGACTGGGTTTAGTATACATGGTCAAGAATTTATGCCTCACTTGCTCAAATCCAAAAAGTTAAGAGCCATAGGCTGGGGGGGGGGGGGCACCAGATATCTGAAAATGTATCCAGAGCAGAGTTTAAGCAATGGACATATGACTGTCTAAGCAAGGAAAGTGAGTAGATGATGTAGCATTCATTAAGGGAAGAATCCTCCCCACCTTCAGTTTCAAGGACTTGCTGTTAAACAATAAACTCTTCTCTTCCAGATGATTTTAATATCTCCAAGCACATGTGTTGTAACTCTTTGCTACAGTGCAATATGAATGGCCAAATAAAAGATCTCTCCAGATTCAAGATTTACTGCTTGCAGTGGGAAAAGGCCAACCGGATGACATCATTGCACTTTGAATATGACTTTCTGCCAAGTTCAGTAATGCAAAAGTAGAGAAATCGATCTTTTTCTTGTTTTAGTTTTTTAAAAGTTCCTTGCTCCAACTGGGTATTTGTTTAAGTTATTTATGTACAAGTCACTGTCTATGTTAAATAAAGTCACCTTGGCCCACATCTGGGCCAAAAAACCTTATGTTTCTGTCTGTTTATATTGCATTTGATTAAGGAGAAATTAGTTGCTGGATCTTATAAAAATAGTTAAATCTAGAGATGGGCACGAAACAAAAAACAATGTTTTGTTTAGTTCCATTTCATCCCCGCCTGCATTTCATTTTGTTCCAATTCATAAAAAATCTTGAAAAAAAATTGCATGCAATGAAACAATAACAAAATGTTTTGTTCCTTTGGTGGCTTTACCCACCCCCTCCTCCTCTTTCTGGGCTCTGGTGGCTTCTGGGCTCTGATATGGCTCCAGCAGCAGCGGTGGGGCCTTGTGCCAATATCGCTCACCCTTCCTGGCCAGTTTCCTTGTCAAGGCTGCCCTGCACTGGATCGGCAGTGGTGGTGAGCACTGGAAGGCCTCCCCGTGGCCTCGCAAGGCCGCCCCGTATAGGATTGGTGGTGGCAGCAGTGGCAGTGGACACCAAGAGGCCTCAGGTAGGGACCCCTTTTACAGACGCACCCGACTGGAGGAACGAAAAATGAAAGGAAATGAACCTAAAATATGCAGTTCATTTCATTTCATTTTTCTTTAAAAATCAGTTTGTTTTTCATTTGAAATGAAATGAAAAACACAATGAAAAAAAATTATTTCTTGCCCACCTCTAGTTAAAACTAACAGAGCAATATATTCCGGGGTGGGGGGGAGAGATGTGGTTCTTGTACACTATACCAAAACATGGTAGGTGATACTTTGTTAGATTATAAAACTTTCACAAATAAGTGCTAGCTTTTGAATGGTTAGGGATTAGGGGTTTGGAAACCAAGCCCTATGAGGAAAGAAAGAAAAAAAATTGGCATGTTTATTGAAAAAAAGACTGAGGGGAGATTTGAAAACACTTTTCAAATATCTGAAAGGCTGTGACCCAGAAAAGGAGCAGGATCTGTTCTGTTCAGCTGAGACTGCAGGACACATAATAATGGGATCAAGTTACAGGAATCCAGATTTAGGCTGAAAATCAGGAGGGGGGGGGGAAACCTTTCAAACTATTAGACCAGCACATCAATGGAACCAATTACCTTCAGCAGTGATGAGCGCTCAACACAGGAAGCATTCAAGAGAAATTTAGACAAGCACCTGGTAGATAGCCTTTGATTTCCATTCCTGCATTGCAAGGGGGGTGGCTTTGCTGCTTTAAATGTGGATTAGATCTACAACAGGCATAATCATACACATTTCCTTTTATCTGACCCAATAATTTTGCTCTGTTGGTCTTGCATCTTGGGCTACTTGAATTAAAGGACTTTCTCACTTTTTGACTATGATCTAGTTACATAATAGAAGCAGAATATAACCATATGTGAGCAAGAGCTGTTTTAATTTCCTGTGATTATGGAGTGCAAGTAGAAGTAAACAGGACAAAAGATTATATTGTTTTGCGGAACTGGTTTTGCCACCATTATTGGAACCAGTAGAGCAGCTCTTCCGGATAACATCCCTTGTCACCAAGATGAATTTTGCTGGCATGTTAATGAAGGATCTCGATATATAACAAGGGGCAAGTGAACACCGCCCCTACATATGTCCCCCCTAAACCAGAACTCACTGACCTTCCATATAGGGCTTTATTGCCAAACTGTGGATGAAAGCCGTCATTTGCAGCCCTTCAGCAGAATGTGTTTACAGAGTTCCCAAAACTTCATGACCATGGGTGGAGCAGCATTACATTCTTGTCCATATACAACTCCCTTTCAGAACTATTTTTCTGAACACTTCATTCAATGGTCCACAGCAACTTTCCCTGTTTTGTTGTTAAATAAAGTAAATAGCATACAGAAAGAAGAATGCATCAACTTAACATAGTACCAGAATTTTGCTGTGCTGGTTAATTTGAAAATAGAGAAGGGAGTTTCTCCATCTTCCTTTTTAATGTCAAAATCCAGCTAATTGTCCCCTCAGTTAACACTGTGCTCAGCTCCATTTAAGTGTGAATAAACCATTCACATTGACTACACAACAGGATGATTAAAATGTTGACTTGTCCCAGCGAGAAGCCCTAGCCGTACACAGCAGAAAAGAGCAAGACAGATCTTAAAGGGACCTGACGGGTCGATCTAATTAGAAATATAAGTGGACAATGCAATTTGGTTTGAACCACACCATGACAACAGTGATCCAAATACTGATCTATATACCTGTATGGAGAGCCTCAAAGTTACTGGTTCAGGCAAATTTATAAATAGGAACTTTATCACCGTAGTCTGAATGCGAGGGCCAGACCATAAATTTGGTTCTTGGGAGAATATATATCTGCCTAGTCCTAAGGGCAGTTCCAAATTTTCAGCAAGTAACCTACTACAGGCTCTCTGCTTTCCCTCTTAGAGGTTTCCAACTCTCTGAAAAGATTTTAAAGAAGACATGGCACCAGGAAACTGCTTGCATTCTGCTTGTCTTTTCCTAAAAAAAATTAAGTTAGAGAGTATTATTTTTATCTTTAACTGAAACCTTTACTGCTAGGCACCTTAAGGTTCAGTGCTTGAGTTCAGAAGCCCTTGCAGGTTTATTAGCAAACCCAAAATATTTACCAAAGACATTCTCTAACAAGGAGTTTTATATCCCTTTTCAAAATGATAACCAACGCCACATTTCACAGAATAGATTTTTTTTTTTACTCTAAGGTAAAAGAAGGGGAACTTGTCCAAAAGCAGGAAGCAAGTAATCACAATAAAACTGGGCCACACATTTCTATAGGAATAGAAGGAAGACGGAAGAAGGAAAGGAATAATTTTTCTGAATGCCACAATGGTAGATATCACCCTGCATTTCTCTGTGTACTGAACTTGAACATTTGGTCACTTCAGCTACCTCATGAATATGAAATAGGTACAGTGGACCCTTGTATAACAAACACCTTGTATAACATAAAATCTGTACAACATAAAAATTTTTGGAGATAGGGGAAATTTGCTTAACATAATCGCCTATGGGGAGAATCCGTACAACATAAAAATGGGATTACTCCATTTTCAATGCGTTCCTATGGGAAACTTGTATAAAGGAAAATTTGCTTAACATAATTTCATTTGGAACGAATTAATTCCTTTATACAAGGTACCACTGTATTAGTTTTTAGTGGCCCTGAATAGCTTACATTGGTTGAGGCAGTCATGGTAGTGCTCAGTCAGAATCAAGAATTCTAGAATCATGAGATACAGAAGAATCATATACCTATTATATATGCTTCCAATGAGCACGTTAGTTTTTAGAGAAAGAGGTGAGCTACACCAAATTCTTGACGTAGTGGGGGGGAAATGAATGTGGGAGTGCAAACCACTCAGCAGGCACTTCCACTGGTTTCTGGAACCTCCAGCAAAAAGATAGCCGGATTGTCCTTTTTCTGCTTTCACAAAATGGAAGTACCTGCTGAGAGTGCCAACTAGGAAGGCTGGCTAAGATACAACTGCTTCTACAATTGTAAGAGCAATGTATACTCAGCAGACACTTCTAGGAACTGCCTGAATGCTAGGCCAGTACTTACTTGGCTTCAGGAAGTATTGAACGTGTAAAAGACACAGGGTCTCCACTGACTTCAATTGGAGGGAAGGAGAGAACTGAGGAAGGGGCAAGTTTGGCAGGCAGCCTTTGACATATTGGATACCTCAAGCCAGGTTAGGCCTGAGGGCTGAGGGCTGAGGGTTAACTAGTGGATTCATTCAGAGTGATGTGCCTGTTGGTAAGTCACTGACGACTGCTGGTTAGCCTGCTGGTAGATAGCAGGGCATGGGAAATTGGCAAGTAAGGAGGGCAAACTGAAAGGGAGTGTAGAAATGGGGCGCTGTTTCGTATTAATGAACGTTTGAATAGTTGAGAATATATGTAATTTGCTAAACTTTTGGAAACTCTGAGGCTTCAGCTATAAAAGTTATTTACGCCTTCCATCATGACAGAAAAAGCTGAAGTAATCTCATCTGTTTTATTTCAAATGGCTTTCAATCAGGGCTCTGAATCAAAAGGAAAGCCAGAGAGCTTGAAATATGTGTGTAACTCTGCATGCTTTCCCTACTTTCCCTTTGTCAGCCAGATCTTCCACAGGAGCAATGGAACCAAAGGGTGGACTGAGCTCTGGTTTAATGTGCTAATACTCAGGACAAGTGTTCCAATGAGAAGGCATCCCTGGAGGCTGTGCTCCGAAGGTCAACACCATAAGCACTTGCTCATACACTATGTTTAGACAACTGATCATCACAACATTGCAAACATCATGTTCTCTTGCCCTAACTTGAACTTTTATGGATAACTCATTTTTAAATGGATGGTTGCAAGTGTCCAACCAAAACATGTGAAGTGCCCACAGATGTGTTTTGGTTCATGAAGAAGAATGTCAATGAGGAACTCAGAAAATGTTCTTAGCACTGTTTTTTTCTGAGGAGATGATTGGAAATATGTTAGAGTATCAACTCTGATCCCTATGTATCCACAAGGCTTGGATGCAATGTTTCCAACTGTGCTAGGAACAGTATACAGGTTTTGACCTATTTGTCATATTTCCTTTTTACTCTTTTAAATATTTGAAATTTAGCGAAAGCTATATTATTCAGCTATGTTCCTTGAGCATGAATCATCCCTGGACATAATTCATTGAGTGTCTTCTTCTTTGTCAAAACAGTCTTAAAGTTAGCAGGGATATAATCAGCCTGCTAGTTCTTCTCAGGAAGTCCTTATTTACAATGAATTGGAGACTGATTGTCACCTCTTTTGCTCCCTCCTTTCACTCCTAGTATCTTAAGTGGTCTATGCCCCAGAGAACTCTCTATTGTATTGATCCAGTGGAAATGAGATGGGTCACCACAAACTGGATTGTTAACAGTTGAAACAAGATAAATGAACACTGAATTATCAAATGTACCTGTTATGGCAAGATGTGAATTAAAGTAACATAGTCTACCTTTCCACCTCCTGTGTTTTCTTCTCCTTGGACTTTGAGATTGATTGTATTGTCAAGAGTAACCATAGATAATGCCTAACTATATCAGGAAACAGGCATCTGGTTGAGCCTTTCCCACTTGTACCATGAATTGGATCCATGGATATTGCCCTATTTGAATTCCACAGGTTACTAACTCAGGACCTGGCAGAGAAAGATGAAGAAGTAGCTGTGTTCTAACTGTCCCTAATAATTTTTGTCATTGTTTAGGTCAAATACATTGCTGTGGGAGTCATGTGTACAATATGTTTATCAAACAGAACTCTGCCAGGTTCTTGCCCTTCCTTCCCCTTTGGTTGCTTTGGTATCCTAGCACTTAATTAGCAAACCTTTTACAGGGGAAAACCAAAGAAAGAAATGGAACAGGAAAGGAGATGAAAGGCACGAGATGTGGTGAGGATTGGGTTAAAACGGCAGCCAATTTCCCTACTGATTTGCCTCTCTCTCACTGTTTCTAGTGCTGCCTGGAATGGTATTAAATATAGCAGCTATAACCCCCTCTACACCAGCTCAAGCATGCGAAACAATGGGGATGCATTCAGTTCCAAAACACCAGATGCCCCATTGGCTTATATTACTGGAGGTAATCTAGAGAGCAGCCTGAATGATCAACAAAACATCTTGTTAAGCTTAAGTGTGTGGTCAGATATGTAGGATCATGATGGATCAAGCAGGAAAGAGTCGCTTCATTGGGTGTGATCTCCTTTAAAATAACCCTTCTGTGCATCTGTGATCGAGTCCAGCCCCACAACACCAAAACAGTAGATCTTCCTTTACATAAGAAAGGTCAGAACAGGGAGCAGAACAGCACTGGACTGGGGGGGGGGGTCATGATTTTCTGTAAATCATTGTAGTCATCAGCTCAGACTGGACCACACCACAACTGAACTAAAATACAAGCAACTGCCATTTGAGCACATCCTCTGTGGATGTACCTTCATGCAGCTGTGACAGATATTTTGTTCTCAAAATGTTTTAGTGAGAAAAGTAAGATATGTATATGTTATCTTCAGTGTTTGCCCAGTACAAAAGGCTGAGAATTTCATTTTAATATATCGCTGAAGCTATCATCAAAAGTTACAACTCACATATCTAAGACGCAAAGAATCTGAATTTCAGAAGCTTAAAAATTTGAAGGCAGGAATAAAATAAAGTGGCCAATTTTCCCATTTTTCTTTCTTTCTTTCTTTCTTTCTTTCTTTCTTTCTTTCTTTCTTTCTTTCTTTCTTTCTTTCTTTCTTTCTTTCTTTCTTTCTTT
>JAHTLZ010000129.1:41792626-41810164 GCA_023846285.1 Phrynocephalus versicolor
TTTCTTTCTTTCTTTCTTTCTTTCTTTCTTTCTTTCTTTCTTTCTTTTTCTTTTTTTGGAACACAGAGCCAAGCTATATATTACAGATAGGATGTTGTTAGAAGAGTGGACCCCTTAATAACTGAAGTCCATGGGGGGAAGGTAGACATTAGAGGAGCCTCCTAATATAAGATTGTTTCCTGTCTCTGTGCAGCCTGTATGCGTATGTAACTCCTGTGGTTCCTGTGAGTCTAAGAAGAAGAGACAGCTTTATATAGATGGGATGGTCTTTAACTCATTTTAAGGCACCTTAAACATAGCAGGAAAAAGCTTGGGTTCAGATTATGGTTAATCTAGTGACACATGAAACCATTCCAAATACACACTGATGTTCATCCAAAACCTGATGAAAACACATAATGAAGTCATGTGAAAAATGAGATTGTCTGCTTTCATGCTAATCCTTGACCCACAATTTAAAAGAAAAAATCACTTTGACTTTTCTCCCAAATTCCTTAGCCTCTCAAACCCATACAATTAATTGTGCTCAATTGGTTTCGACAGTTTGTCAGTTTTGGGGACCCTTCAGGATTAATTAGCATCAGTAGCGGTTCACTCCTTAAAGTGCCATCTTTATATATATGGATTTCTGGCTTTTGATGTAGATTGAAAACAGTTCACAGTTCTTCAGGGAAGTACAGTTTCGGCAGAATTTTTGAGTAACAAATTAGAGGACAAGAGTGGGGTTTTGCTTCATCCATTCTCAACTACAATACTTCTGAAATTGTACCTTCAACATCTTCCTCTGCACTGTCAGAAGAACTGGACAGAAATTTATGGGGTCAAGGAAAGGCTGATCACTAGAAATCATATCCCTGTTCCCAGTAAAAACTTTGCTGACATGCACCTAACATTACCAATGGATGGCCCTTGTCTCATCTCAGATAATTATTATGATGAGTTCTGGCTCTCATTCTCTTTAGGCTATTCCACAGAAATCCCAATTAGAGGCAATGCTCCTGATTATATAATGAAATTTTTAATTCCCTCTCCAGTGAAAGCTACAACTGCTAAAATGTATGTCTGGTTCAAGGGTAGGCAAGGGTACTGCCTTGGTGCCACAGGGCTCTTTCTCCAAGACAATGCTTGTGATTGTCTCATTCATCTGGACCTCTCCCCCAAATCTTTAGCAGAAAAAAGGAAATTAGTATTCAGAGAGGCTTCCGAGAGTAGCAATTCACCCTTTAAAATAACCCCCTGTACCATTTAATGTCCCCAAAATGCCAGTTTTCAAAACCAGTAGATTCGAATAATAGAACAAAGGCAATTCCATAAATCAACTTTTGGATCTTTTTATGCCATTTTACACCTCTTATGAAACACACAGAGAGCTCCATGTGTGGTTTTGCTTCATGACACTATGGCTGAGGAATACTTTCAGTGTATAATTGGTGCATGGAGGGAGAAAGCTTAATACTCTGCCTCTCATTGCTTGCCTATCACTTCTCACTCTCAGGCTATTTTTCAACAGTTTTTCCCTTCACAGGTTTCTGAGAGGAAGAGGAAGCCTGAAGGCAGATATTTCCCCTGATTTCCCCTGCAATACTTTAGAACTGACTGTACTTGTGTAGCATGGGGCAACATGTGATCCTTCTCTATTTATAAGAGCAGAGAGGTGCTTCTCAAATATAATGAACCCGATGACATTGCAAATAATGCCTCTGCATTTGTAAAATCAATTCCAACTGATGCTTTGCCTCATCAAAAGCATGCTATGTGTGCCTTGTTTCTCAAGGAGCAGTATCCACCCTGACTTTATTCTATTCACAGACTGTCTTGTACACCATTTCCAACATTTCTCTTGCTGTTTCAGTAGAATAATGGCTGATGAGTCAAAATATATTTACTATGATGAGATCTGTGACCTAAAATGATGGGTTTGATACCCATGTGACTATTCTGGAGCCAGAAAGCCAAAGACAAAGCATGATTTCAATAGTTCAGGCTAAAATGCCATATTTCATGGTCCTGACTGGGTTGCAAAACTTCCTCCACCATTTGTAAGCACAACAAATCCCTGTGTGAAGCCCTTTTGTAATCATGCCACAAACCCATGCATTTTAGAGGGAAAAGTGGGGGATTCTGTTTCCCAGCAGATGTTCTGTGAACAAAAATATTAGTTTTGCGATGATCAAAATCCAAAGCTGTTCCTTAATTAAATGTGTGGTTGAGATAGCCTGTCATTTATGTTTTTCTTCACAATGTTATGAATGTAAAACAAACAAACACACAAAACAAAACACTCTAATCCAGACACACCTTGTAGGCACAGGAACACAGAGATAGAGCATCTGGAACAAACCTACACTTCAATGAGCCACAAAAATCTTGTGTACTTAAAGACTGGCTGTCTCCACAGAGGTTGTCCACATTTGAGAGCTGTGTGTGTATTGTTTGCAAAAAGTAGGTTAGGGGACCAACCAGATATCATCCCCCTTTACAAGGTCAGACAATGACAACAGTTGCCAGGCAACCTGGACCTCTACTACAGTCATTGCCTAATGCAAGGTTGGCAAGGCAGGGTACAGGCACAGCCATCCAGCATCTGATAAAAGATCTCTAGCCAAGAAGAACCCACCACCTTCCAAAACAGTCTGTTCCACAGGCGAACAACTCTTATTGCTAGGATATTTTTCTTAACATTTAGCCTTTGGTTGCATTGAAGTACCCAAGAATACATTAGCTCCATATTCTACATCATAGCTTTCCAATATTTGGAAACCACTGTCAGGTCTGATTTTAATCTATGCTTCTCTTAGAGAAATAGACTCTGCTTTATCAGCTGGGCCTAGTGAGAGAAAAAATGTCATTGAAGTCAACAGGCTCAACAAAAGTGAAATATCTTCACCACTAGAAACTCATTGCAAGAAGAAATCCTCCTTGCCTCTAAAATTTGGATGGGCATCCAGGTTAAACTCTGCTTGTATCTGTGAGAACAGCTTTCCATGGGGGGAAACGGAAACAAATGAACAAATACACTTTAGTTAATGGGGAAAATGCAGAAATATACATATTATCCAAAATACACAAATAAATGAACTTTTCAAAACTGGCTTCCTTGCAGGATGTGCTGTTTCAGTTTTCAAGATGACAGTAAGTTTCCCCTTTCCCACTGCTATCACTTCCACAACCAGTGCTTCCCTTTTTGTTAAGATCAAGACCAGGTTAGCAGATAACCTTCCTTCTCTACCTGCTGAGGGATCAAGTTGAGGGCAAGATGAGTAAGAAATGCCTTGTTCTTTCAATTCCATTCAGAATTAGCCATCCAGAAGATGACAGAATAGTTGAAATGCCCAAGTACACCCATAGCTATGCTATGTGGAAATGGTGTTTTGCTCCTTGTGACCACCATCTGCATCTCCCAATTCACTGGGTAGCCTGCAGCATAAGGGAGAAACTCATTTCTCCTTCCCAATGTTTCTCTTTAAGCATCTCCTTTTGACAGTTTTTAACTGGGTTGGATCTGGAAGTTGAGTCATGGCAAATGGACTTCTTTCTCTTGAGGGATAGAAACATTTCACTGCTCATCTAAACAGCTTCATCAGTCTGAATAAAGCTAGTTGCGAGTCCTCCATATTCTAGTCTGCTTTGGCCTCTTGTCACCCTGGTTTGAAATAGGTACATAAGATGAACAATGGCCTGAATAGGCTTGTTAGGTAGACAACAGTTTCAATAGCCTTAAGGTGAACAATGGCCTGAGGTGTTGTCTAAGGCAAATGAAGAAGTTTGATCTTCTCCTCACCCAGAAACAGTCAGTAAAAGAAATTGGCAGGAGGAAGAAGGATGATGGGACCATGACAGGAGATGTAAAGGACAAATGAGTGAAGAAACTCTCAAACAGGGAACTCACCAAGACAGAGATAGAGGTCCTATCCAAAGGCCTAAATTTTGCCATCACACCCAAGCAGGTTCCTGTTGTGGATTTCATCACAGCTACAGAATCGGCCATTCACAGCAACAATCTGCCATCAGCAGAAGCTGAACTACTCAGGATAAAATTCTCTGTCTCACTCTCCAGTGCTCAACCACCACCATCCAACCTCACCAGTCAGGAGAGAAGTGATCTGACATCCTTCAGCAGGGATAAGAACATCACTATTCTCCCTGCGGACAAAAGAAGATGCACTGCCATCCTCAATACTGTGGACTACCACGAAAAGATTATCACACTTTTAGATTACCAACACATATTAAAAACTAAAAAAAGACCCCACCAGCAATTACAAGAAAAGGTAAGAGAATGCTTAAAAGTATTGGAGAAGGATAACACAATTGACAGGGTAATTTACCACAGGTTATAACCTGGAGAGACCATCCCCTGGTTTTATGGACTTCCCAAGATCCACAAGCAAGGAATCCCCCTCAAACCCATCATCAGTAGTATAAACTCAGTGACTTACAACATTGCAAAATACCTGGTGACTATCCTAGCCCCACTGGATGGACTCACGGACCACCACTGTTTGACTCCCACCATCTATTACAACACAAATTAGGAGTCATCAGGACCCTAAACCACAGAGCAGAGAGCATCCTCACCTCCACAGAAGCCAAGAAGAAGGAAGAAAGGCACCTGAAGACAGCACTTAAGGTCTGAAGATATCCAAAGCGTGCCTTCAACAAAGCATTGTGCCGCCGCAGAACAAGGGATCAGTCTGAGACCCAGACCTGACAGAAGAACCTAGTCATTCCCTACATGGCTGGAGTGTTTGAGAAGCTTAAAATGATTTTTGGCAAACACCACATCCCTGTTTATTTCAAACCCACAAACACACTAAGGCAGAGACTTGTCCACCTAAAGGACCCAATACCAAAACAAAAGGGGGGCAATATAGTATATGCAGTCCAATGCAATGAGGAGTGTGCAGAACTCTACATTGGAAAAACTAAACAGGTACTAAACAGAAGGATGGCCCAACATAGGAGGGGTAACAGCTCAGGACCAGAATCAGCAGTACACCTCTATTTGAAGGACAAAGGGCACTCATTCAAAGATGAGGATGTACACATATTATACAGAGAAGAAAAGTGGTTTGAGAGAGGAGTCAGGGAAGCCATACATGTGAGCATTGAAACCCCCTCTCTCAACAGAGGTGGGGGCCTCAGGCATAGTCTAGCTGCTACTTATCAGGCTGTGCTTTCAACAACACCCAGACAAATCAAAAAGCCTTCACCACCAAGGCCATAGCTAATGACCCATATTTTATGGGTTTCAGCACCTTAGGCCATTGTTCACTATAAGATGGAGGACTCGCAACTAGCTTTATTCAGACTGATTAAGCTGTTTGGATTAGCAGCAAAATGTTTCTATCCCTCAAGAAAAAGAAGTCCAGTTGCCATGACTCAACTTCCAGATAAACTCACCTGGATGACTTAGAATCTTCACAGACAACTGCGTTGGATATAAATTCTTTCAGCTGGGCTTTGTTTCTCAGGATCATGGATTTCTTTACAGATTTCGGTAATGTTTTCCTTATAAATAAAGCTGCTTTCCCTCTCTTGGACTTGGATCTTTCTTTTTATGAACATTTACTGTGTTCCAGTCATTAGATATCCACCCAGTCATCCAACCATATCTTAGTGATATCTATGCGGTTATCACTGTCGTTCGCATCAGAAGCAACCTCATGGGCCTTGTGGAATGGAAGAATAAGACAACAGGGAGCTGCCATTGTCCAAGGGATGCCTAAATCTGTTGACAGTCCTGACATTCTTCAGTGAGGCTCCTTCTGTGTCCCCCACCTCTCAGATCACTGTAAGTCTGTTCTCTGTTCCAATTTTGTTGCTTCATCTTCTCTCCGCCCCCCCCATGGGTTAGAACATACATGCTAGAGAGTCCATGGGTGCTGCATATACCTAGTTTCTCTGTTGCTGCTCTTGTTATATGCTATCAAGTCGCATCCTCTAAATCCTCCCATACCACAGCCATTTGACATTTATGGGGAAAAGAAAACACACAATAGAGATCTTGCCTTCCTTTACCACTGATTGAAACCATGAAATACAACCAAGAGTAGAATAAAACATAAGCTTAGTGATAGCCAAAAAAAGAAACACCCAGAAGCCCATAACTCGTTCTCTATTTCTGTTTGGGAAAGCCAGAAGTAAAACTTCTGTTTGGTGAACATGAGATGACATTAAAGACAGACGAGAAGTTAAGTGAACACCCAGTAAGAAGACTCTTTTCGGTCTCATTTGTGATTAATAAGGGCTTTTGTTTTTACTTACCCCACTGGGTTGGAACATCCTCAGCCATTGTTTTAAAAGTGCATTTTCTAAATAACAATCATATTCCTTGGCTTAAGTATCCACTTCTCGTGTGTTCAAAATGCTTATGAAGAAATGGGGAGAGTATAACTTTTCCCCAGGCTGGTGTTTTTATTGCACTTCCTTCTGGGCTGGAAAAAATCAGCTGGTTACATGGCAATGTCTGGTCTGCATTTGGGAGAGACTGCGTCCCAGTGGGGGGCTCATATGCTTTGCATGAAAAACAAATGCAAGCATCATTGTTGAGACTCTCTGGTTGAAAGGCAACAGGACTAGAAAAGGCTGCTGCTTAGGTATACAAGAGAAAGCCATTTGTTTCACATTTTAATTTTAATATGAACCAACCTAATTCTCCCTTTAGGGCAGAATGTCTAGTGTCTAGGGCAGCCTTTTACCAGCTTAGGCTAATCGCCCAGATTCGCCCATACCTGGATGTGGATTCCCTTAGGATGGTTGAGCAGATGCTGGTGATATTGAGGATTGATTACTGTAATGCTCTATACATGGGCTTCCCTTGACCCTTGTTCGGTGCCTGCAGCAGGTGCAGAATGCGGCGGCCAGGCTGGTGGTAGGTGCAGGCAGGTTTGACTGCATCACCCCCATCCTGGCTCTCCTGCATTGGCTGCCTGTTGCATCCCGAATCAGGTTCAAGGTAATGGTTTTGGTTTACAAAACCCTCCATGGCCTGGGACCTGTCTATCTGGCAGAGTGGCTCTCCCAGAGATCAACCTTGTCCCAACCAACCAGAGCTTAGTTGTCCCTCTTGCTCCAGGTAGCCACACCTAGAGAGGCCCGAAGGGTGTCTACCTGGAAACGGGCCTTCTCGGTGGCTGCCCCGGCATATTGGAGCAAACTGCCAATGGAGATTAGGCTGGCGGTCTCACTGCTGGCCTTTAGAAGGTCACTAAAGACCTGGCTCTTCAGGGAATGTTTTTGGTGACCTCTGAGTACATTGTGGTTTTTATTTAATCCGTATAACTGCTAGTACCAGCCCCCTTCTGCTGGATCCTAGTCTTGACATTTGGCTGCATGCTGTTATGTCCATTTTTATTTTTATTATTCTTAATACTCTCTATATATTATTTTTCTATTATTATTTTTATAATTTTTTTCATTATTTGTACTTTGTGTTTGTCTAGGGTTTGTATATTTGGGCAGTTGTTTTTTCGCAACGTGTTGTACACCACCCAGAGTTCCCGTGAGAAAAGAGGGCTGTTTAACAAGCATAAATAAATAAATTTAAGAATTAATACCCAAACTGTAGAGCCACAACACCATGTTTCCCCCCACTTTTCCCAACTTTGTAACACAGTTCTTCAGTTAGAAAATGTGCATGTCAGTGCATGCTTCAAGAGAATTTCATCTGTTAGGAGAAAGGTGTATAAAGATGTATATTTTCATTTCTGTGTTTCCATTACATGCATTTTAATAAATGTGAACAGTTTATGTGCTTAGAAATGTGAACAGTTTATGGGGGAAGCATTAAAATACACATAACAGCAAAAATGCATCTAGATCTCCTGGCACTGAGAGAAGCACGACATGTGATGCCCATGCATGCACTTCTGGGCATTTTTAAAACTAATAAACTTGCAAGTTGATGTAGAAACAGACGAGACTGTGGATTTGAAAAATCTAGTGGTTGAAAAACCCCAAAAAACATTTGTCTTTCCCTGCCTTTATCTGTCATCTTGAAGGATTGCCACCTGAGTGAACAACAGGTTGCAGTTCGTTAGAAATGACAGATCAAGACAGGGAAAAGTAAGATGTACCATTTAAGAGATGATTCAATTTTTTAAAAAAGATGGCTTCAATTAGTGGCAGTTCCATCACTTACTGTAATGAGTTCCAACTAGACCAGACCCGTTGAATTGGGGGTATTTGGTGAGTCAAAAAGCTTCCAAAAATTCACTTGATTTAAACGGGCCAACTCTGGTTGTGCCTTACTGTGTTAAGCCACAGGATGTGAGCACCTGACACCTATCTTCACTGCAAGAAGGAGGTAAAGAGGATGCTAAGGGGAAATTATTCATCTTGCCTGTCCAGTGTGTAGACTGACAAAACTGAATGGGGGTTTCTCACCTGTGAAAGCAAATGCTCTGGCCCATTTTGAAACATTGGCTTTTTGTTTTTTTTTTCTTACCCCACATGGTGAAAAGTCCAAGTCTAGAGATATGAAAAACCAGCCAGTTCCACTTTCCTTGCATTCCTCAGAATCCTACCTATATGAAAGCCTGTTTTGGCCAAAGTCCGGTGAGCACCGATTTCTTTTCAACCTTCCTTTGAAACTCCTTTCTTTAGGTCAGATTCAGAAGTATTTGGAGACTCCGGGCATTTAATTGCACACAATCTGTAAGGGACGCTGTAGCAGGGGACCACCAATAAATAACAAAACAATACTTTTACAGGAAATAGCTGTGACACAGGTATAGCTATGGCAACAAAGGATATAACTCTGAAATATACGGCTATGGCATAAATTTCTAAAATCGACTACAAATGTGTATCTCAAATGGCCACCATCTGGATGACATCATTTTCAAAGCAACATGATTGCACAACCAATAATGGAAACAGAGCAAAAGAAGAATTTTTGTGATTGCCCTTCTGCATATAATTATATAATGCAAGAAGACTGTGCCCCATATACTTAAGATTCCAGCCACAAATCGCTTGCCTGTTCTTTTATTACTTTCACCAGGTTCATATCCTGGGTCTGTGTCACCCTGGGCAAACATGGATTCCAAGGCCCCCTACGGCCACCAATATTACAAATACTATTTTTTTTTTCATTTTGGCATATGCCCCACCTGTCCCCAGCCCCCAGATGTGGCCGTGGCTTTCACTAAAGAGTTTCTTGCTTTAAAAAAAAATCACGGATCCTACTGAGGGGGAATTACTAGGTTTTGGACTTGCAATCACAGTGAGCCAACTGTGTGTATGGAGAATGAGCAATTTACATAAGTAACACAGAGCTACATAATATATTTCACATATTCAGTTTTACTATGGTTAGAAAATGAAGTCTTGCTTATGACCAAGTAGCATCTAGTGGTAAATGTGACATGCTTTTGAGAAGTGCCATCAGATTTTCCTTGTATCGTAGAATACTTATTCTTAGCAAACTGTTGTTTATTTTTCTCATTCGGCCTGGGTTTCAGGATAGGAAAGTTTCCATAGCTTGTGGTTGAAAGTTTTCTTCTTCTTCCTTCTGTGTTCACTTTTTGCTTGTCTCCAGTATTGATTGCATGGGCAATGTATTCGTTCTGTAAATGACTAAAACTGGATCTCAGTCAGTTTGTGAAAGCTTGGGTGTTTGGTAGGACTCTGGCTGGAGGCAATAACATGGATGGAAATACATTGCCGAGTCTGAATTTCAAGTATCAAATTCTTCTCCAGCCTCCACTTCATTATAATAATAGTGACCTTTGAACTGTAGAGCTGGAAGGAACCACATGTAACATCAACTCCAGCTCCTCTCAAGGAGGCACAGTGGGAAAGTGAACTCCCAACCTCTGGTTGCACAGCCAGAGACGTAAACCACAGAGCTATCCCGCCATTCATTGTGAACTAGAGGATTGGGCATCAGTTTAGCTTATTACACGTATGCACTGTCTTCAGACCAATATATAAATGCAGACTGGAACAATGCTATTAATGCATGTCTGAATTGATCATGGGATGGAGCAAAGAGTCCGGGCCATTTAGAAATTGGAGCAGCAGCCCCCTGCAGAATACAGTGGACCCTCATATAACAATCAAACAGTTTGTATAACAGAAGATCTGTACAACATAAAACATTCTGGAGGCAGGGCAAATTTGCTTAACAGAATTGCCTATGGGGAGAATCCGTACAACATAAAAATAGTTGCGATTAGGGATTACTCTGTTTTCAATGCATTCCTATGGGAAATTTGTATAAAGGAAAATTTGCTTAACAGAATTTCATTTGGAATGAATTAAATCCTTTATACAAGGTACCACTGTATCTTATTTTAAATCTGGCATTCATTGGGTGGAGGAATTTTTTTAATGCTGTCTGCTTTAAAGTGGTGTGGAAAATAATCAGAAGTATCAGTATCTTATAAGGAAGAAGCTCAACTGGCACCCAAAGCGATGACTGGCTACTGAAGTGCTGGTACCTTTTGTGTTTATGTCACTTTTTGATATTACCTGTTCCCCTCTTATTTATTTATTTATTTATTTATTTACAAGATTTTTTTAGCCACCCCACTACCAAGAGGTCTCTGGGCGGCGTACAACAAGTATTAAAAACTATAAAACAATAAAATTATTTAAAACTATAAAATAAAATACAGTTAAAACAACATATAGTACAGATTATAAAGTATAAAACCCTGCTGATAATGTGTCCAACCAAATAATCTAATTAAAATGCTGGCCAAACAGGAAAGTCTTTGCCTGACACCGAAAAGCCAAAAGTGTTGGTGCCAGGTGGATCTCCGTAGGGAGGGCATTCCAGAGTTTGGGGGGGGGGGGCAACCGCTGAGAAGGCCCTGCTTTGACATGCCACCCCCTTATCTCTTTATCATTTATCTCTTCAGGTGTGGATAAATGTCTGCACCTGAACAAGAGGGTGATAGTCCACAAAAGCATATCCCAAGTAAAACTTGCTAGACTTTATGGTGCTCAAAGACTGCTATGCTTGCATGTTCTCCCTTTCCCTTAAAAATGTATCCCTTTCCTGGTGGGGGTGACTTCATTCTTTTGGTTAGTTGGCAATCCCCCACCCATTTCCGACAGTTGAAAGGGTCTGTGATTTTTGATTTCCTGACATGTCAGATCTCAAGAATGTGTTAGGCAGACTTCAAATCCTGTCAGCTTGGTCATTTGAGATAATGGGGTTGCTGGCTTCTGTCCCTGCATTTCTTGCTTGTAGTCATTGGAATGCATTTTCCCCAATTGGGTGTTGATTTTTAAAAAATGGAAAGATGAAGATCAGTGGGTGAATCATTTTGTGTACAGGAAATGTTGACTAATTCTGTATTAATGGTATGGAATTAATCCCAAAATAATCTTCCAAATGCCTCACATTTGGGGAAATTGTTTCAAATTCCAGTCTGATGAAATTTTGGGTCATTCCTGGAAGCAAGTGGAAGCTTGGTGGCATGTGAGGAGGACAATTTAAGGACTGCAGGATTTGTGGTACAGTAGCTGTGCACATCTGAGTTTATTTTATCTATAATTATATAGCTTGAAATCAGATAGAAACTCCAGTTTCTTCAGTAGTCATAAAAATCCTATTTAAGAAAATATCATTATCTTCCTCATAGATTAAGGCACTAGGTCAAAAGGGAAAGGAATCCTGGTGTAGGTCCATGCACAATAAATCTGCTTGGTGTTTTTTTTTTGTAGAATCCTAGACTATCTTCAGTAGACACGGTTGATATTCTGGAATATCCAACTGGTCCCAATTGTCACATTTCAAACAAACAAATGAAACAAACAAACATGCACAGAAGGATACTGCTTAAACCCACTTTAATTAATAAGTGAATTCCTTCAAGCAATGGGTGCAGCTCTTTATATATATTTGAGCCTCATGGTGCAGTGGTTTAACTGCAGTACTGCTCTCAAAGCGTGGCTCATGACCTGCATTCAATCCTAACAGACTCAGGTACCTGGAATGAGGTTGATTTTCCATCCTTCTAAGTCAGTAATTTGAGTAGTCAGCTGATATTGGCAGTGTGTGGGGGGAATGGGTAGCCTGCATCATAAATTGTAAACTGTCCAGAGACTGCTTTAAATGCAACAGGAAGTTATACAAGCAGTATACACTTTAGCATGTAAATTTGAAATGTACAATTTAAATTTGTTTTGAAAAACAAAAATAAAACCTGATGGAATCCAGATGAGCCAAACATGAAGATTTGGAAAACAGATCCTCAGATGCAGACCTCAAAGTTGTATATCTCTCTACTCCAGAATAACATTGGGATGCTGTTCTAGTGGCTGTATAAGAACCTCATCATGGATTGGCTAAACTGTAATATTGCTCATGACCCGGGTTCAATCCCAGGAATCAGCTTGAGGTTCACTCTGTCTTCCACCCTTCCAAGGTCAGTCAACAGTGTGTGTGTGTGTGTGTGTTGTGTCATTACAGTCGTGACCCCATTACCCCAACTTATTTGCTCTCTCTCTCTCTCTCTCTCTTTCTGTGATGGATAGCCTTCCCTGAAAGTGCTTTAAGCATGATTGGGCAGTGTACAAACAGTATGCTTTACTGTCATCTGCCTGGACTATTTCATGCTCAAAAATGTTGACAACACTGGAAGTCTGGCGGCTGCCATCTACATCTACTGTATACTCTCCAGACTACATATATATCCAGTTACCTCTTCCTACACAATTTCTGGTGACAACAGACCTGAGACCTTCTCCCTTGAAAACATGTACTACCTTTGTGCTTTGCCTTTCTCCACTAAAAGCATTCCTAATCTGGAAAACCTCATTGCTCTGTTTTCATACAGGTGCTGTAAGTAAGGGCAGCTAGTTGTTTAAGGAGGTGACCAAAAAGTAGGCCAAGTACATAAAGAGCTAAGATTTCTGTGAAGGGACTCTAACAGTTCATAAAAAAACTCTTCTATGCCTTAAGTGATGACATAAGCACATTCTTTATTGGGAGGGGAAGCCAACCTTTGATACTAATAGGAGTCTTATTCTCTGATCAAGAAGGTCAACAAGGTTACAGAATTCCTTTAGCACTGAAATGAATTTTGCCTACTCAAACCAGTATCTAACTGGCAAGCCCAAAAGGCTAGATTTCCTTTCAATATTTAGATAAACTTTGCTTCAACTTGCTCTTCAAGCATTTTTACTGCATAATTGTTTGGAAAACAAAACTGAGTACTGTACCAAGAACATCTGAAAATAGACCTAAAAGACCAGGAATATTATAAAACTTGATTTCGAAAGAATGTGTGCAGTAATTATTCAGGGCTGCATTAAATTACAAAAATTGAGAAAAGCTGTGACCTAGATTTTTTTTTACTCCTTCTCCCAACATACATTGCTTTTCATTTCAAGGATCCTTTTTAAGGCCCTTCCACTGTTCTTTCTAATAGAAAACATGCATTTCTTGCTGGTTAACATTCTTATCTTTGCAGAATTATTCTGCTATATTGAGAAGTTGCAGGGAACACTTAAACATCACATATAAGATTTTTTTTAATTCCCCAAGGAGAGTGATATGGAGACAGGGAAACAGATTTCCAAAGAGGAGGTCCTGTAAACAGCCAACACTTATTAAAAACAGAATGTTGTTGTTTTCTTTCATTGAAAAAGAAAAGAAAAACATTATGTTCTGTTCACATTTCAGCTGAGGGCGTTTATACACAACCCCTAAGCTCCGCTGCAAATGGCTCCCAGCTCCAGAGCTTAAAAAAGTTTCCCCACCAGCTCCGGAGCTAACAGAAAATTAAGTGCGACCCCGCCCACCTAAGCACGACCCAGCGCACCTTTCAAGTACCTGCTCTGGGAGAGTGAAAATTTTTGATGCGGAGAGTGCCGGGCTCTCCTTGCTTCTTCTTCTTCTTCTTCTTCTTCTTCTTCTTCTTCTTCTTCTTCTTCTTCTTCTTCTTCTTCTTCTTCTTCTTCTTCTTCTTCTTCTTCTTCTTTTTGCCTCCCGCCCCATTAAGAGGAACCAGGAAGTGACGGGGGGTTTGGAGCAACTTCCACCAGCACTCCGGAGGTAAGAGTGCATTCTTTTCTCCCTTATTTTCTCCCTCCCCTCACGCAGACAGAACAAGGAAGTGCGGAGGGGGTGGGAACGCAGGGAGAGCAACAAACCCTAAAGATCTGTGGTCCGAATTTAAGGAACCAGCGGATCTTAGGGGTCGTGTAAAAAGGCCCTGAGTTACTCCAAACAAAAGCATAAAACATTGTCTCTGTAGATAAAGGAGGTCTGAAGAGAATGTCAGATTGAAAAAAATTCAGAGTATAATCCCTAACTGGTCAAGATGGCTGAGCTGACCTAAGTCAAATAAGGCAGCTGTAAATCCAAAGACCTTGGGAATTACTCAGCTCTATCCTGTTGCTGGCCTTACTTTGCACTGATGTAGTGGTTATGAGTATAGCCCAATGTTGCCGAACCTGTGGCATGGATGCCCAAGGTGGCACTCTGAGCCCTTTCTGTGGGCACCTGACACGGCCCCTTTACAGCCAACTGTATTCAGGTTAATTTGCTGTATCGGCACTTTGAGAAAAAAATAGTGGGTTTTGAATCACAGTTTGGGCACTCGGTCTCTAAAAGGTTCGCTTTTAAAAGGTCTGGGCTGTATGAAGTTAACACAGGTTTTCTCCTGCTTCTATTTTCCATCTCTGTTTTTTTTAAAATTCTTCATGTGATAGTACCACTCTATTCTGCTCTGGTCACTATTGTATCCAGTTCTGTGCACCGCAATTTAAAAAGGATGTTGACAACCTTGAGCAGGTGCAGAGGAGGGCGACCAGGATGGTTGAAGTTCTGGAGGAAATGTCTTGTTATGAGGAACGGTTTAAGGAACTTGGAATGCTTAGCCTTTCAAAAAGAAGGCTGAGGGGGGATATGATAGCTATGTTTAAATATTTGAAAGGATATCATATTGAAGAGGGAACAGGTTTGTTTTCCATGGCTTCAGAGGCTAGGAATGGGGGCAATGGTTTCAAACTACAGGAAAAGAGATTCCATTTGAACATTAGGAAGAACTTCATGACAGTTATAGCTGTTCGGCACTGGAATATGCTGCCGCAAAGGGTGTTGGAGTCTCCTTCTTTGGAGGTTTTTAAGCAGAGGCTGGATGACCATCTGTTGGAAATACTGTGATGGGGTTCCTGCATGGCAGGGGGTTGGACTAGATCGCCCTTGAGGTCTCTTCCAACTCTATGATTCTATGATTCTATGATTCTGTGGTTCATCTCAGCTAACAGATTCAGTGGTGCTGGTAGATCTGACAACACAGGGGTGTGGCTCCGGAAGAAGAGGCTTCTGCCAATCCACTCCAGATGGGATGTTTTGTTTTGTTTTGGTTGCACTGCTTGTTAAACTAATGAAGAACCATCTTCTATCCATCAAGCAAATGGAATGTGATTAGAAGAAGACCAGCTCCCAGCACTATAGCCAGCCTTCTATGTAAGATGATGCAAATGTATTTCTTGGTGGGTTTATTTAGGAGCAGATGTGCACAGCACCAGCCAATCCTCCTCTACCCTTAGTGGAGAGGTGGTGAGAGGTATCAGGGATCTGCTGCTTAGCTCAGTGGTTTAGGCATCTGGTCAAGAGTTTGATTCGCCAATTTTTCCTTCTTGACATTCAGTGATCCATAAGGTCATCTCTACCTCCACAGTTCTTAGATTTTTCTTTTTCTTCTAAGTGACAGGTTAAATAACTATTTCAAAAAAAAAAGGAATATTAAGAATACAGAGAACATTGGCATACCAAAAGATGCTAAACAAATATTAAGAAGTTAAAAATACTTAATGTAGAGCTAATTTGTTGTGACAATTTTTCTGAGGTTTGTAAAATGAGTACCCAGCACAATGTTGTTTACATAATTACAGTGGTCCTCCGCCCTTTCACAGTTCACATACTGCAGTCCCACTATATCACGGGACCGCAACACCCAGAAAGGGTTTGAGGGAGAGGGAAGGTTTGGGGGCTTTTTAAACCTTCCCCCCTTTCCCCAAGCCCCCTGGCTCCAGCTGATTAGTGCTGGGTGGGGAAACAAAAGTTTTTTTCTCCCCCACCCCAGTGTCAATCAGCTGGAGCTTGGGGCTTGCCTTTGGAGGTATCGCATGCTGCTTCTCCCCACCCCCTCGGGGTGCGGGCAAGCGGTGTGTGATGCGCAAGGGGCTTTCGGCCGCAAAGCCAAGTGCTAGGGCTTTTGGCCACGGAGTTGAGCGCTGGGCTCTGCGGCCAAGAGCCCTTTTGGCAGATCGCGAGCCACCCGCCCGTGCCTCCCCGGAGGTCCAGGCAAGCGGTGCGCAATGTGCAAGGGGCTTTCAGCTGCGGAGCCCAGCGCTGAGTTCCTAGACCGAGAGCCCTTTTGGCAGATCACCCACCGCCCACCTGTGCCTCCCCGGAGGTCCAGGCAAGCAGCACATGATGCACAAGGGGCTCTTTCGGCCGCAGAGCCCAGCGCTGAGGTCCTTGATATGCAGGGGCTTACTGTATATTGTTAACCACCTAACAAGTGTTTATCTTATTTTTCTTCTAATTGAGTTAAAACAATTAGAAACAACTTTAGACCCAGAGTAAAAGTTACCTTACAATGCAACTGCAGTGCACCATTAAGGGCGAAGAGTGTTGCTATCAGTATGCATCATTTTCATGTTGAAATGAATGAAATTAAGTCCTTAGCTCTGTAAAATATTTGTTACTTTCATAAGCTTATGAAAACAATCTGGTAAACATACAAGAAAGCTTTCTGAAGGGGAATCCATTGTAGAGAAAAAACCTACATAAAAATACTACTTTAGAACTGTTTATAATTTTAAAAATTATCATTATTTCCATTGTTTCTATTATTGTACTGTATTATTAGTTTTTGTTTCAGTTGCCTAGAAGTGCATGCTTACAATGCCATGTCAATCAATATCTTCTTCAGAGGCTATCCAGGGCTGGACAGATCTAAGTTTGCCACAAAGAACACCCTCTATTGTACTGGGCATCTGGATTATGGAATTGCCTCCCAAGACAGATTCACATGGTACCTTCTTTTGCAAACTTTCAGTTGCTGGGTGAAATCTGGGATGTTGAGGTTTAGTAACCTACAGTAAGGGAGAATTCTGTGCCTTCTGGTTGTCCAGTTGTACGAGGTTGTTTGAGATGTTCTCTGCTCTCGGTGACATCTCCATAACTTATAAATAGGATTATAGGTAAATATTCTCATCATTAGGAAGTGTTTGAGGAAGTTACTGGTGGCATTGTCTTCTCATATGGTTATAATGGATAAGCATTGGACCATGGTAATGTCATGCTACCCTTAAAACTGAAATAATAGAACCAGAGGATTGCCCTGTTAGTTACTACTGATGCTTTGATATTGTGGCCACTCTTTTTACTTCCCACGGTCAGGATACTGGAAAGCAACTATTGTTTTGGCACGAGGAAGGCTGTTATTTTAGAACCACCAACATTTTGTTTCCCACAGCAAGCAGAGTGGCAAGCAATTATATCCTAGAAGATGTTGGTTGATGATCCTGATTGGTATCTGTGAAGAACAGGGAACAAAA